>CM060912.1:139766492-140366492 GCA_030737875.1 Allium sativum
TGGATGAGTTGGTTTCATAGGTTGGTAGCTATTTAATTAGAGGCCGTGATTTCAATCACGTGCACTTGATTTTTGATTTTTTGCCCTTTCTGCCTAGGGAAACCCTCTTTACCTCACCTTTCTAGAGCCGTTCCTAATGCTCGTGCATTCATGCTCGCGCATTTAGTTTACAGTTATGAATTTGTTACATGTTTTATATGGTTAACACTTAATGACTTTTATGTTTGTTGCTATATTATAGAACAAAGTCCCATAAATTCGGAGATGGGCATTTTGAAAATGGCAGCCAAGGAGAATAGCAATATTGGCAAAATTGTGAACTGTAGGACAGGAAAATAGAGGTTTGTATTTGAAATTCATACGACCTTTACCTTTACTAGTACTAGAAGCAAATCGCATGTATTTTTATGGTGCAAACTGCCGTATCAAAATCAAATTGGTTTTTACTAAGGTTTGGAATGGTGAAGTTACTGTAACAGTATTTTTTGTTGATTCTATGATTGCATTGTTTACCCCTTGGGCACTAGTTTATTCTTAGAAACTGACTTTTTCTTCCAGCGGTCTGTGCAGCTGCAGGATGAACATCACTTTGCTCAACTTTTACCCAATTAATCACTTTAAGCATCACATTATCTCTAGCACACAACACTATCTTCGAGTCAAACAAACTGACAGTTTGACATATAATTGTTAAAACGCGATTATATGCCTATACGGCTACTCATAAACAGGGAACCCATAAATTACTATCTAACAAACCTATCTTAACACAGTAATGCACCCAATATAAACAGCAATGCCACTAGAGCATGCTTCAATTTACGAAATATTAAGCAAACACTTGGTTCAAACTCGAAATGGTAACTATGATACAACGAGCATTTATTATATGGCATACGTTCATGCATAAACAACAATATTTTCAAGGAATCACACATTTTCTTAATATGTGTGGACAAATATTGCAACATAAATATTAAGGAGCACAAAATTTTGTATATCCGACCTGAATAATTTATACATGAACTAAACTAAATAATTTTAACTGAATAATTTATACTTCCGCTTGGCTTCGGATTTTTAGTTGTGTAAGTTTAGCACATCCGCTTACCTTTCCAACAGGCATGGTGTACTCTGTATTGTGTTTTAAAGTTGGCTTTATTATCAAATATGTTAATAGTAAACTGTAAAAAATGATCCCAACGGAGAGTTGATCCTCTGTACCCAAAATTCTCTGTCCCCCTGTACCCAACCAATCAGGATCCTTGATTTTCACTTTTTTGCAATTAAGTTAAAAGAAAAAAGAGGGTTTAATTGCAAAAAGTGGAATTCAGGGGTGCTGATTAGTTGAGTATAGAGGGACAGACAATTTGGGTACAGGTGATTTTATTTGATCCCAACGTATATAAAAAACAATCTATTCACATTTATGGCACACCCACTTAATAATTTATTATTCACTTTCTGCTTATGGCCCTAGTAACTATGCATCGTGTCATTACTTATGAAATGCTAGTACATGCAATGCATATGCACTAAAGTTGCAATTAACTCGAAACAAAATATTTCCTATAATAAAATGAATCAGTCGAGAACCTTGAGTCAAACAAAATATCAGACTTCATCCTAATTTTCACTAATGGTCACCGTCAATCGGTGCGTCGCCTCTTGTCCTTTCTCCATCTCTACGAACAGTGCTCGGAGTAGTCGGTCAATGCCACAAAGAGCTGCTTTGTTCCCTCCAAAACCATGGATCCCCACAAGATGGAACGGAGCTCATCCTTTTCCGGCTTTCGGGTTGCCTCCGCCCCTCTTTCTTATCTTGACATTGAGCTCTATCGTAGGCGTAAGCAAGATGGCCTCTTTGACCCCATAACTGACAAGATCAGGGAAAGTTCTCTCGGTGGAATGATACCCTCCTAATACAATTAAGTAGGTTGGTTCTCATCAAGTCTGTTCTCGACTCAATTAGATCTCATGTGTTCGGAATAATGACACCCACTTCCTCTTTCTTCCAATGTTACAGGTAGTTAGTCTCGTCCTTCTTTTGGGGAAGCAGAGTTGACTCCAGGAGACACCACATGGTTTCCTGGAACACATATGTCTTCCTAGACGCGAGAGAAGCTTTGACTTGTGCAGACCTCTGAATGTGTACAAAGCTTACGCTTTGTAAGCTTTGGACCCGTTTCAGATCAAATGATTTTTTGTAGGTTGCATTCTTATATGCTAAGTATAAGAGATTGTTATCCTCTATCTTCTCCGAAACCCCTTCTTACTTGTGTGAGACGAGGAAAAAGATGTAGTCTGTTAAATCCTTTTCGGACATGTATGGTGTGAGCTTGGCATGGAATGGTCGACTTTTCACTCTCATAGTAGCGTGGAATTCTGTCAGAATTTTCTCGTAGAGAAACCCCGATTTTCTTTCCATTTGGAACAAGTGTATCCCTCCTAAAGTTTCCACTCTTATGTGAAAAGTTTTCCATGACAGTCTCCCTCTAAATGATAACCTTATGAGAATCGGTATCCTTTTTGTATCTCGTTGTCGGTGTTGTAATGTCGGAGAATTAGAAGCTTCCCCCATTCACTATGAGATAGTGAGACTACATTCACTATTTAGTCCCACTTTGGAGAGCTTATTTGTGTTAAAATAATAAATATATGTTATTTATTGTAACGACCCGCAAATTCGTACTATTTGAATTGACTAAATATAACACACGTCCAACCCAAACTGCACAGAAATATGAATCATTAATAGAAAGATGTTAAAGAATGAGAAATAGAAAGAAAGAAGCTTAGTATAGAAGAAGAAGAACAGAAAAACAACACAGAATCTCACATTGCAGCGGAACAAAATATAATATATATAACAGCTTTTGAAATACAAAATTTGACTGTATATACATAACATTATCATCAGAGTACAACACTTTCAATACAGCAGAAATAACACTAAATAACTAACGTCGAAGCCTTCTGCTCCAAGCTCCTCCAAATATCTGTAAACACCTGAACTACTTGACTGCCCGTACAAATTTAGGCACCCAAGAGTTTAGGTAAAACAAAACAAAATAAACTCTGGGTCAGTCATGGGACTGGTATGAGTAAACAGTTTAAAACAGCTTGAACAAGTAAACGATATCTCAAGACCACGCCATATAACGGAACGGGTTTTTCCCTTATGAGAATCCAAAATATCTTTATATCAAAAACTATAACGACCCGTGTTTTTCGACCATTTGAATCTGAATATTTAAATTGGTTTTAAATATTTTATTTGAAATATAAATGGATTTTTATATTTAAATCGCTATTTAAAACGAAGTTGAACGATATATATATTCATATATAATATAAATCGAGCTTGAAAATGGCGTGCAGTTCGTAATTTGGAGTTTTGAACTTCAAATGGATATACAAGATCCGGTATAAGTCGGATTTCTGTGAAACGAGAAACATTGGAACCGTGTTGTTGATAGTTTTCATATGAAAGAGAAAAATCCAGATTTTGTGTTACTATTTGTTAGTTATGGCTAAATCAAATTTTAAAATAGTCGCTGTGAAAAATCGTTTTTAAAATATCGGCCTTTAAAATGACCATTTTGCAAATGGTCTCTGTTTTCAATGAAATTAGTTTCATTAGAACCATATCGTTAAATTATTGTACGGAGTTGAATGGCGTGGCAAACCGATGTCGTATGTGGCCACCGTAGCAAAAAACGCCCGTTCATTTTCTATAGCGCGTAATTAATATAATAAAGGGATATTCGAGTGTAACTTGAACAGACGATCGAATTAGGCCACGAAACCAGTCCCGTTGAGTTCGTATCGTCGATTAGAGTCAGGATAGATATATAGTTTGTTACTTTTAGAGACCGACAAATTTGGCATTAAAAATGGCATCGCGGTGCGCGTAAAAATAGCCTACCGGGGAAACAGTCTCAGAATGCAACGAAACTGGTGCCGTTGGGTTCATATTGAAGAATTATTTTAGGATTTCAAGTTTTCAAGTTAATTTGACTTATCTAGTGACCGTGGAAAAATTAAATGCGTGTTTATTTCTGGTTTTATAAAGGAAAATTTTTCATACGACCTCGGATTTCGACGAAACTTGTCCCATTGGGTCCAGAATACCTTTTTCCACCAAGATTAGCCTTTTTATCAGTAAACAAAAGTCGTTGTGGTGGTTTCTATGTGTTACTTCACGATGAAGTATCGTTTAATAATATTTTATTAAACCCCTACCCTATATATATACCATATATCCATTGAAACCATCGTCAAACATTCATCTGTGGTCAACAGACCTTTACGCCGCCACTTCACACAACGAACGAACCAGAAGGATCGAAATTTCTTCCCCGTTAATTTCCAAATCCTTCATCTGAACGGTCACGATCACTCGTAGTTCACCGAGATGGTCGGAATCTGGCTTGAAAGACGCGCCAGTTGAAGTCGTTTTGGGAAGCCATGAGGTGATCGAGGTACGAGCAGCTTCCAACGTAGATAAAGGGGACCTAGGCACAGCTAACGCCGGTTTCAAATCAACTTCTGATGGATGGATTTGGGTTCGGTGGTGAGAATTTGGGGGCGAGCATGGGTAGCATGATTTCCTGATTCAAAAGGAGCGGAGCTGTATACAAAAGCACCTTCTGGTTTAACTGTGTAATTAGTAATTAGGATTGACCTTAATTTAGTTAATATAAATATACGATTAAAGAACCCGTTACTAATATAATCATTTTTAGGAGAAGTGTGGCGTGAGAGAAGCATCAACTATCTGGGAAAGAAGCAGTCACGAAAGTTTAAGGGATCCGCCAGTTATTTTCTATGTGATTAATTTAGTTTATTAGTTAAGTGTTTAATTATGCCATTAACTTAAATCATGAAATTTGTTGCAGGCGCTTTGGTCCTGCTGAGAACGCCGAGAATAGGACAAAAGAACATATGCTTTCTAACAAATGTAATTAGTCGACATTTAAAACCTTTGTTGGATTAATTAGTTAAGTATTGGGCTATTTAAAATAATAACAAAAGTAATTAGTATAATATGGTATAATTAAGAATTAATTATAAGGTTAATCAAATCGTTTTATTGGAACATTGCAGGGAGATGTATATAGGAAACAATGAAAACAAAGGAAGCTGTCCTTCATTTTCCCAACTGAATGTAATTAGTTTAAACACAATTACTTAAATTAAATATAGGATTAGGGTTTAATTAAAATAGTGGTTAAAGAGTTAATCGTTGTATAAATTGAAACCTGAATAACTGTTTATCTGGTGATCAGAATTGGACAAGCCAAGATACGTTGGAACTGCGTTGACAAGCACCGCAATATGGAACAGAACTGGACGCGATTGGAATCAACAGGGATTTTTGATTAAATTAAACACCTGTTTAATTTAATTAAAACCAACTGTTCCAACAAATCAAATCAAAGTGAGTTAAACTCACTCAGTTTTACCCATTTATATTTTATATAAATTGGGGTTTTTATTTTATGTGTTCTGCTTGTTGATGGTTGACCGTTTTCTAGTTACATATTTAATTATTATATGACTGATGAAATTAAACCGTCGTTTAATTTCAGTGAAATACCAAATTGTTATTCTAATGATTGGTTCCTATAAAGGGAACTTACCTTGTTGGTTACGTTTATAAAATAAACGTGTTTAATTGGTTGAATTGTTTGAATTGCTTGTGAATTGGTTGGTGTTAATGGTCGTTATTTATTGTTATCAGTTAATGAAACTGAATGATTTGTTTAAAGATAACCATTTGAATACATGGAAGAACAGGTTGGAGGGATCCAACCGGATTCCTCAAAAATATTATTTATTTTTCATATATGAAACTGTCATGATTGGGTAATTGATTTTGGTAGTGACCATTGACTGGAAAGTCAACCTGTGTTGTGTTTTGACCAATGGGCAGTATTGGTTGAGTAATCGGTAGTAAATGGCCTAAAAGTAATTTGTTTTATATCAATTCACCGTCAGGTAAGTTGATAGAATTGAAGTTAAAAACTTTATTTTATAGATAAAGATAGATTTTATATATATATATATATATATATATATATAATCTGAATAAAGGTTTGGTAAAAGGAAATAGATAATAATTATTAATTATTTAAGCTTATAATTAATCGATTTAACAAAGTAAATTCTGATACTAATCAGAATTATAAACTAGTGATTTGAGATTGACCTAACGATTTAAATTGGATAATTGCCTTGTTAGGAATAATTAAATGGAATTATTTTAAATTAATTATATTATTAATTAATTTAAAAGGGAAATGCAATTGAAATCGATTAACGAGATAACCGTGTTTAGAGTTGACCAAATTGACCATTTTTAACTGGAATTATCATTATTTCAGTTTATTCGGATTAATCTAATAAAATTGTTTAAAAGATATTTGTTTAGATTTAATGAAGTTTTAAAAAGGGACTTACTATTTATTTCAATAAATAAAGAGATTAACTACTTTTACAGCAGTTAATGATTAAAGTAAATTATTATCCTGATTAATAGTGAGTTGGGAAATTAGTTTTAACTGAATAAATAATCAAGGTTGAAGTGGAATCAAATTGAAAGGTGAAAGAAGTCTATGAACGACTTTTATATTTTAAAAACCGAATTTGTATAACAATGATGAAAAAGGAATTTAAGTGACCATGATAGCTTAAATTAGATGGATTCAATATTTGAATCAAGCAAAAAGGGAGTGGTGAACAGAAAGGGTTTAGACTAAACCAGAATGGATTTTAACAAGGTTTATAAACGATGAGGCACTATATCGTTAATTCCAATTTAACGTTACTTAATAATGTGGTCAAGGAAAGGTGGGGAATTGAAATAAGAGATTCAAAACGGGAAATGGCCGAAAGAATTTGAAAAGGAATTCGTGAAACTAAATTGGTAAAGGAAGTGGGATTTTGTAAGCAAAATCCAAATGTATAAATGAAATTGTTTTAAAAGGGTAAAGGTTAGAAAGTGTGTTTTATAAGGAATTTTTAAATTATAGAGTTAAGGAAAAATGATTATATCTGAGAAAGAGATTTTCAAAAGGGTAAGAAAGTTTTATGAAACCGTATCTTGAATAAATAGTTAAATGGAATTTGAATTGATATTAGATTGAAAAGATTTGGCTTTGGATTATAGCTGGTATCTATCTTAAGGTATGAACGTTGTTGATCAAGGTCTGAGAGGTAATTAAAATACCCCAACTTGAACGACATCAGGATTATCTGAGGATGATATTAGTTGGTAATGACTGGAGGGGGTTAGTAATAGTTATTATTTCCATTAAGGAAGTAATAATGCAATGTTTAATGAGAATTGGGAAATATATAATGAGGATTTCAAAGTGGAAAGGGAATATAAGGAGTGGTGTGAAAATTTAATGATATGTTCGAATTAGAAAGAAAACTTATCGTTGAGTTCTATTCAATAAGTATAAATATGGATTATGGTTTTTAAGTAATAAATAAAGATTTTCCATGACGTTGTTTTAGAGTATAAAAATGAATTGTTTTAAAGAGAAAACTTATGTTAAACAAGAAGCGATAAGTTATATTTATAACATCGAAATATTTAAGAGTTCAAATCTACATGTGTTTTAATTAAAAAGGCCAAGTGGTGCTGAATACTGAACCAGTGAACTCATTGGGTTTGTCATGATTGAAACACTGTTTATTTTGATAGTTTAATCACCGACCATCAAATCTGTCCCATACGATTGTTGGTAAGGAAAGAACGGGATCGAACTTAGGTTCAAAAACCATTCCGACCAACGAATACGTGAAGATATCAGAAGACAGTCGAGATGGAGCATTGAAGACCGGGGATCTTCATAAGCGGAAGGATTACTAAAAATCTCTTGTCTAGCGGCCAGAGGTAAACTGTGATTCTGTCGTGGTTGGAATCTACGGGTTGCAAGGACTTCTCGCTACTGATCCCTGGGGTGATTCCTATATTGGAGGCAGTAGGAGAGTACCTTCGGTTCATCCTGTTCCAGGATGACTTGTATGGACGGATGTATGACAGAGTATTTCCAAAGGGATCGCGTACGTTGATTTCTTCAAATGTACCATAGTTGGTGGCGGAGAAAAGGCCTTTCTCTTATCTTATCAACTAAGAGTATTTTTGTGGACGTCAATTAGTGATATCTGGAGGATCTGACGATGTGGCATTCAAAGTGAATGATGACCAGATGTTCAAAGGTTAATCTAAACCTCAGGCCTCGTCACTCGGGAAATGACAAAAATCGGGCAGGCAGCATGGCTATGTGGGTCGCTCCCATTAGGGCGTATAATCACCTATCTAGAGAAAATCCTATTGTTTCTTTAATCTATTTCGATGCTGTCCCTTTTCGGGAAACGGTGGTTTGAGTCCAACCGTTGGTGATATACATTCGATACACTCAAGCGAAATGAGTGGTCGATCATGTGAGGGCCGGGTTGCAAGACGTTCTTGTTGAACCCAATGTATTCGCCTCTAGAGATACACTATCAGCAGGTGGTCCCATACCTTGTCAAGGTCGGAATCCAATATCCAATAAGCCCCCGCGGTTTTGATTGTATACTATATAGGTGGAGCGTGAGATGCAAGCGTTCCGCTTGATTGTTATTTATTTGTAATTAGACATTATTATAATATCAAAAAGATATTGATTTCAAAAATGTTTTGGGTTATCGTAAGGTAAAAACTGTCCATATTTATGTGTGGATTTGGTCTTACGATTATCCTTTTTCTTCCAAAGGATTTTAACTTTAAAATCAGGTTGTGTGATACATTTAAACTTTGCGAGTTTTTCTCACTCTGGTTCACCAGAATGACCCGGTGTTTTGTAAATGCTCGGGTTAGCTCGGGGTGTACAGGTTCAGGTTATTGAAGGATGTGAAGAGATGAGCTGGAAAAGTCCAGACGTGTGATATTATATAGCTACTATTCCGCTGTGTGATGTATATGAGGACAAGTTGTTATGACTGTCCAGTTGTGTGTTGTACTCTTATATTGTAAGTATCTTAAAAGCTCTCTGTAAAGGTTTATTTCTGTATTATATTTTGTTCCGCTGCGATGTGAGACTCTGATTCTGTGTTGTGGTGTTTCTTCTTCTTCTTCTATTCTAATATTTCTTTCTTTCTTATCTCACCTTCTAAATTCTTTCTAATAACGTTCCAGTGTTTTCGGTGTTTGGAAAGATCGGCATGAGTTACGGTAAAGGTATTTTTGTTGATTTTCGGGCCAAAAATCGCTGTTCGTTACAGTGGTATTAGAGCTATTGGTTTAGAAATAACCTTGGCTCTGTGGTGTAACTCGATAGAGATTGGGTTAATAATACCCTAGATCGAGATTGAGTGTATATATATGAGAGCGTATTTGTAAATTTTATATACAAATGGTTTCTATTGTGTTTGTTGATCGGTTCAAGTGTTGAAAAGCATAGAACTGGCAATGGATACAGTATTGTTTTGAAAAGTGGGTAAATGAAATAATTTTACCCAAATGATATTTTTGTATAGAAAAGAAGTAATTTTCTCAATTTATTGACATGGTGTATTTGATGTGTTTGTCGATTTGGATCAATTCAAATTTGATTAAGAATTTGAATTGAAACTTAACTTGGTTAAGTGTAAATATATAATAATGATATTGAGTTAAATAAATTTGAATTAAATGAATAATAATCAAATATGTGAAACCAAAGTAAAATATTAATATTGAATTAATTTCAATTGATTTGGTTGATGTGGTTGTGTGTTGGTTGTTGTTTGTGATTAGTTTGTTATTGGATGATGGGTTGTTTGAATAGGAATAATCAACAATTTAATGGGACTAAATGAATTCCAAACTAAAGAATAAATTTCTGGTATAATTAAACTGGAATGAAACTGCATATAAACTGGAATTTATGATTTAACCATGTATTTGATAATAAATTGATGTTGTGTGTTTAATTTTGGGAGTTGGTGCAGTTGTATTGTTGATTAGGAACAATATTATCTCAGAATTTCATATATTTGTTACTGATATGTGGATTGAGTTAAGTACAGGTGCCAGATGGCTAGACAGATTGATACTGATTGAGTAAATCACATATACGCTGAGCAAATATGCTCAATAGCGCTCGCAAAATGGTACGCCTACGCGAAAATATGAAATTTTTGGGTTTTGATTTTTATTTTCCGACCGTTGGTCGATGGATATATATTATATGTTCCTGCGATATCGCAGATGTCACTCCGTGCAGGGGAGACTCTGCCATATTTTCCCGAGAATTTAATGTGTTAAAAATTTTCGATATTTTTGAAAATATTTATTTATGGTATAAAATTGGTTTTTGATTTAAAATAAATTGGATTTGGAAATTAATGGATTTGCAACGTTCTTTCTTACCTTAGCAATTTCGAGGACGAAATTATTTTAAGGGGGGAAGAATGTAACGACCCGTGTTTTTCGACCATTTGAATCTAAATATTTAAATTGGTTTTAAATATTTTATTTGAAATATAAATGGATTTTTATATTTAAATCGCTATTTAAAACGAAGTTGAACGATATATATATTCATATGTAATATAAATCGAGCTTGAAAATGGCGTGCAGTTCGTAATCTGGAGTTTTGAACTTCAAATGGATATACAGGATCCGATATAAGTCGGATTTCTGTGAAACGAGAAACGTTGAACCGTGTTGATGATAATTTTCATACTAAAGAGAAAAATCCAGATTTCGTGTTACTGTTTGTTAGTTATGGCCAAATCAAATTTTAAAATAGTCGCTGTGATCGTTATTAAAATATCGGCCTTTAAAATGGCCATTTTGCAAACGGTCTCTGTTTTCGATGAAATTAGTTTCATTAGAACCGTATCGTTAAATTATTGTACGGTGTAGAATGGCGTGGCAAACCGATGTTGTATGTGGCCACCGTAGCCAAAAACGCCCGTTCATTTTCTATAGCGCTTAATTAATATAATAAAGGGATATTCAAGTGTAACTTTAACAAACGATCGAATTAGGTCACGAAAACAGTCCCGTTGAGTTCGTATCGTCGATTAGAGTCAGGATAGGTATATTGTTTGTTATTTTTAGAGACCGACAAATTTGGCATTAAAAATGGCATCGTGGTGCGCGTAAAAATAGCCTACCGGGGAAACAGTCTCAGAATGCAATGAAACTGGTGCCGTTGGGTTCGTATTGAAGAATTATTTTAGGATTTCAAGGTTTCAAGTTAATTTGACTTATCTAGTGATCGTGGAAAAATTAAATGTGTGTTTGTTTCTGGTTTTATAAAGGAAATTTTTTCATACGACCTCGGATTTCGACGAAACATGTCCCATTGGGTCCGGAATACCTTTTACACCAAGATTAGCCTTTTTATCAGTAAACGAAAGTCGTTGTGATGGTTTCTGCATGTTACTTCACGATAAAATATCGTTTAATAATATTTTATTAAACCCCTACCCTATATATATATACACCATATATCCATTGAAACCCTCGTCAAACATTCATATGTGGTCAACAGACCTTTACGCCGCCCCTTCACACAACGAACGAACCATAAGGATCGATTTTCTTCCCCGTTAATTTCCAAATCCACTCGCTTACTCACAAATTCTTTAACGGTAAAGCAGTAGTACTCCGTGAGATCCTTCATCTGAACGGTCATGATCACTCGTAGTTCACCGAGATGGTTGGAATCTGGCTTGAAAGACATGCCAGTTGAAGTCGTTTTTGGAATCCATGAGGTGCTCGAGGTACGAGCAGCTTCCAGCGTAGACAAAGGGGACCTAGGCGCAGCCAATGCCGGTTTCAGATCAACTTCTGGTGGACGGATTTGGGTTCGGTGGTGAGAATTTGGGGGCGAGCATGGGTAGGGTGATTTCCTGATTCAAAAGGAGCGGAACAGTATACAAAAGCACCTTTTGGTTTAACTGTGTAATTAGTAATTAGGCTTG
The DNA here is from genome assembly GCA_030737875.1 of Allium sativum. NCBI lineage: Eukaryota > Viridiplantae > Streptophyta > Magnoliopsida > Asparagales > Amaryllidaceae > Allium > Allium sativum. Next base: position 139,778,469 of record CM060912.1, read on the forward strand.
ACCTTAATTTAGTTAATATAAATATACGATTAAAGAACCCGTTACTAATATAATCATTTTTAGGAGAAGTGTGGCGTGCGAGAAGCATCGGCTATCTGGGAAAGAAGCAGTCACGAAAGTTTAAGGATTCCGCCAGTTATTTCCTATGTGATTAAATTAGTTTATTAATTAAGTGTTAAATTATGCCATTAACTTAAATCATGAAATTTGTTGCAGGCGCTTTGGTCCCGCTGAGAAAGCCGGGAATAGGACAAAAGAATATATGCTTTCTAACAAATGTAATTAGTCGACATTTAAAACCTTTGTTGGATTAATTAGTTAAGTATTGGGCTATTTAAAATAATAACAAAAGTAATTAGTATAATATGGTATAATTAAGAATTAATTATAGGGTTAATCAAATCGTTTTAATGGAACATTGTAGGGAGCTGTATATGGGTAACAAAGGAAGCCATCCTTCATTTTCCCAACAGAATGTAATCAGTTTAAACACAATTAATTAAATTAAATATACGATTAGGGTTTAATTAAAATAGTGGTTAAAGAGTTAATCGTTGTATAAATTGAAACCTGAATAACTGTTTATCTGGTGATCAGAATTGGACAAGCCAAGATACGTTGGAACTGCGTTGACAAGCACTGCAATATGGAACAGAACTAGACGCGATTGGAATCAACAGGGATTTTTGATTAAATTAAACACCTGTTTAATTTAATTAAAACCAACTGTTCCAACAAATCAAATCAAAGTGAGTTAAACTCACTCAGTTTTACCCATTTATATTTTATATAAATTGGGGTTTTTATTTTGTGTGTTCTGCTTGCTGATGGTTGATCGTTTGGTAGTTACATATTTAATTATTATTTGACTAATGAAATTAAACCGTCGTTTAATTTCAGTGAAATACCAAATCATTATTCTAACGATTGGTTCCAATAAAGGTAACTTACCTTGTTGGTTACGTTTATAAATTAAACGTGTTTAATTGGTTGAATTGTTTGAATTACTTGTGAATTGGTTGGTGTTAGTGGTCATTATTTATTGTTATCAGTTAATGAAACTGAATGATCTGTTTAAAGATAACCAATTGAATACAGGGAAGAACAGGTTGGAGGGATCCAACCGGATTCCTCTAAAATATTATTTATTTTTAATATTATCATATATGAAACTGTCATGATTGGGTAATTGATTTTGGTAGTGACCATTGACTGGAAAGTCAACCTGTGTTGTGTTTTGACCAATGGGCAGTATTGGTTGAATAATCGGCAGTAAATGACCTAAAAGTAATTTGTTTTATATCAATTCACCGTCTGGTAGGTTGATAGAATTGAAGTTAAAAAATTTATTTTATAGCTAAAGATAGATTTGAATATATATATAATTTGAATAAAGGTTTGGTAAAAGGAAATAGATAATTATTAGTAATTATTTAAGCTTATAATTAATCGATTTAACAAAGTAAATTCTGATACTAATCAAAATTGTAAAAAAGTGATTTGAGATTGACCTAACGATTTAAATTGGATAATTGCCTTGTTAGGAATAATTGAATGGAATTATTTTAAATTAATTATATTATTAATTAATTTAAAAGGGAAAACAAATTGAAACCGATTAACGAGATAACCGTGTTTAGAGTTGACCAAATTGACCATTTTTAACTGGAATTATCATTATTTCAGTTTATTTGGATTAATCTAATAAAATTGTTTAAAAGATATTTGTTTAGATTTAATGAAGTTTTAAAAAGGGATTTACTATTTATTTAAGTAAATATGGAAATTAACTACTTTTACAACAGTTAATGATTAAAGTAAATTATCCTTATTAATAGTGATTTGGGAAATTAGTTTTAACTGAATAAATAATCAAGGTTGAAGTGGAATCAAATTGAAAGGTGAAAGAAGTCTATGAACGACTTTTATATTTTAGAAACCGAATTTGTATAACAATGATGAAAAAGGAATTTAAGTGACCATGATAGCTTAAATTAGATGGATTAAAACATTTGAATCAAGCAAAAAGGGAATGGTGAACAGAAAGGGTTTAGACTAAACCAGAATGGATTTTAACAAGGTTTATAAACGATGAGGCGTTATATCGTTAAATCCAATTTAACGTTACTTAATAATGTGGTCAAGGAAAGGTGGGGAGTTGAAATAAGAGATTCAAAACGGGAAATGGCCGAAAGAATTTGAAAAGGAATTCGTGAAACTAAATTGGTAAAGGAAGTGGGATTTTGTAAGCAAAATCCAAATGTATAAATGAAATTGTTTTAAAAGGGTAAAGGTTAGAAAGTGTGTTTTATAAGGAATTTTTAAATTATAGAGTTAAGGAAAAATGATTATATCTGAGAAAGAGATTTTCAAAAGGGTAAGAAAGTTTTATGAAACCGTATCTTGAATAAATAGTTAAATGGAATTTGAATTGATATTAGATTGAAAAGATTTGGCTTTGGATTATAGCTGGTATCTATCTTAAGGTATGAACGTTGTTGATCAAGGTCTGAGAGGTAATTAAAATACCCCAACTTGAACGACATCAGGATTATCTGAGGATGATATTAGTTGGTAATGACTGGAGGGGTTAGTAATAGTTATTATTTCCATTAAGGAAGTAATAATGCAATGTTTAATGAGAATTGGGAAATATATAATGAGGATTTCAAAGTGGAAAGGGAATATAAGGAGTGGTGCGAAAATTTAATGATACGTTCGAATTAGAAAGAAAACGTATCGTTGAGTTCTATTCAATAAGTATAAATATGGATTATGGTTTTTAAGTAATAAATAAAGATTTTCCATGACGTTGTTTTAGAGTATAAAAATGAATTGTTTTAAAGAGAAAACTTATGTTAAACAAGAAGCGATAAGTTATATTTATAATATCGAAATATTTAAGAGTTTAAATCTACATGTGTTTTAATTAAAAAGGCCAAGTGGTGTTGAATACTGAACCAGTGAACTCATTGGGTTTGTCATGATTGAAACACTGTTTATTTTGATAGTTAAATCACCGACTATCAAATCTTACCCATACGATTATTTGTAAGGAAAGACCGGGATCGAACTTAGGTTCGAAAACCATTCCGACCGACAAATACGTGAAGATATCAGAAGACGGTCGAGATGGAGCATTGAAGACCGGGGATCTTCATAAGCAGAAGGATTATTAAAAATCTCTGGTCTAGCGGCCAGAAGTAAAATGTGATTCTGTCATGGTTGGAATCTACGGGTTGCAAGGACTTCTCGCTACTGATCCATGGGGTGATTCCCATATTGGAGGTAGTAGGAGAGTACCTTCAGTTCATCCTGTTCCTGGATGACTTGTATGGATGGATGTCTGACAGAGTATTTTCAGAGGGATCGCGTACATTGATTTCTTCAAACGTACCATAGTTGGTGGTGGAGAAAAGGCCTTTCTCTTAGCTTGTCAACTAAGAGTATTTTTGTGGACATCAATTAGTGATATCTGGCGGATCTGACGATGTGGCATTCAAAGTGAATGATGACCATATGTTCAAAGGTTAATATAAACATCAGGCCTCGTCACTCGGGAAATGACAAAAATCGGGCAGGTAGCATGGCTATGTGGGTCGCTCCCATTAGGGTGTATAATCACCTATCTAGAGAAAATCCTATTGTTTCTTTAATCTATTTCGATGCTGTCCCTTTTTGGGAAACGGTGGTTTGAGTCCAACCATTGGTGATATACATTCGATACGCTCAAGCGAAATGAGTGGTCGGTCATGTGAGGGCCGGGTTGTAAGACGTTCTTGTTGAACCCAATGTATTCGCCTCTAGAGATACACTATCAGCAGCTGGTCCCATACCTTGTCAAGGTCGGAATCCAATCTCCAATAAGCGCCCGCGGTTTTGATTGTATACTATATAGGTGGAACGTGAGATGCAAGCGTTCCGCTAGATTGTTATTTATTTGTAATTAGACATTATTCTAATATCAAAAAGATATTGATTTCAAAAATGTTTTGGGCTATCGTAAGGTAAAAACTGTCCATGTTTATGTGTGGATTTGGTCTTACGATTATCCTTTTTCTTCCAAAGGATTTTAACTTTAAAATCAGGTTGTGTGATACCATTAAACTTTGCAAGTTTTTCTCACTCTGGTTCACCAGACTGACCTGGTGTTTTGTAAATGCTCGGGTTAGCCTGGGGTATACAGGTTCAGGTTATTGAAGGATGTAAAGAGACGAGCTGGAAAAGTCCAGACGTGTGATATTATATAGCTACTATTCCGCTGTGTGATGTATATGAGGACAGGTTATTATGACTGTCCAGTTGTGTGTTGTATTATGATATTGTAAGTATCTTAAAAGCTCTCAGTAAAGGTTTATTTCTGTATTATATTTTGTTCCGCTGCGATGTGAGACTCTGATTCTGTGTTGTGGTGTTTCTTCTTCTTCTTCTTCTTCTTCTATTCTAATATTTCTTTCTTTCTTATCTCACCCTCTAAATTCTTTCTAATAACGTTCCAGTGTTTTCGGTGTTTGGAAAGATCGGCATGAGTTACGGTAATGGTATTTATGTCGATTTTCGGGCCGAAAATCGCTCTTCGTTACAAAAACCTTATGATATTATAGTAATTCCTATCAACCACAGTATAATAATCATCTAGCAGAAACGCTTTCATCTCACGTTCTACATATATAGCATAAAATCAAAACCTCTAGCACGTATTGGGTAATGGATTTCCAACTATGACAAGGTATGGAACCACCTTTCGCTAGTGTATCTCTAGAGGAGAATACACCGAGTTCAACAAGAACATCCTGCAACTTAGCCACACATGACCGACCACTCATTTCACTTGAGTGTATCGAATGTATATCACCAACGGTTGGGATCAACAACTGTTTCCCGAATGGGACAACATCGAATAAAATAAGGAATCAAATAAATCTCTAGATAGGTAATGATACGCCCTCTAACCACATAGCCATGCTGCCTGCCCGATTTTTGTCATTTCCCGGTTGTTGAGGCCAGAGGCTACGATTACTTTCCATTCATTGATAACACGATCACTTTGAATGCCACATTATCAGATCCGTTAATCACTAATTGATTTGCACAAATATTCTGGATATTATGCTAAGGGAATAAATCTGTTGCAACCATATATATTTATATAGACCAACCCATTCGATCATTGGAAATACTTTGTCGGACATTCGTCCATATACGTTCGTTCTGGGACTGAACGAAACCGAAGGCACTATTCAGTACATCCATCCTTGGTAATATCTACCTAGGACTTATACAACAGCTATTGCACTTTACTCCGTCTTCAATATATTCAGCATACTTGGTTTGCAATGCTTATGCCAATACGGAGTGGTTCTTCGGATAATAATCCAGCCAGTCTCTTCATATTTACAACGTTAAAATGGTCAAAACTTTGATAGTCGGTGATTTAACTATCAAATGAAAAATGTCTGTGTACACACAACGATCTTATTTCCAAATGGAATTATCGATCATATCATCAAACATATATATATATATTCATATTTCCTTATTCTCTATATTTAGAAAATATACGTTAATAACATTGGAAAACATTCCCATCTCTCATTCACGTATCACTACCATTCCACAACTATTAGTCCCTAACTGTAAACTAGTAAGAGAACAACTTCCTAAGTATAAACCCGGAAGGCCGAAACCAACATCAGATCGATACTCAAAAAGTAGTTCAACTCAACTAATTTCCAATCAGTTTCTAATTCTGCTGAACTCTATTTCTTTAGCTCCATTGGATTAACATCCTATCAACACGGTCATTTTAAATATGCAAATCATTTGCTTTTAAATCATCGTTCACTTTAAAACGTATATCTCCCAGGATTTTATTTATAAAATTCCTTTTTGTTTATAATATTCTATTTTTAAGTTCGTTTCATTATCGAATTCTATATATATCAATATATCGATTTCTAGTTTATCAAATCTTCTTAAAAATATTCTAACTCTTTAAATTGCTGGAAAAATTCGCCATAACCTCGTTTGTACCGGGAGCATCGGGAAAATCTCCAAACTGCCACATAGGCCTCTCCATTCAAAAAGAAAAAGAAATAGCCAAGCGGCTTGCCGATACGGCGCATAAATCTCATATATGAATTAAATACATACCTTTTTGTCGGGCATTCTAATATATATCTTCATTAACTACATTCCATACCTATCTCATGTATATCCATACATTTCTAATTCATTTCAACTTAATACACTCATTTTAACTCAACCCATTAATTAACTGTTTGTCTATTTCACTTGTATATTTGAATATAACATGTTTCAAATATATTTCAACTTACTCATAAACTAATTAAATTCCATTTTCCAACTCAGGTTTATATTCGATTCGAATATGAAGTCACAAGTTAAATTTATTTATTCAAAGTCAACTTGATTCAATCGTTTTAACTTAATTCATTAATCAGTTTTCTAATTAACTCTTTTGCCAATTTCACTTTGAACACAACATGTTCAAATATATTTTAATCTACTCATGAACCAAATCTAATTCTATTTTTAAGCTCGTTTCCTTATCGACTTCTATATTCAAATTCCAGTTCAATTCTACTTGAATTCTCTTTATTCAAATTCCATATTCAATTCTATTTTTAAATTCATATTTGAATTTAAATATTCAAATTATCTCTTAATAATTTACTCATTTTATTTATAATAACCATTTTATAAATTTCCATGTTTTATTTAAACAAGTCTATTTCGAAATCTATTTAAAAATTCCAATTCTATTTTAGAAAAATAGGATTTCCCTTTTAAATCTCAAATATCCCTTTCAGAACATTTTTATAAATTAACACTTAGGCTCAGTGATATTTAAACACCAAACAACCAATTATTTATTTCAGTTTTTCTGACACATCATATATGACAGTATATATGCGCACAAATAAACAAAGAGATAATATATTTTTGAGGGATCCAGTTGGATCCCTCCAACCTGTTTTCCTGCATCCAAATATATTAGTCAACATAAATAATACCCATCCTGCTTTGAGGCAGGATATCGTGGTATAGAGGGTCATTCACTAATATATATTTGTGGGGCGCATAGGGAAATCATCCGCTATGAAACCGCGGGCATCCGCTAATGAGACTGCGGGAATCAATCCAACCATCAGCCCAATATATATATATAATAGTCAAGCCTAAATAACTATATATATATATATATATATATATATATATAACCATGCCACAGTAATATTTTAACGCAACCAAACAAGCAACAACAATTATTTTTAACTAACAAAAATAATTCTAAATAAAAGGTGAGTGAGATTTACTCACCGTAATCTTATTTGGCCGAATATCCTGTTAAATTGTATATTGTCATGGCTATGAATCCCTTCGAGTGAATATATTTTGTACCTATGATTAATTAATTTTTATTAATCGATTAAGCCATTATTTATTTAAATTATAAATTAGCTTATTAAATTTAAATTTCAAAAAATGTATACCTTACTGTTATCATAATCCACTCGACCGATCGACGAAACTAATCCCAGAATAGTCCCAAATGAACAACACAAGCTCAAACAAAAATTCTTCACTTTGGCATTTCTTCGAACACCTCGCAGTCATCCTCTTTTCCCTTCACTTTATATCACCTTATACTCACGGCCTTACTGCCTGCTACCTGCCGCCAGTACCAAGTCTGAACCACCGTCACTCCACATCATCGCGGAACCTGTCGCAGCCACCCAGACTCCAAGTCGCGACTCAGTCCCTTTCACTGCCTCCATACCAGTCTTCAACGTTGACCTCGCCTTCTTGTCGAACCACGTCTGTCACGGCTACAACAAAATCCGCGAATCGCTTTGCCATCAGACCCTAAAATCGATGCCCTAACTCCCTACCAAGGGTCGCGATATCCAAACACTCATTGCACCTAATACACTGACGACGACATCCCTTGGCAACGCGAGTGCATCGAGCTCTAAGAATCAGCAGTTTCAAGCCGCGAGTGCCTCAATTCGATTTCGGTTTTTAAATCCTTGGAGCAACAAACAGGAATGAAAAATGGAGTTGGGAATGTGAGGTTATACGGTTCAATTTGATTTTGATTGTGGCAAACAGAAATGGGATGTCGCGAGTTATACAAGAAAGAGGTGCGGTGTATATTTGAACAGCATGGCCATTTTTGTGTGGAGTTAAAGAACTCAACGACATTTGTTGATGTCCACAAAAGGAAAGAGAGACTTTTCTTTTTTCTTTTTATTTTATTTTAATTTAATTAAACCGGTATCCCTAAATCAAAATACACCCTGATTCTGAACTCCTCTCTAAACCCAACAATTGACGATTTTAGGGTAATACCCCTATTTCGGACACACTGAGATAGGTCACGAAGTCCAATTCGATCATCTGTAGAAGATATTAATTTAAATCAATAAATTAAATTCAGACAATTAATTTTCTCAATAATAAATTAATATTATTATTGTTATAAATTCAAATAAAATTTCCTATTAATTATTTGAACTGTATTTAATTCAAATTAAATTTTGAATGCAACTAAATCCATTTTCGTATTCTTATAATTTAATATTATAATATTAAATCGAAATTGATTACTAAGAATTGATACCTTAATATAAATAATTCTTTTATATTGCTAACTCAATATTTAAATCCAGATTAAATATTTAAAATTAGTTGACCGATATCCTGGGTCGTTACAATCTTCCCCTCTTAAAAGAATTTTGTCCCCGAAATTAATAAGGTAAGAAAAATGCTACAAATCGATTAACTTTTCAAATTCACTTACTTTGAAGCTTTAACCCTTTGTATTTCTAAAATTTTAGTTTCACCCATTGGTTTCTATTCATTTCAAATTGATACTGATTAATTTGTTCACTTCGGTCCATTTAACTTACTTAAGTTAAATTTAATTTCAATTATTCAAATTCCTGGGTTCTTATTTCAAATCTCCTTTAGAATAATATAAATATATACATATATTTATATTTATATCCATCTCAAATTCAAAACGTTTGAATTTTCTAAATCAACTTGTTTTTCTTCAAACAAATTTCCATCAGAAACTTTTCTAAGGTAGCAATTTGTCATTTAGAAGCTCGAAAACGAATACTGATAATGTTGCAATCATTATCAGAATTATTTTCCAGCCACTGAAGTGAGTTCAGTGCTTAATTACTTTTAAAAATCCATCTAATTCTTCTTCCCAGGATTTAAAATTCTGAATTCTGTTTTGAATTTCAACTTTAATTCATCTCATTTGTATATTTCATTCTTATACAACTTCTATTGGTTATATATAACTATTTCCGTTTTATAATCTCATTCGATTATAATCCTAACAATCAGCTCAACCATTTAAAAAAATATCGCGTCAAATCTTCTGTTCAAGTGTTTATAAACTCCTATCGACATCGTGGCGTCCCACGATTCGACTAAAATTTATAATCCACTCAACAGACTAGCCAACAAATATGCTCTCTCGTATATATATACACTCAACTCATTCTAGGGTGCTACAGACCCTATCTTTAATGAGCACATGATACACAAGCCTAGGTATTCGCTCAACCTAAGCTCTGATACCAACTGTAATGACCCGCAAATACGTACTATCTGAGTTGACTAAATACAACACACGTCCAACCCAAATTGCACAGAAATATGAATCATTAATAGAAAGAAGTTAAAGGATGAGAAATAGAAAGAAAGAAACTTAGAATAGAAGAAGAAGAAAGCGGCTTGCCGATACAGCGCATAAATCTCATATGCGAATTAAATACATACCTTTTTATCGGGCATTCTAATATATATCTTCATTAACTTCATTCCATACCTATCTCATGTATATCCATACATTTCTAATTCATTTCAACTTAATACACTCGTTTTAACTCAACTCGTTAATTAATTCGTTAATTAACTTTTTGTCTATTTCACTTGTATATTTGAATATAACATGTTTCAAATATATTTCAACTTACTCATAAACTAATTAAATTCCATTTTCCAACTCAGCTTTCATATTCAATTCGAATATGAAGTCACAAGTAAAATTTACTTATTCAAAGTCAACTTGATTCAATCGTTTTAACTTAATTCATTAATCGGTCTGCTAATTAACTCTTTTGCCAATTTTCACTTTGAACATGACATGTTCAAACATATTTTAATCTACTCACGAACCAAATCTAATTCTATTTTTAAGCTCGTTTCCTTATCTATATTCAAATTCCAATTCAATTCTATTTGAATTCTCTATATTAAAATTCCATATTCGATTCTATTTTTAAATTCATATTTGAATTTAAATATTCAAATTATCTCTTGATAATTTACTCATTTTATTTATAAACACCATTTTATAAATTTCCTTATTTTATTTAAACAAGTCTATTTCGAATATTTAAAAATTCCAATTCTATTTTAGAAAAATAGAATTTCCCTTTTAAATCTCAAATATCCGTTTCAAGACATTTTTATAAATTAACACTTAGGCCCAGTGATGTTTAAACACCAAACAACCAATTATTTATTTTAGGTTTTCTGACACGTCATATATGACAGTATATATACAAACAAATAAACAAAGAGACAATATATATTTGAGGGATCCAGTTGGATCCCTCCAACCTGTTTTCCTGCATCCAAATATATTAGCAACATAAATAATACCCATCCTGCTTCGAGGCAGGATATCGTGGTATAGAAGGTCATCCACTAATATATATTTGTGAGGCGCATAGGGAAATCATCCGCTATGAAACTACGGGCATCCGCTAATGAGACTGCGGGAGTCAATCCAACCATCAACCCAATATATATAATAGTCAAGCCTAAATAACTATATATATATTTAACCATGCCACGGTAATATTTTAACGCAACCAAACAAGCAAAAACAATTATTTTTAACTAACAAAAATATTTCTAAATAAAAGGTGAGTGGGATTTACTCACCGTAATCTTATTTGGCCGAATATCCAGTTAAATTGTATGTTGTCACGGCTATGAATCCCTTCGAGTGAATATATTTTGTACCTATGATTAATTAATTTTTATTAATCGATTAATCCATTATTTATTTAAATTATAAATTATCTTATTAAATTTAGATTTCAAAAAACGTATACCTTACTGCTATCATAATCCACTCGACCGGTCAACGAAACTAATCCTAGAACAGTCCCAAATGAACAACACCAGCTCAAACGAAAATTCTTCGCTTTGGCATTTCTTCGAACATCTCACAGTCATCCTCGTTTCCCTTCACTTCATATCACCTTATACTCATGGCCTTACTGCCTGGTACCTGCCGCCAGTACCAAGCCTGAACCACGATCACTCCACATCATCGTAGAACCTATCGCAGCCACCCAAACTCCAAGTCGCGACTCAGTCCCTTTCGCTGCCTCCATACCAGCCTTCAACGTCGACCTCGCCTTCTTGTCGAACCGCGACTGTCGCGGCTACAACAAAATCCGCGAATCGCTTTGCCATCGGACCCTAAAATCGATGCCCTAACTCCCTACCAAGGGTCGCGATATCCAGACACTCATTGCACCTAATACACTGACGACGACATCCCTTGGCAATGCGAGTGCGTCGAGCTTTGAGAATCAGCGGTTTCAAGCCGCAAGTGCCTCAATTCGATTTCGGTTTTTAAATCCTTGGAGCAATAAACGGGAATGAAAAATGGAGTTGGGAATGTGAGGCTATACGGTTCAATTTGATTTTGATTATGGCAAACAGAAATGGGATGTCGCGAGTTGTATAAGAAAGAGATGCGGTGTATATTTGAACAGCATGGCCATTTGTGTGTGGAGTTAAAGAACTCAACGGCTTTTGTCGATGTCCACAAAAGGAAAGAGAGACTTTTCTTTTTTCTTTTTATTTTAATTTAATTAAACCAGTATCCTTAAATCAAAATACACCCTGATTCTGAACTCCTCTCTTAACCCAACAACTGACGATTTTTGGGTAATACCCTTATTGCGGACACATTGGGATAGGTCACGAAGTCCAATTCGATCATCTGTAGAAGATATTAATTTAAATCAATAAATTAAATTCTGACAATTAATTTTCTCAATAATAAATTAATATTATTATCGTTATAAATTCAAATAAATTTGCCTATTAATTATTTGAACTTTATTTAATTCAAATTAAATTTTGAATGCAACTAATTCCATTTTTGTATTCTTGTAATTTAATATTTTTAATATTAAATCGAAATTGATTACTAAGAATTGATACCTTAATATAAATAATTCATTTATATTATTAACTCAATATTTAAATCCAGATTAAATATTTAAAATTAGTTGACCGAAATCCCGGGTCATTACATTTATGTTAATATATATATATATTACATATGGTAATATATATATATATATATATATATATATATGATTTTCTATATATATATTAATGATAGAAGATTTGATATCGGTTATTTATGTTAATATATATATATATATATTACATTTGGTAATATATATTAATGATAGAAGATTTGATTTCTGTTGTTTATGTTAATATATATATATATATGTGTTACATTTGTAATATATGTTCAAGATAGAAGATTTGGCATCGGTTATTTATGTTAATATATATATTACATTTGGTAATTTATATTAGTGATATATGATTTGATATCTATTATTTATGTCAATATATATATTACATATGGAATATATATTATTTATGTTAATGCTTATTTGATTGCAATATTTCCTGTAAACATTTGCAGCCCTAAACTGTTATATAAAGAGGTTAAGAATAATGAAATGGCAAGCAAAACTGAATTCTCTTCGCACAGGTTTAGATATTCGAAACCTGCTTTGATACTATGAAAAGAATTCAATTTTCATGTCGTTTCATTATTCTAAGCCCCTTTATGTAGCAGTTTAGGGCTGAAAATGTTACAAGAATTATTGCAATCAAATGATCGTTAACATAAATAATATATATTACCAAATGTAATATATATATTAACATAAATAACAGATATCCAATCTTCTATCATTAATATATATTACCATACGTAATATATATTAACATAAATAACTGATATCAAATCTTCTATCATTAATATATATATATATATATATATTACCGTATGTAATATATATTAGCATAAATAACATATATCAATTATTCTAATTAACACTCCCCCGCTGTCGAAGCAGAGCATTGTCGAACGTTGAGGTTGTCCCGAAATTCGTCAAATAGCACACGTGGAAAATCTTTTGTAAAAATATCAGCAATTTGATAACGGGATAGGACATGGAGAACTCAAACTTTGCCTTTAGCTACTTTTTCACAAACAAAGTGAATATCCATTTCAATATGTTTAGTGTGTTGATGCTGAACTAGATTACCAGATAAGTAGATCACACACTTATATTGTCACAATAAACCAAGGTGGCTTTCTGAATGGGAACATGCAACTCTAATAACAAATTTCTGATCCAACGGAAGTCAGATATATCATTAGAAACTCCTGTATACTGAGCTTCTGCGCTAAAACGAGACAATGTAGGCTGATGTTTAGAGGACCAAGAAATAAGATTATCTCCAAGAAATACACAATAACCTTAGGTGGAGTGTCTATGTAAAGACCCGTAACTTCCCCGTTAAGGAAAGCGTCGGATAGTTCGAGAACAAACCACAAACTTTGAAGTAAGGATCTAACCTAGCCTTACTCCTTCGCCTTATAACGGCGCACGTCTAATCCTAACCAATTTATCGATTCGATTTTTCACACCACAAACCACATTCAAACCAATATCGCAATCAATCACCAAACAGTCAAACAAACAAGTCCATGGTCTGTGGACGATTGTGTCGGGTGCTACTAAGCACCGTCTGCATCCTAGTATATATATATATAACTAGAAATAAAATAGAAAGGTGAGAAATTCTCACTTATAGCTATCCTAGCTCCACGGCACTTCATTTGCAGAAGTCTTCGTCGTTTCGCCTTTTCGTCATCTTCGCCCGTATTCTCTACATATGTAAAAATCGAATTTTTACTTCGCTTTTCAATATATAAAAATCGAATTTTTACTTCACTATTCGATATATAAAAATCATATTTTTACTTCAAAGTTCGATATATAAAAATCGAATTTTTAGTTCAAAGTTCAATATATAAAAATCGAATTTTTATTCCACTATTTCTATTTACAAAACAAAGTATGTTTTTTTTTCTATTTTCAAACAAAGTATGTTTTTTTCCTATTTTCAAACAAAGTATGTTTTTTTTTCTATTTTCAAACAAAGTATGTTTTTTTTTCTATTTTCAAACAAAGTATGTTTTTTTCTATTTTCAAACAAAGTATGTTTTTTTTCTATTTTCAAACAAAGTATGTTTTTTTCTATTTTCAAACAAAGTATGTTTTTTTTCTATTTTCAAACAAAGTATGTTTTTTTTCTATTTTCAAACAAAGTATGTTTTTTTTTCTATTTTCAAAACCATATCTTTTTATTTTTAAAATTCTGAAAAATAAGTTACTGCTTATTTATTTAAAATCAGTTTTAAATCATTTGAAAATCAGTTTTCAATCCTTAAACAAAATCAGTTTTTCAAAACCTAAAAATCAGTTTTTTTTTTCCTTTAAAATAAAACAGTATTTAATCTGTAAAAATAAAAACAGTTTTTAAAATATTAATTAATAAATAAATAAATAAAAAGGAAACTTACAGCCGGGGGGGGGGGGGGGGCTGTCGCGAGGAGAACTGGAGGAGGCGGGGTCAGGCGGCGCGATGGGGTGGCAGCGGAGGTTGGACGGCGGAAGGGGGGGAATCGGCGTCTGCTGCTCTTCGCGGTGGAGGAGAGAGAGAAAGGGGAGACGGGGTGCTGCTGGAAAGGAAGGTCGAACGGAGGGGGAGAGGGAGAAACTGGGCGGCGCGGTGGCCCACGCCAGTGCTGGCGGCGGCGACGCCTCCAAGGGGAGGGCGAACGAGATCCGCGGGTTCTCTCTCTTTTTTTTTCTTTTTTTTTTCTTTCTGAATTTTGTTTTGAACGTGGGGGGGGCCAAGCAGATGAAGGGGAGAGGGAATTAAAATTTTTTTTTTTTTTATTTATTTATTCAATTTTATTGCAATAAGTTGACTTTTACCCACGACCTCGAAACGAGGCCCACCGCCTGTCGCCCATAGCGTTTCACCCCCATTCCGAACACAATGGGATATGTATCGCAAGCTGATTTGATCGTTATAATCAGTTTCCTTTTGAATTTTCATTTTAAATCACTATATTGAATTTTAAACGTACATTTCAAATTACCGGGGTCACATACTGACTAGAAAAATTCTCGGAAAATATTTTCTAGCTTCGTATTGACGATACGGTCCTAACAAAACTAGTTTCGTCGAATTCTGAGACCGTTTGAAAAATGGCCAATTTCCAGTCGCTTAAAATCAACTGAAACTGGTCAAACGCGTTTTCCTTTGCCACGCTCACATATTGATTCGAAAAATTATGAAATTTAAAACCTAGCAATAACTTGACACTGCGGACCCAACAAAACTGGTTTCGTCGAAATCCGAGGTCGTTTGCAAAATTGCTATTTTTAAGGGCCTTATATATATAAAAATATATATAAATTCCACAGCGACTATTTCTAATTTTAAACTGGACATATCTTATCATTTCTAAGATGAAATCTCAGTTTGTTAACTTCGTTACAAAGATATAGTTATACAGATTCAAATATTTCTTGTTTCGTTCAATTCTGACTTATATTGAATTCTGTATATTCATTTGAAATTAGAAATCGAATTTTCGAACTACCGCGCCATTTTTAATTCCTTTTATAATTATATATAATTATTATATATTCTAACGACGACGTATATAATATATACGTCGAATTTCAACTCAAAATAAATTTCTCGTCGATATTATTTAAAATATTTCATTTTAAATAATCAAAATTCGCTAAAATTGCCAAAATAAAAATTTTAAACTGGCCCAGATTTTCGGGTTGTTACAATCTCCCCCACTTAAAACTTTTCGTCCCCGAAAAGGAACAAAGTCGAAAGTGGTTTGATAATTCAACTCTACGATCGGTCAGGCTTCCGTTCTCCAACCCTTTGGTTTCTGAGAATTTTCAAAACATCAAAAAAAAAAAAAAAAAAAATTGGCTAACACCCTAAATTTTTGAAAAATTTCGCCATAACCTCCCCTGCACCGGGAGCATCGGGGAATTTCAAATAGCTTCCCCGGTCCTTCAGATCTCAAAAAGAAAAAGAAAAAGCCAAGCGGCTAGCCAATAGGTTCACAAAATCATCATCACCCAAACAAAACAGGAAATTATGTAGTAAACATGTACCTATTTGTCGGGCAAACAAATTTTATTCTCTGGCTCTAGCCTCCTTGCTATGACCTGTTCAATGATATATATGTATATGCAAGCAAATGCGACCAATTTTCAATACAATTCAATATTTGATCAAATTAGGCATACTAGTTCAAAATTATCAAACAATTAAACAAACAACACAAACATCAATCAATTAGTGGATTAACGTTTCAAATTCATAATTTTGATATATATACAAAAATCAGATTTTTGATGCCAAATCACAACAATTAGCCCTATCTAATTTTGGTTCTCACACCAGTCAATAGGAAGTATATAGATATTACACGTTCGTCACTCGAATATAAATTCTAATGATGGAGCTCCATCATCAAAATCATCTCCGGGCGATTAGAGTGTAATTCTATATCTATCCAATATATCAAAACTTCGAATACACGCTAGCTAGGCGCATACGCAAAAATCTTTATATTTTGGATTGTCCTAATCAATATAAAATAAATAATCAAATACGAATAATTGATTTAAATTTTCAAAACAAAAATCATTTTCATTTTAAAAAATATACTCTTCACACTCGTTCTAGGATACTACTGATCCCATCTCTAACGAGTCATTCTAATTGGATATTACTAATCCAATATCTGATGAATTCTTTCGTATGTTTCTAATGTGTCTTGTTCTCTAGCTTTGTAAACCAAAGCTCTGATACCAACTGTAAAGACCCGTAACTTCCCCGTTAAGGAAAGCGTCGGATAGTTCGAGAACAAACCACAAACTTTGAAGTAAGGATCTAACCTAGCCTTACTCCTTCGCCTTATAACGGCGCACGTCTAATCCTAACCAATTTATCGATTCGATTTTTCACACCACAAACCACATTCAAACCAATATCGCAATCAATCACCAAACAGTCAAACAAACAAGTCCATGGTCTGTGGACGATTGTGTCGGGTGCTACTAAGCACCGTCTGCATCCTAGTATATATATATATAACTAGAAATAAAATAGAAAGGTGAGAAATTCTCACTTATAGCTATCCTAGCTCCACGGCACTTCATTTGCAGAAGTCTTCGTCGTTTCGCCTTTTCGTCATCTTCGCCCGTATTCTCTACATATGTAAAAATCGAATTTTTACTTCGCTTTTCAATATATAAAAATCGAATTTTTACTTCACTATTCGATATATAAAAATCATATTTTTACTTCAAAGTTCGATATATAAAAATCGAATTTTTAGTTCAAAGTTCAATATATAAAAATCGAATTTTTATTCCACTATTTCTATTTACAAAACAAAGTATGTTTTTTTTTCTATTTTCAAACAAAGTATGTTTTTTTCCTATTTTCAAACAAAGTATGTTTTTTTTTTCTATTTTCAAACAAAGTATGTTTTTTTTTCTATTTTCAAACAAAGTATGTTTTTTTCTATTTTCAAACAAAGTATGTTTTTTTTCTATTTTCAAACAAAGTATGTTTTTTTCTATTTTCAAACAAAGTATGTTTTTTTTCTATTTTCAAACAAAGTATGTTTTTTTTCTATTTTCAAACAAAGTATGTTTTTTTTTCTATTTTCAAAACCATATCTTTTTATTTTTAAAATTCTGAAAAATAAGTTACTGCTTATTTATTTAAAATCAGTTTTAAATCATTTGAAAATCAGTTTTCAATCCTTAAACAAAATCAGTTTTTCAAAACCTAAAAATCAGTTTTTTTTTTCCTTTAAAATAAAACAGTATTTAATCTGTAAAAATAAAAACAGTTTTTAAAATATTAATTAATAAATAAATAAATAAAAAGGAAACTTACAGCCGGGGGGGGGGGGGGGGGCTGTCGCGAGGAGAACTGGAGGAGGCGGGGTCAGGCGGCGCGATGGGGTGGCAGCGGAGGTTGGACGGCGGAAGGGGGGGAATCGGCGTCTGCTGCTCTTCGCGGTGGAGGAGAGAGAGAAAGGGGAGACGGGGTGCTGCTGGAAAGGAAGGTCGAACGGAGGGGGAGAGGGAGAAACTGGGCGGCGCGGTGGCCCACGCCAGTGCTGGCGGCGGCGACGCCTCCAAGGGGAGGGCGAACGAGATCCGCGGGTTCTCTCTCTTTTTTTTTCTTTTTTTTTTCTTTCTGAATTTTGTTTTGAACGTGGGGGGGGCCAAGCAGATGAAGGGGAGAGGGAATTAAAAATATTTTTTTTTTTTTTATTTATTCAATTTTATTGCAATAAGTTGACTTTTACCCACGACCTCGAAACGAGGCCCACCGCCTGTCGCCCATAGCGTTTCACCCCCATTCCGAACACAATGGGATATGTATCGCAAGCTGATTTGATCGTTATAATCAGTTTCCTTTTGAATTTTCATTTTAAATCACTATATTGAATTTTAAACGTACATTTCAAATTACCGGGGTCACATACTGACTAGAAAAATTCTCGGAAAATATTTTCTAGCTTCGTATTGACGATACGGTCCTAACAAAACTAGTTTCGTCGAATTCTGAGACCGTTTGAAAAATGGCCAATTTCCAGTCGCTTAAAATCAACTGAAACTGGTCAAACGCGTTTTCCTTTGCCACGCTCACATATTGATTCGAAAAATTATGAAATTTAAAACCTAGCAATAACTTGACACTGCGGACCCAACAAAACTGGTTTCGTCGAAATCCGAGGTCGTTTGCAAAATTGCTATTTTTAAGGGCCTTATATATATAAAAATATATATAAATTCCACAGCGACTATTTCTAATTTTAAACTGGACATATCTTATCATTTCTAAGATGAAATCTCAGTTTGTTAACTTCGTTACAAAGATATAGTTATACAGATTCAAATATTTCTTGTTTCGTTCAATTCTGACTTATATTGAATTCTGTATATTCATTTGAAATTAGAAATCGAATTTTCGAACTACCGCGCCATTTTTAATTCCTTTTATAATTATATATAATTATTATATATTCTAACGACGACGTATATAATATATACGTCGAATTTCAACTCAAAATAAATTTCTCGTCGATATTATTTAAAATATTTCATTTTAAATAATCAAAATTCGCTAAAATTGCCAAAATAAAAATTTTAAACTGGCCCAGATTTTCGGGTTGTTACAGTCTAGTATCCGGGCATCCACCCCAGTCAGCATCTGTATAGGCGATGAGTTTGTCAAAAGAAGACTTATACAAATTCAAACCATAAGTTAATGTTCATTAAATACAGCACAAGATGCGCTTGAGGCAGCCATGTGCTCAACTTTCGGATCATGCATATGAAGGCACACCTGTTGTACTGCATAAGAAATATCAGGCTTTGTGAAGGTAAAATACTAAAGAGCACCAGCAAGACGACGATACTTAGTAGGATCCTCATACGGGGCATCCTTAGTAGCACTAAGGCTAGATTTAGCGTGAACGAGAGTAGGGCAAGGACCGCAGTTAGACATTCCAGCTCTGTCAATGATATTTGCAGCATATTTTTTCTGAGATAGAAATAAGCCATTTGCAAGATGAGCAACAGCAATACCCAAAAAAATTAATTGACCAAGATCCTTCATAGCAAATTCTGAACTCAAAAGAGTAATGAAAGAATTGTGCAAATGATTTGAAGAAGAACTAAGAATTATGTCATCAACATACAACAATATTTGCCATTTCTGATCCTTGTCTATAAATGAACAAAGAGTGATCAGATTTACTATGAGTATATCCAATGGATGCAACAAAGTCTGCAAATCGCTAATACCAAGTCCGAGGAGCTTGTTTTTAACCATATAGAGATTTTTTTTAGCAAACAAACATAATCTGGATGTCTTTTGTCTCGAAACCCCATGGGCTGATGCATATAGATAGTCTCATTAAGATGACCATGTAAAAAGGCATTCTTGACATCTAGTTGATGAATGGGCCAAGATTATGAAAGAGTGATACTAAGAATTGCTCATATGATTGCTAGTTTAACCACCGGGCTAAACGTTTCTTCACAATCAATACCCTGCTGCTGAGTTTTACCATCACCTACAATACGGGCTTTATGCTGCTCAAAAGAACCATCAGATTTGTACATCCGGATGTTTCTTGTATTCCGACGATTCAGCCTTCCCTCCTTTGTGCCCTTCGCTTCTATTGGGCTAGCGTTCAAAGCAGGGATCTATGTTCGATTATCTTTTGCCTTATATCTTGCCTCATTTGCTGGCAAATCTGGCGTGCGATGAATAATGTGGTATTGGATGAATCGTCCATGGTTTCTGACACGATCATTAGGAAGGTTCCAGCAGATATCCACTTCGCGTTTCGAGGAAGGCCCTTCACAGGCATCCTTAACCCTGCTTTGACTACTTTTGTCTCGCTCCCTTTCTACTACTCTGGGATCACGACCTCATCAAGGGGTTGGGTGATTTTTTTTGTTTAGGTTTGGGCGCTTTGCTGGTTTAGTTATGCAGTTGATGATTGTTGTGTGGTTGGTTACCAGGGATAGAGCAGGCTTGGATGGGGTAGGCCAGAACATGCTTGGATGGGGTAGGCCATAGTAGTTTTGGCTTGCCTTTCTAATTAAGAGCATGACTCTGCTTTTTTCTGTTGATTTTAGGATGGGTGAATATCTCCTGGTTTTCCTTTTCTTCCCTAAAGGGGGTTGGAGTTCTTGGGTTTTTCCCTTGTTGGATACTTCCGGGCTGCTTGATCGGTTATCCTATTTGAGAATTTTCAGATGCAGTTGTGTTTTTTTATGTTCCCATTTCAATCTTGTATTTTTATATAGCTCATTTTGGTTTCCTTGTGCTTGGTGTGTTCTTAACCTTAGTGACCTGTTTTTGTGAGCCACTAGAGAAAGACGGTTCTTCTACATTTTTGTTATATATTGCTTTTTTGATTTAAAAATAAAATAAAAATCAAACTTACCTTAAGGTCATAAATACAAGCAATTCATAATTTTAAGTTCCGAAACTTTGTCAAATTTGCATTACTTCAATTGTTTATCACCTATTATCAAAATCATAAAAAATTCAAGTTTAGACACTATTCCTAAACATTAATAAATTTACATAAATAAAATCATTTAAAACCATTTGATTTTTATAACTACCATATATAAAAATAACAAGTACGTGCTTATATATATATAATACACTCAACTCATTCTAGGATATTACAAACCTTACATCTAACGAGTTTTACCCACAACAAGCTTTGGTATTCTCTCAACCAAAGTTATGATACCAACTGTAACAACCCATCTTTTTGGACACTTTAAGTCAATAATAAACCACACATGTTCAACTAAAACTATTCAAAAAGATAGATTATTAGTAGGTCTATTATAATGAAATAAGATTTTAGAAGAACAAATATATATACTCGCAGTGAAAGGATAAAATATAATAAACAAATAAATAATTACATAAAGAATTCATGAAGTTATTTACAAGAGAATCAGAATTTACATTTTTGCACCATAACAGATTATGTATTTCAGGAATAATAAACTAATGCTAATAATAATAGATACAATCTTCAACTTCGTCTCTGTCTTCATAAACCAATGTCTTCGCAAAAATGAAATACTCGGCTTAACCCAAGCGTAAAGTAAAAAAAAACACTGGAGTCAGAACTAACATTCTTATGCAGTTAAATTAATTTAAGTGCAATGTTCAAGGAAAATTTATAAGTGAAATATCAAGTTTATGTAAACATTGTATTTCATGTTATAAACGGGTTTAGTTTAAATACTAAATTTCATTATCCTTTCCAAATCAATTCAATACGCAAATTCAAATATAAATCCAAATTCAACTTCAAATTTTGGATTCAAGTTCAAGTTTAAAACACCATATTTTAAGATAGTTCATTTCAAAATTCAAACTTTAATTTTATTTTTATTTCCATCTAACAATTCTATTTTATGAAATATTATAATCAATTAACTTAAATTTTAAACTACTCGAATTGGATATAAGCCTTATTTCAAAATAATTATAGAAACATATAGTAAACTTTTTTAATATATAACTGTCTAATAGTTGTGAAATATAAATAGTTAAATTTAATATAAATAATCTTACTAAAATAGTTATAAAATGTAATAGTTAAATTTATGATAATAAAATTTTAGTTATGAGATATGAAGTGTAAAATTTAATATAAAATAACTTAAGTGATATAGTTATAAAATATAAATAGTAGTATGAAAATAAATCTTAGGGAGAAATTAGTTTGAATAAAATAGTTGATATAAAATAATAATAATTTAAAACATTTCCATAATCCAGTCCAGTCCAAAGATCAAATATTTCCAAAATTCGACTCATTATAAATTCAGGTTTCGAATTCCAATTTAAAAATAACTTAAAGCTTAAACAGTTCAAGTTTTAAACATGCCATCAAATTCCAATTCAGATGCGTTCCATAAACCAATTCCGTCTAACGGTTTAAATTAATTATTTACATTAATTAATTAAAAGTAACAATTCAATTTAATTTATTAAGTTTTATCTAATTCAACCTATATCCCAATTAAATTCATATTGGTTTCATATATAGTCTATGGTGTCAGAAACTTGCAGTGTGATAATAGGGATGATAACAAAATAAATTAAAAGATTTAATTAAACAACTAATCATATTAACAATCATAACAATTATTTTAGGGAACTTGTAGTATGATAATGGGGATAGTAACAAAATAAATTGAAATTTTAAGTAAATAACTGTTCATAACAACAATCATATAATAAAGAATAAATCAAAATCATTTCATAAGAATAACAACTAATTTCATATGATTATCAATTAACCATCCATGTAAAATATACAATATTTTCCATGATATTAATCAACTCACAAAATAATGTTAGCCATGAGTAAAAAAACTCACTTTTCATGTTTATGAAGGTGATAAAGTATGATTTAAAATAGTAGCAAATTTGAGACAGCAACAAACACAAAACAGAGACGGTGACACCAATTCGAACCAGCGTTTATCTTTCTACCCTTTTCTTTTCTTAAAAAACAAAGAAGAGAACAATTGGAAGGGATCTGGTTGGTAAACTTCCATTGTCACATTAGAGATGAGGTTTTGCAGTGAATGTTTGAGTATTTGATGAATTGACTGGAGAAAAACTGGCACAATATCACTTGCAATGGAAAGTGCAGATAATTGGAGTTCTTTGTAGCGGCGGAGAAATGAATTGTAATGTGGATGCAATAAGAAGCGATGTTCGAATTTACACTGGATTATCAAGAATTTGGCTAGAATTTCTCAAGAATAAGTAACAAATATGCATAGAATTTAACAGCAATAAATTGGTTATAAAAATGGAAATTGTGGTGTGAGATGGATAATGAAATGACATGAAACAGTAATCAGTATTGACTAAAACAAACTGGAAATTATAATCAACAATCTAAAGCTAAGAATTCAAGAATTAATAACTGCGGAAATTACTTAACTAATTTGCAGGAATCAAATAGATGGATAATACTAAAAATGGGAACAAATTGCAGGAATTAAAGCAAGAAACTATGCTAACAAGATTAAACAAGTACTATAAAATAAACTTGAGAGGAATATATATAAGTTGCTAACAAAATAAGGCATGTGTTCAGATTTGACTACACTTTTACAATGCCTCATTCAGGCCATATATATAAACATAGTTCCCACATAAAAAAATCAATGCCATATTTCATAGCAACATGATTCGACCCATTTTGCAGGCCCAACAAACCACTTTACACATCAATATTACATAGTAATTACCCCAGTTTTGAATACAATTGCAAAATAAAATATAGATGTGTGCAGGTGCACAAACATGCACATTAACACAACTTTCATCCTTCATCCTTGGGCCATACTCTCTTCATCCAGTGCCTCTGTTATCCATCTACCATTACCCAATAGCTTTTCTGAAGAACGATGGTGACCCTCTAATGAACTTTGGTCGAGATCACCCTTTAGCGCTTTCGAGCATGTTTTCGTCAAGCTTCCTGCTTGGTTGACCATATAATCATGGCATGGTTATTACAACTTCCATCCTCTTCAAGGACCTTGTCTTAAGATCCAAGGTGGGAAACACCTTATAAGTGGCCAGTAGTCCTCCCATGTTGCCTCCTCCTCAGGTCTGTCCTTCCACTTTACCATGATTTGCATAACAACATCATTGTTTCTAGGAATCATTCTTCTATCTTGTAACACCCTAGAATTTATACACACTATAACAATGCTAAAAGATGATAAATTTAGAATAACTTAATTAAATATTCAAAATTAAGTGAAACCGACATTACCGTTGCATTAGTCTCGGAATTCTAGTTTAGATAGACTCCAAGTTTGCATAAAATGGATAACGTATGAAGAAGTTAGGGGCTTTAGAAGTCTGTACACGTATAACAAGCCTATATATAAACAAATAAATCCAGAGAATCAAAACGAACACAGCGGGAAAATAGGGCAGGAAATTAGCCCGTTAGGGGTTGACCCACACTCAGCCCTAGGTCGACCCATAAAAGGCTGGGTCGGCCTACCGTGGATCTTGGTAGATCCATTCTGTGAATCTAGACTATTTTCTGCATTAGATTCGTTTCTGACTCAGCACGACTTGTACGATTTGGATTTAAAACCTAAAATCTAAGGGTTGATGTTGATTCTGTAAGTCTATAAATAGATGGCTTCCCTCATTTCGAAATTCACAACTTCTTC
Source organism: Allium sativum (assembly GCA_030737875.1). Taxonomy (NCBI): domain Eukaryota; kingdom Viridiplantae; phylum Streptophyta; class Magnoliopsida; order Asparagales; family Amaryllidaceae; genus Allium; species Allium sativum. The sequence continues at coordinate 139,803,533 of CM060912.1, forward strand.
ATATCTTCTTCCTCTCCGAAAATACTCTCAGAATTATAAACATACGAATGAGGGAATATGCTGCTAGAGATTGAATTAAACATAAGCAACATCAAGACTTGGACTTGGATTCTTATAGCATAGTGTTATATAATTATCTTCACCAAGACTCATTGCGAGTTACAATTATTTACAGATCTGATATTTTAGGCCTTGAACATGACAATTAAATAGAATTGGTTAGGATTTACAATGTTAGTAAAATATATAAATATTACACTTGTTTTCACTGTAAATCACTTATGCCTATGATCAATTATATACATGCCTATGATGTCAATTAAACAAGTTATATACATGCATGTGATGTTAATTAAACAAGTCATACACGTAACGACCTGGCTTTTTTCCCGGTTTTTGCTGGTAATTAAACCAACTTAAACCGTTCATAAAGACGAATTGTTAGGGGTACTTACACATTTGCACAAAATAAAAAGAAATTTCCATTATCATTACAATAATATTATATCAGAGTTGCGAGAGATACATCAGAGTATATCGATTACAACGCGAAAGAGATACTAAACGCAGTGGAAGCATATGCATGCTCCAAGAGATAATAGCTCCATCTAAACCACCATCCTGCTCCAATCAATTCTAAGAATAAATCTGCGAACCAAACTACTAGGCTGCCCATGCAAAAATTATGGGCACCCAGAGTTTAGGTGCGGGAACAATAAACTTCGGGTCAGTCATGGGACTGGTGTGAGAACTCAAAACAGTTGTCTTTACGGTTAATTTTAAAGTTAGGTAATTCACCGGACCAAGCCGCTAATGCAGAACGGGTTTACTCCATGTGAATACTAGTGCATAGAAATTCACAATGACTTTTTGAAAAATGAAACTAACATAAGGTCTTACGGCGCACACACAATGCAAACGCATGCATGGGCGAGGTTTCTACTTCTACAATCAAAAATGCTTGATACGTGAAAATCCTCTTTCAATACTATAATATAGTACGAAAACAATTTCGAAAGTAAATGTATCAATCCTAGCTATCATAGGTACCATATACTATACTAACGTATGGTATACAATCAAAATTGTACGAGTTCATAGCGGAGATTGGGTTTCCAACAATGACCATGCAAAGGAACTTCCTTCCGAATCAAATTTTGAACACTTCTAGGGGGATGTCCGAGGATTAACTGATGCTCCTCATGCCAACACAAGGCCGGGTTACCCCTTTACTGGGTAACTTAGAGTATGCCTGAGTTTGCCATCTCCCGGTCGTTACCGACCTTTCCGAGCACGCGCCAACAACAACCATAAAAGTAGATGCTTTTACCATATAGGTTAATACCTGGGCTCCATACCATAGTACACCTTTTATCTAGAAGGAGACAACACCCCATACCATTGGCGCATTTCTTTCTGTTTTGGCCATTTACCAAGGAATGAGGCTTGTTGAGTTCACGATATACACAAAGCTACGCTTCAATTAGCCATGCTTTGATCATCCATAGCTCATCACATAACTTAAGTATGCCACATTGTCCATTCACTATGCATCACTGATTTCTATCGATATATAATGTAGTAACCCGGATTTTCGGCGGCTTTGGTTATCGACGTAAGCACGACGTCGATAACCAAAACATCGAAAAATCCCGGTAATTAATGAAAGAAATTAGAAGGTGAGGATAGATAAGATAGAACTTATAGAATAAAAGAAGAAGAAGAACACCATCATCAGAGTAAACACGAATCTCACAGCGGAACGAATAAAATATAACATAACATATCTTTGAAATAACATCAGTATATGTATACAATAAAACTTATCAGAGTACAACACTTACAACAACAGCGGAAATAATAATAGCTATAGAATCCTGAAGCCTCCTGCTCCAAGCTCTCCAAGTGTATCTGTAAAATCCCGACTACTTGACTGCCCGTACAAATTTAGGCACCCAAGAGTTTAGGGAAAACAAAATAAACTCCGGGTCAGTCATGTGACTGGTGTGAATAAACTCAAATCATTTAAAACAGGTATATGATATCTCATAAGACCACGCCGTAAATACGGAACGGGTTTTTCCCTTATGAGAATCCAAATAACTTTTCAAAGCAATATCATTCTGATATTATAATAATGTCTAAGTACAAATAAATATCAATCTAGCAGAAACGCTTGCATCTCACGTTACTACATATATAGTATACAATCAAAATCGCAAGCACGTATTGGATGATTGGATTTCCAACTATGACAAGGTATGGAACCACCTTCCGATCAGTGTACTCTAGGAACGATACACTGGAGTTCAACAAGAACATCTTGCAACTCAGCCACACATGACCGACCACTCATTTCGCTTGAGTGTATCGAATGTACATCACCAACGGTTGGGATCAGCAACCGTTCCCGTATATATATGGGACAGCATTGATAGATTTAAGGAACAAATGAATATTCACTAGATAGGTGATTATACACCCTACTTCGGTGCGACCGACTTAGCCATGCTGCCTGCCCGATTTCTGTCATTTACCGGTTGTGAGGCTAGAAGCTACGCTTTATCATTACAATAGATTCACTTCGAATGCCACATTGTCAGATCCATCGGAAATCACTAATTGACGTCTACAACAATACATTACGTGTCAGCTAAAAGAAGTTTCCTTCTCCGCTTCCACTCTTGGTACAGTTGAAGAAATCAATGTACATGACCGTCTGGAAATACTATGTCAGACATCCATCTTCATTCACTTAGAAATGTCACATCGTCATACCCGCCAAATCACAAATTGACTTATCCAAAAATAACACGGGTATACAGCTAAGAGAAACGAATTCCTCCGCCACCAAACGTGAATACGTTTGAATAGATCAACTTACGCGATCCATTGGATATACTCTGTCAGACATTCATCCATACAAGTTGTCCTGGGACTGGACAAACCGAAGGCACTATTCTGTAAACAGGATAGCCCTTGCATTTTACTCCGTCTTCAATTATCTTTGGCATATATGATTCGCGACGCTTATGCCAATACAGAGTGGTTCTTTGGATAATAATCCAACTGGTCTCTCCATATTAACAACGTTAAAATGGTCAAAACTTCGATAGTCGGTGAGTTAACTATCAAAGAAAAACAAGTGTGCAAACAACGATATTATTTCCAAATGGAAATTTTATCGAACAAACATCATTTTACATAAATCTCTTTAGTTCATTTATTTACTTATCTCCTGTTTCCCAATATTCTAAATTCTAATTTTTCCTTTTATCAGAAAACATTTCTGATTCTCGTTTGGAAAACATTTCCAAAACTCTTTTACGATCAAACCTTACCATTTCTTAGTTAAGAAGGAAGTCACTCAAGTTGGGGTATAATTACCTCTCAGACCTTAACTGAACAACGTTATAACTTCGAAATGGTCAAAGTTTATCTTTTAATCTTTAACAACTTCTTTACGCCTTTCGCGGATTCAATTTTACTAGTCCACTTCTATATTTAAAACATTGGTTATAACGATAACGTTATAATCCCTACTTTCGAATTATCTAACTTTAATTATAACTTCTATTCTTGTTAGTGAATAATTAACCTAACACTTATTTATTTATAAATAAATAAATCTCTATTTAAACACTGGAAAGTATAAGTACTTTCCCGAATTCGATATAATCGAATTTTCCGATTAACTCTCTTCGAGAAATCTCTATTTGATTAACTCTTCTTCGAATAACCTATATTTGATTAACTTCTTCTCGAATAAACGATATTCGATAATCTCTCTTCGAATAACTAATATTCGATAACTCTTCCTTTCAGATATCTCATATTTGAAAATCTCACTTCGATTAAACTAAAATCGATAACTCCCTCCGATGGAACTAACATCGATAACTCCTTTCGATGAAACTAACATCGATAACTCCTTTCGATGAAACTAACATCGATACTTCTTTCGATGAAACTAACATCGATAACTCCTTTCGATGAAACTAACATCGATAACTCCTTTCGATGAAACTAACATCGATTTATTTAACTCGACGAACTTAACTCGACTAACTTAACTTGATTCGACTAACGCGACTTACTTGGTTTGATTAACTAGGCTCGACTAACTTGACTAACTTAACTCGACTTACTTGGTTCGACCAATTCGATTCGATTAACTAGGCTCGACTAACTTGGTCGAACCACCCGATCAACTCAACTTATTTAACTTTAACTGGTTTTACTTGGTTTGACTAACTCAATTTATTAACTCGACTGACTAATTCAACTCGATTAACCTAACTTGATTTACTTATCTTGATTAACTGAACTAATCACTTTGATTAACTCGACTAATTCTCTTTGGTTAACTTAACCAATTCACTTAACTAATTCACTTAGTTTAACTTAACTAATTCACTTAACTCCTGTTGAATAAACTATATTCGATTAACTCCTTTACTCTATTTAACTCCGTTTAACTCTATTCAAATAACTAATTCGATTAACTAATTTCGACTACCATATTCGATTAACTAACTTCGACTACCATATTCGATTAACTAACTTCGAATACCATATTCGATTAACTAACTTCGAATACCATATTCGATTAACTTTCTTTCGAATACCATATTCGATTAACTTTATTCACTTAATAAAGATTTCCTTTTTAACAACGTTTTATTCATTTGAAAAGATTTACTTTTAAATAACGGTTCTACACTTTAAAAATGATTTCCTTTTTATAACGTTCCCTTTTCAATTCTATTTGTAAATGGTTTACAAATATTTCCTTTTCAAATTTATTCTTGAAATATTCTAACTCCTTAAATTTTCGGGAAAATTCGCCATAACCTCCTTTGTAATGGGAGCATCGGGAAAATCCCCAAACTCGCCACACAGGCCCTTCCATTCAAAAAGAAATGTTTTGAATTTATTTCCTTTTTAAAATATCTCCTATTTATAAATATCCCAATTTATAAATATCCCTTATTTATAAATATTTAAATTTATAAATATTTCTTATTTATAAATATCTCATTTTATAAATATGCTATTTTCAATACCACTTTGAAAATTCTCCTTTATCCACATTCCGGTATGTTATGGTATCCAATCATACCAAATCACGATGTTCAATATCGTTCAAACACATATAATCGCCAACAGATTATATATCACACTATATAAATCACAGTAAAATAACTGTTGAGGAATCCAGTTGGATTCCTCCAACCTGTTTCCCTGCATCACAGATGTTAAACAATGTATACAACATCACTTGCATTTTTAACGAAATATACTGATAACAAAATCACCGTTTAATAACGATATATATATATATATATATATATATATATATATATATATATATATATATATCCATACTGTTTTCAATCAATTATTTAACAGTCCAATCTACAGTCCAATTTAACAATACAACTTAACAGTCCAAATTAACAGTACATAACTAGCAGTCAAATACAGAAATAAAATACAATTTATATTAAAAATATAAATTGAGGAGAGTTAGTGAGTTTTTACTCACATTGACGCGTTAATCGTTAAATAACGGTTTGCGTTCATTTGATTCAGCCGGACAACTTATTTCGCCATAAATTGTAACGAGCTCGGATTCACTCCTAATTAGCTCCATGTTGTAGCCACCGTCCACACGATCCCAACGCAACTTATGGTTCACGATTTTGACCTCGTATGATCAAATTATCGAGTTTACAAGTTAATACACTATATTTTAAATAGAAATAGAATTTGAAATTTAAAAATCCATGGGCTTTGACCTTTTCAACCAAACCGGCCCATAACCATTTAAACCCGCTCACTCACCCTTCTTCCACGTTAAGACCTTCTGAACCGCTACTCCACTTCCCCGTTGACCCACTGTTGACCACCCCATGCTTCCACCTCGGTCATCAATCCCAGTCGCGGCCAACACCACCCAACTCAACGGACCATTCCGCACCTAACGACCACCATTACCCTCAGCTCGACTCCTTCCCAGAGAACACAACCTGTAGCTTAACCGGTCAAGTTCCACTGTCGCCTTTTAATTTCGACTACCGGAGTTCCTCCGATCCACATCATCCTGGCCACCGCGTTACCCTGAACTAAACCATCACCTCGATTTGGCTCGAAACTCACCATACGAACAATGAGTTCGAACCCTAGCCCGAATGTACCAGCGCTATCCAATTTTCAGCGACGGAAATCATAATCGAACCCAAAACCAAATACATAGACTGGAAGTGAATCTCGAGGGGAGATCAAAGCTATTTGTTTTAAGAATTTTAGCAATTCATTTCTATTTCTCTTGATTTTTGAAAGGGGAAAAGTGTTCATGATTTCGTTTTTCTAGAAACAAAATGAAATGGCGGTTAGAAGAGAAGGTTTGACCGGAGGAAAACAAATAGAATTAGGTTATAGAAGGAAGAAGGGTTATTTATAGGAAAAGAAATAATATTTTTATATTCCTTTTATAACTTGATTATCACTTAAAAATTTCCTATGTCCACATACTATACCCAAAAATCACGAAACTGGACATGCAGCTACCGTTCGACATTACGGTCCCAACGAAACTGGTTTCGTCGAATTCCGACTCCGTATGCTCACACAGCGTATTTTTAACTGTCAAAATACTAACTGTTTCTCACTCTAAAAATCCGTACGGCCACACAGTGACTCTAAAAATCACGAAACTGGAAATCTAACAACTATTTGATGTTGCGGATCCAACAAAACTAGTTTCGTCGGATTCCGACTTCGTATGCAAAACCGGCTATTTTTAAAGCTTTGGATGACCCATTTAAATATATAAATATATTTAAATATTATTAAATTAAATATAAATAAATTTATATTATCGTATATATCCATATACGATGTCGTTCGACTCCAGAATATCACCTCAGATTTTATGACTTGATTTCCAGACTCCAGATTATCCCGATATTCAGTTCGTATCGAAAAATCGATTTATAACGTATATAAAGCGTCGCAAATTATAAAGGAAATCCATAGCGACTTTTCCAGAATTTGATTTGGACGTAACTCAAAATCTACACGACGAAATCCCGATTTTTCTCTTCCACTAGAAAGATATACTCCACCAGCTCCACACGTTTCTTGTTTCACAGAAATCCGGCTTAAAACAAATCATGTACATTCAGTTGAAGTTCAAATCGCCAAATAGCGAACTGCAGCGCCATTTCGAGCTCTACTTTAATTATATTATAAATTAAAAATTCAATTGGCTTATATAAATATATTCGTCAATATAATTCAATATAACTGAATTATATATTTTCAACTGTCCAGTTTACACAATATTGTCAATTCCACTATTTCTGACTAATTCAGAAATAAATATATTTTATCCTATTATTTAAATTAATTAAATAATCATTTTTATTTAATTCAGGTCGTCGATATCGCCAAAACGATATTTAAATAATTAAATAATTTAATTATTCGGCAGCTAAAAATGCGGGTTACTACAATCTTCCCCCCTTAATAAAATTTCGTCCTCGAAATTGCTAAGCTAGGGGACAACCCTATCCACTGGGTAAAAATTTATCTGATTACCTCTTATCTATGGTTTCAACTGAACCAATTAATATCGACTAAAATATTAATTTATTCCGACTAACTAAATTTTCAAAAAATTCTGAAAATTTTCTAACACCTTAACTTTTTGGAAAATTTCGCCATACCCTCCTTTGTACAGCCCTATCGGTAAAACCACAACTCGCCTCTCTAGGCCTTCTCCAACCCAAAAGAAAATCAAACAGCCAAGCGGCTTGCCAATTCGGCTCATAAATCTCATGCTTATATCAAATATAAACTTGTACCTTTTTGTCGGGCATATTATTATATCCCTTCCACCTGTTACCAATTCACGTATACTCATATCATCTTAATCCAACCCTCAACTCAAACACTTGGTTCTATCCAAGTCAAATTCTATTCAAACTCTCATATCAGATTTTAAACTCTTAACCCATCAACTCAATTCCACTCCAGATTATCTTTAAATCCATTTCAGTTTTACTTAACTCCACAAATTACATTTAAATTCTAGAATTTAAATTCCTGGGTTTTCTTTCAAATCAATTTGAAATCATAATCAACAATTCAAAACCTTTGAATTTCTAAACACCTTGTTTTCTCAAAACAATTCAAATCAAAATCTTTTGTAGTAATCCACCACTTAGAAACTCGAAAATCACACCGATGATACTGCGCAGTCATCATCGGAATTATTTTCCAGCGACCCAAGTGATTTCAATACTATATCATTTCAAAACCCTTACTAAATACATCCATTTTGAAAACATCTCAAAATCTCCCAAGAACTTAAAATTTCCTTATTTTAATGCCAAATCTGATTTAAATTCATATTTAATTCATCTTATTTCATATACTTTACCTATATGAATTCTGATTGGTTATATACTTAACCATTTAATTTATAATCTTACTCGATTATAATAACAGCAAATATATCCTATATATGATAATATATCACATATCCATACTGTGTCGGTCCATCGTATTCAAGTGTTTATTTACTCCTACCGATACAGTGGATCAAACTGATCGACCAGATCTCATAAACAACTCAGCCAATGAATCTCCACAATATAAAATCATTTTTATATCAAATACAAATACGCACTCGTATATATACACTCAAACTCAATCTAGGGTATTACTAACCCTACCTCAACCGAGTCACGCCACAGAGCCAAGTAATTCTTAACGTAAGCTCTGATACCAATTGTAGTAACCCGGATTTTCGGCGGCTTTGGTTATCGACGTAAGCACGACGTCGATAACCAAAACATCGAAAAATCCCGGTAATTAATGAAAGAAATTAGAAGGTAAGGATAGATAAGATAGAACTTATAGAATAGAAGAAGAAGAAGAACACCATCATCAGAGTAAACACGAATCTCACAGCGGAACGAATAAAATATAACATAACATATCTTTGAAATAACATCAGTATATGTATACAATAACACTTACCAGAGTACAACACTTACAACAACAGCGGAAATAATAATAGCTATAGAATCCTAAAGCCTCCTGCTCCAAGCTCTCCAAGTGTATCTGTAAAATCCCGACTACTTGACTGCCCGTACAAATTTAGGCACCCAAGAGTTTAGGGAAAACAAAATAAACTCCGGGTCAGTCATGTGACTGGTGTGAATAAACTCAAATCATTTAAAACAGGTATATGATATCTCATAAGACCACGCCGTAAATACGGAACGGGTTTTTCCCTTATGAGAATCCAAATAACTTTTCAAAGCAATATCATTCTGATATTATAATAATGTCTAAGTACAAATAAATATCAATCTAGCAGAAACGCTTGCATCTCACGTTACTACATATATAGTATACAATCAAAATCGCAAGCACGTATTGGATGATTGGATTTCCAACTATGACAAGGTATGGAACCACCTTTCGATCAGTGTACTCTAGGAACGATACACTGGAGTTCAACAAGAACATCTTGCAACTCAGCCACACATGACCGACCACTCATTTCGCTTGAGTGTATCGAATGTACATCACCAACGGTTGGGATCAACAACCGTTCCCATATATATATGGGACAGCATTGATAGATTTAAGGAACAAATGAATATTCACTAGATAGGTGATTATACACCCTACTTCGGTGCGACCGACTTAGCCATGCTGCCTGCCCGATTTCTGTCATTTACCGGTTGTGAGGCTAGAAGCTACGATTTCTGTCATTTACCGGTTGGATTCCCAATTTTCGATGGACCTGACAATGTGGCATTCGAAGTGAGTCTGATGTAATGATAAAGCGTAGCTTCTAGCCTCATCATCCGATAAATGACAGAAATCGGGCAGGCAACATGGCTAAGTCGGTCGCAGCGAAGTAGGGTGTATAATCACCTATCTAGTGAATATTCATTTGTTTCTTAAATCTATCAATGCTGTCCCATATATATACGGGAATGGTTGCTGATCCCAACCGTTGGTGATGTACATTCGATACACTCAAGCGAAATGAGTGGTCGGTCATGTGCGGCTGAGTAGGAAGATGTTCTTGTTGAACTCCAGTGTATCGTTCCTAGATTACACTGATCAGAAGGTGGTTCCATACCTTGTCATAGTTGGGAATCCAATCATCCAATACGAGCTTGCGATTTTGATTGTATACTATATATGTAGTAACGTGAGATGCAAGCGTTTCTGCTAGATTGATATTTATTTGTACTTAGACATTATTATAATATCAGAATGATATTGCTTTGAAAAGTTATTTGGATTCTCATAAGGGAAAAACCCGTTCTGTATTCACGGCGTGGTCTTATGAGATATCATATACCTGTTTAAATGATTTGAGTTTACTCATACCAGTCCCATGACTGACCCGGAGTTTATTTTGTTGTTTTCCCTAAACTCTTGGGTGCCTAAATTTGTACGGGCAGTCAAGTAGTCGGGATTTCACAGATACACTTGGAGAGCTTGGAGCAGGAGGCTTCAGGATTCTATAGCTATTATTATTTCCGCTGTTGTTGTAAGTGTTGTACTCTGATAAGTGCTATTGTATACATAACTGTTATATTTCAAGGTTATGTTATCTACTATATGTTATTCGTTCCGCTGTGAGATTTGTGTTTACTCTGATGATGATGTTCTTCTTCTTCTTCTATTCTATAAGTTCTATCTTATCTATTCTCACCTTCTAATTTCTTTCATTAATTACCGGAATTTTTTGATGGTTTGGTTATTGACGTCGTGCTTACGTCGATAACCAAAGTCGCTCAAAATCCGGGTTACTACAGTTGGTATCAGAGCTTAAGTTAAGAATTACCTTGGCTCTGTGGCGTGACTCGGTAGAGATAGGGTTAGTAATACCCTAGATTGAGTTTGAGTGCATATATACGAGTGCGTATTTGTATTTGATATAAAATTGTAACACCCCGCCTCCGCTAGGGTCACTCGCAAAGGAATGCACTAGCTTTAGAGGGGCATTATTGGTAAACATGCACAGAAATATCACAAGACAGAACATATAAAAATAGCGGAAGTAAAATCAAACTTTCATAACATGAATAAATAAGGTCTAAAGCCTTTTACATCAGAGTACATCAAAGACTGTCTTGCAATAGTAAAGAAGCATAAAGACATTTTCATAAATTATTCCCCAAGTAAAAACAGTAAAGTAGCCATAGCCAGGAAAAGTCCAAGCCATCCATGATGACCTTCAAGCAGAAGAAGTCCGAACTAAACAGCAGTGTTTCCTCCCTGTAACCTGGGGGGGGGGGGGGGGGGAAACGGAAGAAAAGAGGCGAAGCAAAACGGGTCAGTCAAAAAGACTGAGTAAGCCCTATCTACTATTAGTATAAAAACTAGTAAAGTTAACTGACATGAGAAACTGAGATGAACATAAGCATGATAACAAGATAGATAAGCCAAATCAAAATAACAGGATGAGCTACTGAACTCAGATAAACTAGGGTGTCGTGATAAACTACGATGTCAAGATAAAACAAGGTATCACATTGTCAGGTTTCTATCAAGTATAATATCCCAAGATATCTATCGCGTATAACGTCCCATGGCATCTATCCTGTATATCCGCTCTGCACCTACCGTACTAGTACCCCAACTGTATTACGAGTTATCCGTGAATGACCCTTACTCAAAAGTCGTGTAATGGTCCATGTCAACCTAATATGCCGCATATATAGGTTACTCAACTCATATGTTTCTTTCCATGTATAGTTCAGTCCTTTGCCGTAGGCTATACGGGCTTTCCCATGTAAACGGTTTATCCTTGAAGTTGTTTTGGACTGCAACCCTAGATCTAGTTGTGTTTCCTTACCATGAATTATCGCGCGTCCACTTAGGATTTATGCCACCTAGGACCGCTAGGGATTATGCTACCTAATGAACGTTTCCGTGTCTCGGTTTGGGTTTTGGCCACCTAGGACCACTAGGGATTACGCCACCCGTCAACCGCGCCCTTGATCCCACGTATGTATCATGAATCGTTTTCCATGTCTAGATGCACATGTTCCCCAATGTGCCATCCGAGTTCCGTGCCAGGGCAAATCAAGAAATACGGAACTCGGTCGGGAGCTTTAAATCGTCTGCCGATGCAGATATCAAGGTCTGTTTTTGTACCCGTGGCTATGGTCCCACGTGACCCCTCCCTCAACTACTGAAAGGCAATCCAAGAAAAATCATGTATAAGAACCACTCCACGGCCCCACTATAGCCCACTTTCCTACGGGCCAACCTCACCCATGACTCGATAGCAAGCACATGGTCTGTTGGGGGTTCCCTGCCTTTCCGCACGTACACGATTGACTAAAGATGGTAGGTAGTCGGCGATGCGCTATCCAGGGCAAAAACAAGAATCGTCGACTCCACGCTAATCCATCCCAGTCTTTAGGTTGCTCGCATAGCAACCAAGGCATACTCTTGGTCCTTCTAACGCAGACCTTAACCTCTCATGGGCCTAGTATAATTACCTGGCAGCCCACAGAGGGATCCCAAGAATATCCTCACGTCCCCCGAAGCTTCCACTTCGGCACCCAGTGCGCTGGAGCTTTTATCCAAGTCAGATAACTTGCTCCCCCTCGTATACTAAGCGATGACCTACCGTATCAGGTTACTCATCGTTTTGAGAATTAGTCCTATGTCCTTAGTTAAGAATTATTACTTAGTTACCCTTAACTAAGGTTTACCACTTAGCTTCCTTTCCCGTTATCCTTGATTAACCACGGTTTTATACCTAGTTCTTCTAGCTAGGGTTTGTCTATTGGGTTAAGTGTTATCATTCAAGTCCATGACTTAACCCGCCCACGAATCACGTCAAAGATTGGCTAAGTATTTAAGTTCAAGACTTAGTCCCACAAGTTGGTTAAGTGTACCTAGAGGCTCATGACTTAACCCTATCAAGTCAAATTGGTCAAGTACTAGCTTACCTTAATCCTATCGGATTATCTTGCTAGATCGATTAAGCATAGATTATCTTAATCCCATCAAATTATCGAGTCGGATTGGTTAAGTATAGGTTGGCTTAACCCCATCCTCTAATCTTACTACAATGGTTAAGTATATTCTAAAAAGGTCTTGTGACTTAACCTTATCAGGTCCGCGTATTAGATTGGTTAAGTGTAAGTTACTTAACCCCATCAAATCATCATGTATAATTGGTTAAGTATAAGTTGCTTAACCCCATTAAATTATCACGTTAAGTTGGTTAAGTATTGGTTACTTAACCTCATTGAATTACCGAGTTTAAATTGGTTAAGTGTTTAACTTAACCCCATCGAATTACCGTGTTTAGATTAGTTAAGTGTGGATTACTTAACCCCATCTAATTACCGTGTCGGATTAGTTAGGTGCAAATTACTTAACCCCATCCCCTAATCATCTTGTATGGTTAAGTGTCATTAAGAAAACTTACTTAACCTTGCCAAATTATCATGTTGGATTGATTAAGTGTTGGTTAACTTAATCCCCGTCCACTAGTCGTATAAAAATGGTTAAGCATCATTAGGCAAATCAAATCACTTAACCTACCCAACCTTGTCATGTTTTGTTAAGTATCATTAGCCTAACCAATTCACTTAACCCCTTTATCCATGTCATATTTGGTTAAGAGTTATTAATAAAATTAACTTAACCCTATCATGTGACATTAATTACTTAATGCACCCCAACCTCTCACATTAGACTTTGTTGTGTTTACTAGTTAAGTCGGTCGGTTCCGGGTAGCTTTACACCACAACTTGGTCTAACCTCGGGTTCAAGCACAACATGACCAACTTCTCACATTGAGTCCTATTGTTTGCAACTACTAGTTAGGCCGGTCGGTTCCGGGTAGTTTTACGTTGCAAACTCAACCCAACCTCGAGTTGGCCACTTTCATGTTTAGTCTAGTGTCATGTTCATAGTCAAGTTTTCAAGCAATTGGGTAGACCTAACTTAATAGGTAAATTCCCAAGCTTATGTTTTTATGCATACTTACATGTCAACTTCCATGTTATACTTCAAGTCATGTTTTCAAGTTGTATTTTCATGTCATTAGAAATTATCCATAACATAACCCAACGCTTTTAAACTCGCATATACGTTCGCAACAACGTAATGGATTAAAAGAAGAGACTTGGCAAAGGAATGACAAAAATGGGTATTAAGCCACAAGTTAATCATGGTGGCAAATGAGGCACAAATGTGTTCATTAGCTTGCATGTTACATTCTTACACCTCAAAAACATGCATAAACCCAAACTTGGCACGTAAACGAATCATGGTGACTAAAGACATAGAATGATGACTAGTAACTCGCATATATCATCATATAAGGGTTATGATTTCATATGCAAGTTGACAAGAAGATTATGAAGGTTCTCATGTTGCATAATGCAACATTTCAACATAAAGGTTGTAGCTTTTTGCTCATAAGATCAAGATAATGACTTCATAAACTTGCATAACATGTTAGCATGCATCATTCTCAATGATCAAACCCAAACTTTCTACATGAACATTTAACTTCATAGTTAATATCTAAGAGTAGGGAAAGGGCTTACATTGCTATGAAGGCACAAATCGATTTAAATTAAAGATTGTGATGAAGCCTATGCATGCCATCACCCAAAAACCCAAAGATGAACACTCCGAATCAATCAAAACCCCATCTTTATGAACAAAGATCAAAGCTTTAGCCTTGAAACCAACTTGAGAGGCTCTCATACTAACATAGAAACTCTCTAACACTCTCATGATCATGAAACCTCTCATAGGAATTTACTTAGGAATTTTAGAATGAGGGTGGAGTCCATGAGAGTGAAAATTTTGCCATAATTAGTTGCAAGAATAAATAATGAGGGTTTAGGGTAGGCTTAGGGGTGTTTTTATAGAGATTAGGGTAGTTTTAGGCCCTTAGATTAACCCTAGGATAGATCCCAGCCCTCAAAAATCGTCACAAGCCTCCAAAACAAGACCAAGGGCCAAAACAGGTGCACCAGGCCAGCCAGGGTCAAGCCAGAAGGCTGTGCAGGTTTCTGGCTCGACACGGGCGCACTTCCCAAGTGCGCCAGTGTATTTTTGTGCTGGCGCACTTCACAAGTGCGCCAGTGCATTTTTGGCTTGTTTTCGGTTTTTCTGCCTAACTTCGTTCGTCCATATCTTCTTCATACGGACTCCGATTTACGAAATTTCGGACTCTATTTCGCGTATTTTTCCGAGACGAACGCAATGGCGCAAGCCGTTTATCCTGATTCAGATTTTATAATTTAATTCTGCCTTGATTCTTGTCTTAACACGTTGCTAAAAATTCGGGTTGTTACAAAAATGGTTTTATATTGGGGAGATTCATTGGTTGAGTTGTTTATGAGTTCTGATCGATCAGTTTGATCCACTGCATCGGTAGGAGTTTATAAACACTCGAATACGATGGGTCGACACGGTATAGTTTGAAAAGAGCGTAAATGAAATAATTTTACCCAAATATGTATATTGGAAATATTATAATGTGTTGGTAGTTATTATAATCGAGTAAGATTATAAAAGTGAAACGGTTATGAAAATAACCAACCAAATTTCGTATAAGTATTACGAAGTGAATTAAATCTGAAATGAAAGTCAGAATTGAAATTAAAAACTGGAAATTCAGATAAGTGGTTGAAATTGAATCTGGATTAGATATATGTGAATTTTAAAATCCTGGGAGGTTTTAAATTTGTTTTAATAAGGACATTTTGAACTAATTCAAGATGGAAGTGTTTAAGTTTGAGTTTTGAAAAAGAATATAGTATTGAACTCACTTTGATCGCTGGAAAATAATTCTGATGATGGTGTACACATCATCAGTGTGATTTTCGAGTTGTAAGTGACGGATTACTACCCAAGATTTTATTTTCAAATTTGTTTTGCGAAAACAAGTTGTTTAAGAATTCAAATGTTTTGAATCGGTATTATGATTTCAAATTGACTTGAAATAAGAGCCCAGGGATTTAAATTCTAGAATTTAAAATTTAACTTGTTAAGTTAAGTAAAACTGGGGTGATAAGAGAATAATCTGAAATGGAATTTCATTGATGAGTTAAGAATTTGAAATTGATATTGGAGTTTGAATGGAATTTGGTTTAGATATAACCGAATGATTGGATTTGAGAATAAATCGATTTGAGTTGATTGGAATGACATCGGTATATGTTGAAGTGATAACAGATTGAAGGGATATAATGATATGCCCGACAAAAAGGTACCAGTTTATATTTGATATGAGTTTGAGATTTTGATGAGCCGAATTGGCAAGCCGCTTGGCTGTTTGATTTTCTTTTGGGTTAAAGAAGACCCAGAGAGGCGAGTTGGAATTTGAGATATCGACCAATACAAAGGAGGTGCTGGCGAAATTTTTTGAAAAGTTAAGGTGTTAGAAAATTTTCAGAATTTTTGAAAATTTAGTTAGTCGAAATAAATTAATATTTTAGTCAATATTAATTGCTTCAATTGAAATCAGAAATAAGCAGTAAACAAATCTTAGGAATTCCAATAGATAGGGTCATCCTCAAACTTAGCAATTTCGAGGACGAAATTTTATTAAGGGGGAAGATTGTAGTGACCCGCATTTTTAGCTGTTGAATAATTTATTTATTTAATTATTAAATATCGATTTATCGATATCGAGAACGTGAATTAAATAATATTGAATATTTAATTAATAATTATAATATAATAAAATATATTATAATGTCGAAATAATCAAAAATATTGGAAATCACAATATTCTGTGAACGGGGTCATCCCTAAGATGTAATTCAGCTTAGAGTTGAATTATATTGACGAATATATTCAATCGACGACAGTTTGAACGTATAATTATATTATAATTAAAATCGAGCTTGAAATGGCGCTGCAGTTCGTAAATTGGCGATTCGAACTTCAACTGAATGTACATGATTCATTTTAAGTCGGAATTCTGTGAAACAAGAACCGTCAGGACCGATTTGATAATAGTTTTCTAATAGGAGAGAAAAATCGGGATTTCGTTGTGTAGATTTTGAGTTATGTCCAAATCAAATTCTTAGAAATGCAGCGCCCTGACCGTAAGGATTTAATTATATTTTTATATAAGGATTTAAATATAAATTGAATATCGATATAATATGGATTTGGAATATCGAGCTGTAAATCCATATATGAATATTCTGGAGCTGTGATATATTCTATGTGGATATATATGATAATATTAATTTATTAATATTTAATTTAATTTATTTAAATATATTTACATATTTAAATAGGCTATTTAGAGCGTTAAAAATAGCCACTTTTGCAAACGAAGTCGGAATTCGACGAAACCAGTTTTGTTGGATCCGCAATGTCAAATAGTTGTTAGATTTCCAGTTTCGTGATTTTTAGAGTCACTGTGTGGTCGTACGGATTTTTAGAGTGCAAAACAGTCAGTATTTCGACGGTTAAAAATACGCTGTGTGAGCATACGGAGTTGGAATTCGACGAAACCAGTTTCGTTGGGACCGTAATGTCAAACTCTAGCTACATGTCCAGTTTCGTGATTTTTGAATATCGTGTGTGATCACACGGATTTTTAGAAGGCAAAACGAATTGATAAAAAGGGAATATACTGGGAATATTCTCTCTAGAAAATATCTAGATATTTGTTGAGCCTATAAATACTCCTCAACCACCATCCTAAGACCTAATTTCATTTTTCTGCTCAACCAAAATTGCGCCGTCAAGTTTTCTTCAGGGAAACAAAAATTTCCTGTTCTTCTTAAATCAAAAGAAATCAAAAGCAAATCCAATAAATCATGAATTACATATTTCTGGAATCCTTATCAGCCGAGCTTCAAGGCTACCCTTTCCATTGATTTCGACGTAAATTTCTGAAGTCTGAAAATCCACAACCAAGCTAGGGTTGACCAAATCTCTCGGTTTAAGGGGTTGGAGACCGGCGCAGGCGTGGCGTCGCCTTTCCGGTGAGGAGGAGCACAAGTCAGCATCTTCTAAGTGTGAATCGGTGCAAAGAACCGTCGCGCCAAGAACGATGGAACGCAGGGAGACTGAAAATCGGGAACGAAAGATGATGCTCGAGTTCAAAAGGGAGGTGTCCGCCGGAAAGAGGATGAGGTGCTGAGTTGGATGGTGGGGTCGGAAGGGTTGGCCAACGATCATGGAAGTGGCGGTGGGAGGTCAAAGGGGGGGTCAACGTTGGTTTTTGGGTTTACTGTATTTGGTGTTACGTAGGGAAAAAGGAAGGGGAGTTCTGATAATTTTTGAGATGGGCGGTTATGCTTTGGTCTGAGTCGATGATAATGGAAGATGAGTAGCGAGGAGGCTTGGAAATGATCCTGGTATTTACTTTGAAGAACAGGAAGCTGGAGCACAGCTGTTTTAATTGGGGAAGAAGATGAGTTCGGTGGGTAATTTCGGTAGTGGGCTGAGAATAAAAAGGGTATGGGCCTGTTTAAGGTAAAAGCCCAAACGATTTATTTAATGAAGTTTAAATTCAAATTTGTATATAAACTTTATAAATTCGTAACTTGCTCGTACGATATCAGATTGACGAACCATCAGTCGCGTTAGGACCGTATGGACGAGAGCTTCACAATGAAGCTGACTGGAAGTGGATTCGAACTCGTATGAATTTATGGCAAAATAAATTGTTTGATTCAAATCAAATAACGGTTTATCGTTCTTTAACGATGAACTACAAACGTGAGTAAAACTCACCAACTCTGAACAGTTATATTTTTATAATGTATTTTTAGAACTGTTAATCATCTGTTTATTTCTGTGTGTTGGTTGATTGATTGAACTGCTAGTCAGTTAGTGGAAATTATATATATATATATATATATTATATATATAAACCGATAAATATTTATAATACTGTTTTGATTTATATATTGTGTTATATGATGTGATATATAATCTATGTCGATTTTATGTGGTCGGACGTTATTGATCATCGTAATTTGATATGATTGAATACCATAACATACGGGATGTTGATAAGGGAATTTTCAAAGTGATGTTTGAAAATAAAATATTTATAAATGGAATATTTATAAATAAAAGATATTTATAAATAGAAATATTTATAAATAAGAAATATTTATAAATTGGAATATTTATAAATAGGAGATATTTAAAAAGGAAATAATTGCAAATCATCTTCTTTTTGAATGGAAAGGCCTGTGTGGCGGCTTTGGGGATTTTCCCGATGCTCCCAATACAAAGGAGGTTATGGCGAATTTTCCCGGGAATTTAAGGAGTTAGAATATTTTTGAAGAATAAATTTGAAAAGGGAAATATTTGTAAACCATTTACAAATAGAATTAAAAAGGGAATCATTTTTTAAAGTGTAGAACCGTTATTTAAAAGTAAATCTTTTCAAATGAATAAAACGTTGTTAAAAAGGAAATCTTTATAAAATGAATAAAGTAAATCGAATATAGACATTCGAAAGGAGTTAATCGAATATGGTATTCGAAGTTAGTTAATCGAATATGGTATTCGAAAGTTAGTTAATCGAATATGGTATTCGAAGTTAGTTAATCGAATATAGACATTCGAAAGGAGTTAATCGAATATGGTATTCGAAGTTAGTTAATCGAATATAGACATTCGAAAGGAGTTAATCGAATATGGTATTCGAAGTTAGTTAATCGAATATGGTATTCGAAAGTTAGTTAATCGAATATGTTATTCGAAAGGGGTTAGTCAAGTCGAGTTAGTCAAATAGAGTTAACCAGTTAGAGTTAACCAGTTAGAGTTAACCAGTTAGAGTTAATCAGTTAGAGTTAACCAGTTAGAGTTAATCAAATAGAGTTAACCAGTTGGAGTTAATTAGTTAGAGTTAATCGATTAGAGTTAAAACGAACTAGAGTTAATCAAATATAGTTATTTGAGACAGAGTTAGTCAAGTTAGTCGAGCCTAGTAAATCGAATCGAATTGGTCGAACCAAGTAAGTCGAGTTAAGTTAGTCAAGTTAGTCGAGCCTAGTTGATCGAATCGAATTGGTCGAACCAAGTAAGTCGAGTTAGTCGAGTCAAGTTAAGTTAGTCGAGTTAAGTTCGTCGAGTTAAATAAATCGATGTTAGTTTCATCGGAAGGAGTTATCGATGTTAGTTTCATCGAAAGGAGTTATCGATGTTAGTTTCATCGAAAGGAGTTATCGATGTCAGTTTCATCGAAGGGAGTTATCGATTATAGTTTAATCGAAGTGAGGTTTTTCAAAGATGAGATATTTGAAAAGGAAAAGTTATCGAATATTAGTTGATCGAAGTGAGATTTATCGAACAAGAGTTATTCGAAAAGAGATTTTCGAATATAGTTTATACGAAAGTAAGATTTTTAAATATGAGATATTTGAAAAGGAAGAAGTTAATCGAATATAGGTTATTCGAAGAAGAGTTAATCAAATAGAGATTTCTCGAAGAAAGTTAATCGGCAAATTCGATTATATCGAATTCGGGAAAAGTACTTATACTTTCCAATGTCTAAATAGAGATTTATTTATTTATAAATAAGTGTTAGGTTAATTATTCACTAATAAGAATAGAAGTTATAATTAAAGTTAGATAATTCGAAAGTAAGGATTATAACGTTATCGTTATAACCAATGTTTTAAATATAGAAGTGGATTAGTAAAATTGAATCCGAGAAAGGCGTAAAGAAGTTGTTAAAGATTAAAAGATAAACTTTGACCATTTCGAAGTTATAACGTTGTTCAGTTAAGGTCTGAGAGGTAATTATACCCCAACTTGAGTGACTTCCTTCTTAACTAAGAAATGGTAAGGTTTGATCGTAAAGGAGTTTTGGAAATGTTTTCCAAACAAGAATCAGAAATGTTTTCTGATAAAAGAAAATAAGAATTTAGAATATAGGGAAACAGGAGATAAGTAAATAAATGAACTAAAGAGATTTATGTTAAATGATGTTTGTTCGATAAAATTTCCATTTGGAAATAATATCGTTGTTTGCACACTTGTTTTTCTTTGATAGTTAACTCACCGACTATCGAAGTTTTGACCATTTTAACGTTGTTAATATGGAGAGACCGGTTGGATTATTATCCATAGAACCACTCTGTATTGGCATAAGCGTTGCAAATCATATATGCCAAAGATAATGGAAGACGGAGAAAAATGCAAGGGCTATCCTGTTTACAGAATAGTGCCTTCGGTTTGTCCAGTCCCAGGACAACTTGTATGGACGAAGGTCTGACAGAGTATATCCAATGGATCGCGTAAGTTGATCTGTTCAAACGTATTCACGTTTGGTGGCGGAGGAATTCGTTTCTCTTAGCTGTATACCCGTGTTATTTTTGGATAAGTCAATTTGTGATTTGGCGGGTATGACGATGTGACATTCTAAGTGAATGAAGATGGATGTCTGACATAGTATTTCCAGACGGTCACGTACATTGATTTCTTCAACTATACCAAGAGTGGAAGCGGAGAAGGATACTTCTTTTAGCTGACACGTAATGTATGGTTGTAGACGTCAAATTAGTGATTCTGATGGATTTGACAATGTAGCATTCGAAGTAAATCTGATGTAATGATAAAGCGTAGCTTCTAGCCTCATCAACCGGTAAATGACAGAAATCGGGCAGGCAGCATGGCTAAGTCGGTCGCACCGAAGTAGGGTGTATAATCACCTATCTAGTGAATATTCATTTGTTTCTTAAATCTATCAATGCTGTCCCATATATATACGGGAAACGGTTGCTGATCCCAACCGTTGGTGATGTACATTCGATACACTCAAGCGAAATGAGTGGTCGGTCATGTGTGGCTGAGTTACAAGATGTTCTTGTTGAACTCCAGTGTATCGTTCCTAGAGTACACTGATCGGAAGTTGGTTCCATACCTTGTCATAGTTGGAAATCCAATCATCCAATACGTGCTTGCGATTTTGATTGTATACTATATATGTAGTAACGTGAGATGCAAGTGTTTCTGCTAGATTGATATTTATTTGTATTTAGACATTATTATAATATCAGAATGATATTGCTTTGAAAAGTTATTTGGACTCTCATAAGGGAAAAACCCGTTCCGTATTCACGGCGTGGTCTTATGAGATATCATATACCTGTTTAAATGATTTGAGTTTATTCACACCAGTCCCATGACTGACCCGGAGTTTATTTTGTTGTTTTCCCTAAACTCTTGGGTGCCTAAATTTGTACGGGCAGTCAAGTAGTCGGGATTTTACAGATACATTGAAGAGCTGGAGCAGGAGGCTTCAGAATCATATAGCTATAGTTTATTTCTGCTGTGTTGTAAGTGCTGTACTCTGATAAGTGTTATTGTATACATAACTGTTATACTTCCAAGTTATGTTATCTATTATATGTTATTCGTTCCGCTGTGAGGTTCGTGTTACTCTGATGTGGTGTTTTTCTTCTTCTTCTATTCTAAGTTTCTATCTTATCTATTCTCACCTTCTAATTTCTTTCATTAATTACCGGGATTTTTCGATGTTTTGGTTATCGACGTCGAGCTTACGTCGATAACCAAAGTCGCTCAAAATCCGGGTTACTACCTGAAAATTTTCTAACACCTTAACTTTTTGGAAAATTTCGCCATACCCTCCTTTGTACAGCCCTATCGGTAATACCACAACTCGCCTCTCTAGGCCTTCTCCAACCCAAAAGAAAATCAAACAGCCAAGCGGCTTGCCAATTCGGCTCATAAATCTCATGCTTATATCAAATATAAACTTGTACCTTTTTGTCGGGCATATTATTATATCCCTTCCACCTGTTACCAATTCACGTATACTCATATCATCTTAATCCAACCCTCAACTCAAACACTTGTTTCTATCCAAGTCAATTTCTATTCAAACTCTCATATCAGATTTTAAACTCTTAACCCATCAACTCAATTCCACTCCAGATTATCTTTAAATCCATTTCAGTTTTACTTAACTCCACAAATTACATTTAAATTCTAGAATTTAAATTCCTGGGTTTTCTTTCAAATCAACTTGAAATCATAATCAACAATTCAAAACCTTTGAATTTCTAAACACCTTGTTTTCTCAAAACAATTCAAATCAAAATCTTTTGTAGTAATCCACCACTTAGAAACTCGAAAATCACACCGATGATACTGCGCAGTCATCATCGGAATTATTTTCCAGCGACCCAAGTGATTTCAATACTATATCATTTCAAAACCCTTACTAAATACATCCATTTTGAAAACATCTCAAAATCTCCCAAGAACTTAAAATTTCCTTATTTTAATGCCAAATCTGATTTAAATTCATATTTAATTCATCTTATTTCATATACTTTACCTATATGAATTCTGATTGGTTATATACTTAACCATTTAATTTATAATCTTACTCGATTATAATAACAGCAAATATGTCCGATATATGATAATATATCACATATCCATACTGTGTCGGTCCATCGTATTCAAGTGTTTATTTACTTCTACCGATACAGTGGATCGAACTGATTGACCAGAACTCATAAACAACTCAGCCAATGAATCTCCACAATATAAAATCATTTTTATATCAAATACAAATACGCACTCGTATATATACACTCAAACTCAATCTAGGGTATTACTAACCCTATCTCTACCGAGTCACGCCACAGAGCCAAGTAATTCTTAACTTAAGCTCTGATACCAACTGTAGTAACCCGGATTTTCGGCGGCTTTGGTTATCGATGTAAGCACGACGTCGATAACCAAAACATCGAAAAATCTCGGTAATTAATGAAAGAAATTAGAAGGTGAGGATAGATAAGATAGAACTTATAGAATAGAAGAAGAAGAAGAACACCATCATCAGAGTAAACACGAATCTCACAGCGGAACGAATAAAATATAACATAACATATCTTTGAAATAACATCAGTATATGTATACAATAACACTTATCAGAGTACAACACTTACAACAACAGCGGAAATAATAATAGCTATAGAATCCTGAAGCCTCCTGCTCCAAGCTCTCCAAGTGTATCTGTAAAATCCCGACTACTTGACTGCCCGTACAAATTTAGGCACCCAAGAGTTTAGAGAAAACAAAATAAACTCCGGGTCAGTCATGTGACTGGTGTGAATAAACTCAAATCATTTAAAACAGGTATATGATATCTCATAAGACCACGCCGTAAATACGGAACGGGTTTTTCCCTTATGAGAATCCAAATAACTTTTCAAAGCAATATCATTCTGATATTATAATAATGTCTAAGTACAAATAAATATCAATCTAGCAGAAACGCTTGCATCTCACGTTACTGCATATATAGTATACAATCAAAATCGCAAGCACGTATTGGATGATTGGATTTCCAACTATGACAAGGTATGGAACCACCTTCCGATCAGTGTACTCTAGGAACGATACACTGGAGTTCAACAAGAACATCTTGCAACTCAGCCACACATGACCGACCACTCATTTCGCTTGAGTGTATCGAATGTACATCACCAACGGTTGGGATCAGCAACCGTTCCCGTATATATATGGGACAACATTGATAGATTTAAGGAACAAATGAATATTCACTAGATAGGTGATTATACACCCTACTTCGGTGCGACCGACTTAGCCATGCTGCCTGCCCGATTTCTGTCATTTACCGGTTGTGAGGCTAGAAGCTACGCTTTATCATTACAATAGATTCACTTCGAATGCCACATTGTCAGATCCATCGGAAATCACTAATTGACGTCTATAACAATACATTACGTGTCAGCTAAAAGAAGCTTCCTTCTCCGCTTCCACTCTTGGTACAGTTGAAGAAATCAATGTACATGACCGTCTGGAAATACTATGTCAGACATCCATCTTCATTCACTTAGAAATGTCACATCGTCATACCCGCCAAATCACAAATTGACTTATCCAAAAATAACACGGGTATACAGCTAAGAGAAATGAATTCCTCCGCCACCAAACGTGAATACGTTTGAACAGATCAACTTACGCGATCCATTGGATATACTCTGTCAGACATTCATCCATACAAGTTGTCCTGGGACTGGACAAACCGAAGGCACTATTCTGTAAACAGGATAGCCCTTGCATTTTACTCCGTCTTCAATTATCTTTGGCATATATGATTCACGACGCTTATGCCAATACAGAGTGGTTCTTTGGATAATAATCCAACCGGTCTCTCCATATTAACAACGTTAAAATGGTCAAAACTTCGATAGTCGGTGAGTTAACTATCAAAAAAAAAACAAGTGTGCAAACAACGATATTATTTCCAAATGGAAATTTTATCGAACAAACATCATTTTACATAAATCTCTTTAGTTCATTTATTTACTTATCTCCTGTTTCCCTATATTCTAAATTCTTATTTTTCCTTTTATCAGAAAACATTTCTGATTCTCGTTTGGAAAACATTTCCAAAACTCTTTTATGATCAAACCTTACCATTTCTTAGTTAAGAAGGAAGTCACTTAAGTTGGGGTATAATTACCTCTCAGACCTTAACTGAACAACGTTATAACTTCGAAATGGTCAAAGTTTATCTTTTAATCTTTAACAACTTCTTTACGCCTTTCGCGGATTCAATTTTACTAGTCCACTTCTATATTTAAAACATTGGTTATAACGATAACGTTACAATCCCTACTTTCGAATTATCTAACTTTAATTATAACTTCTATTCTTGTTAGTGAATAATTAACCTAACACTTATTTATTTATAAATAAATCTCTATTTAAACACTGGAAAGTATAAGTACTTTCCCGAATTCGATATAATCGAATTTTCCGATTAACTCTCTTCGAGAAATCTCTATTTGATTAACTCTTCTTCGAATAACCTATATTCGATTAACTTCTTCTCGAATAAACGATATTCGATAATCTCTCTTCGAATAACTAATATTCGATAAATCTTCCTTTCAGATATCTCATATTTGACAATCTCACTTCAATTAAACTAAAATCGATAACTCCCTCCGATGGAACTAACATCGATAACTCCTTTCGATGAAACTAACATCGATAACTCCTTTCGATGAAACTAACATCGATACTTCTTTCGAAGAAACTAACATCGATAACTCCTTTCGATGAAACTAACATCGATAACTCCTTTCGATGAAAGTAACATCGATTTATTTAACTCGACGAACTTAACTCGACTAACTTAACTTGATTCGACTAACGCGAGTTACTTGGTTCGATTAACTAGGCTCGACTAACTTGACTAACTTAACTCGACTTACTTGGTTCGACCAATTCGATTCGATTAACTAGGCTCGACTAACTTGGTTGAACCACCCGATCAACTCAACTTATTTAACTTTAACTGGTTTTACTTGGTTTGACTAACTCAATTTATTAACTCGACTGACTAATTCAACTTGATTAACCTAACTTGATTTACTTATCTTGATTAACTGAACTAATCACTTTGATTAACTCGACTAATTCACTTTGGTTAACTTAACCAATTCACTTAACTAATTCACTTAGTTTAACTTAACTAATTCACTTAACTCCTGTCGAATAAACTATATTCGATTAACTCCTTTACTCTATTTAACTCCGTTTAACTCTATTCGAATAACTAATTCGATTAACTAACTTCGACTACCATATTCGATTAACTAACTTCGACTACCATATTCGATTAACTAACTTCGAATACCATATTCGATTAACTAACTTCGAATACCATATTCGATTAACTAACTTCGAATACCATATTCGATTAACTTTCTTTCGAATACCATATTCGATTAACTTTATTCACTTAATAAAGATTTCCTTTTTAACAACGTTTTATTCATTTGAAAAGATTTACTTTTAAATAACGGTTCTACACTTTAAAAATGATTTCCTTTTTGTAACGTTCCCTTTTCAATTCTATTTGTAAATGGTTTACAAATATTTCCTTTTCAAATTTATTCTTGAAATATTCTAACTCCTTAAATTTTCGGGAAAATTCGCCATAACCTCCTTTGTAATGGGAGCATCGGGAAAATCCCCAAACTCGCCACACAGGCCTTTCCATTCAAAAAGAAATGTTTTGAATTTATTTCCTTTTTAAAATATCTCCTATTTATAAATATCCCAATTTATTAATATCCCTTATTTATAAATATTTAAATTTATAAATATCTCTTATTTATAAATATCTCATTTTATAAATATGCTGTTTTCAATATCACTTTGAAAATTCTCCTTTATCCACATTCCGATATGTTATCGTATCCAATCATATCAAATCACGATGTTCAATGTCGTTCAAACACATATAATCGCCAACAGGTTATATATCACATTATATATCACACTATATAAATCACATTAAAATAACTGTTGAGGAATCCAGTTGGATTCTTCCAACCTGTTTCCCTGCATCACAGATGTTAAACAACGTATATAACATCACTTGCATTTTTAACGAAATATACTGATAACAAAATCACCGTTTAATAACGATATATATATATATATATATATATGTAGATATATATATATATATCCATACTATTTTCAATCAATTATTTAACAGTCCAATCTACAGTCCAATTTAACAATACAACTTAACAGTCCAAATTAACAGTACATAACTAGCAGTCAAATACAGAAATAAAATACAATTTATATTAAAAATATAAATTGAGGAGAGTTTGTGAGTTTTTACTCATATTGACGCGTTAATCGTTAAATAACGGTTTGCGTTCATTTGATTCAGCCGGACAACTTATTTCGCCGTAAATTGTAACGAGCTCGGATTCACTCCTAATTAGGTCCATGGTGTAGCCACCGTCCACACGATCCCAACACAACTTACGGTTCACGATTTTGACCTCGTATGATCAAATTATCGAGTTTACAAGTTAATACACTATATTTTAAATAGAAATAGAATTTGAAATTTAAAAATCCATGGGCTTTGACCTTTTCAACCAAACCGTCCCATAACCATTTAAACCCGCTCACTCACCCTTCTTCCACGTTAAGACCTTCTGAACCGCTACTCCACTTCCCCGTTGACCCACCGTTGACCACCCCATGCTTCCACCTCGGTCATCAATCCCAGTCGCGGCCAACACCACCCAACTCAACGGACCATTCCGCACCTAACGACCACCACTACCCTCAGCTCGACTCCTTCCCAGAGAACACAACCTGTAGCTTAACCGGTCAAGTTCCACTGTCGCCTTTTAATTTCGACTACCGGAGTTCCTCCGATCCACATCATCCTGGCCACCGCGTTACCCTGAACTAAACCATCACCTCGATTTGGCTCGAAACTCACCATACGAACAATGAGTTCGAACCCTAGCCCGAATGTACCAGCGCTATCCAATTTTCAGCGACGAAAATCATAATCGAACCCAAAACCAAATACATAGACTGGAAGTGAATCTCGAGGGGAGATCAAAGCTATTTGTTTTAAGAATTTTAGCAATTCATTTCTATTTCTCTTGATTTTTGAAAGGGGAAAAGTGTTCACGATTTCGTTTTTCTGGAAACAAAATGAAATGGCGGCTAGAAGAGAAGGTTTGACCGGAGGAAAACAAATAGAATTAGGTTATAGAAGGAAGAAGGGTTATTTATAGGAAAAGAAATAATATTTTTATATTCCTTTTATAACTTGATTATCACTTAAAAATTTCCTATGTCCACATACAATACCCAAAAATCACGAAACTGGACATGCAGCTACCGTTCGACATTACGGTCCCAACGAAACTGGTTTCGTCGAATTCCGACTCCGTATGCTCACACAACGTATTTTTAACTGTCAAAATACTGACTGTTTCTCACTCTAAAAATCCGTACGGCCACACAGTGACTCTAAAAATCACGAAATTGGAAATCTAACAACTATTTGATGTTGCGGATCCAACAAAACTAGTTTCGTCGGATTCCGACTTCGTATGCAAAACCGGCTATTTTTAAAGCTTTGGATGACCCATTTAAATATATAAATATATTTAAATATTATTAAATTAAATATAAATAAATTTATATTATCGTATATATCCATATACGATGTCGTCCGGCTCCAGAATATCACCTCAGATTTTATGACTTGATTTCCAGACTCCAGATTATCCCGATATTCAGTTCGTATCGAAAAATCGATTTATAACGTATATAAAGCGTCGCAAATTATAAAGGAAATCCATAGCGACTTTTCCAGAATTTGATTTGGATGTAACTCAAAATCTACACGACGAAATCCCGATTTTTCTCTTCTACTAGAAAGATATACTCCACCAGCTCCACACGTTTCTTGTTTCACAGAAATCCGGCTTAAAACAAATCATGTACATTCAGTTGAAGTTCAAATCGCCAAATAGCGAACTGCAGCGCCATTTCGAGCTCTACTTTAATTATATTATAAATTATCAATTCAATTGGCTTATATAAATATATTCGTCAATATAATTCAATATAACTGAATTATATATTTTCAACTGTCCAGTTTACACAATATTGTCAATTCCACTATTTCTGACTAATTCAGAAATAAATATATTTTATCCTATTATTTAAATTAATTAAATAATCATTTTTATTTAATTCAGGTCGTCGATATCGCCAAAACAATATTTAAATAATTTAATTATTCGGCAGCTAAAAATGCGGGTTACTACATATAACCTCTAAGCTCATACTTCTTAGAGGAGGGTGTTAAGCAAGAGAATAAATTCTCCGCCACCAAGCAGATATATATTTAACAGAGATCAGTGCTACGCAGTCAATTACAATGTTAGATACAATTCGTATGATTCCGTTCTAGGTCTGAACGAAACAAAAATCCGAAATTCTCCAAATATATTCAAACCTCATGCCACTTATAACCTCGTATCGGGTGGCCTACCCAACCGAGACATCAGCAATCAATCCAAACAATTCAAAGAATCCCAGTCTTCGTTCGTCGTTTCCCAAGTCTTGAATTGCTCCATAACGTCGTATTATTACATGGAATGGTTTTCGGACATACATCTGATCCCGGTCTTTCAAAATAATAAGCGCAATTTAAAAACCACAATTATAGAACACCCAGGCTTTCTACCGATCTCCTTCCACCTTAGATTTTTTCAAAATTAAACTTCTTTAAACCCATTCTCAAATTATTACAAAATCCATATTTAACCTTACTCTTTTAAAACACATCCCTTAAATCGAAGATGATTTAGCCTCAAAGCCTTAATTAATCTTCCGTTTATTAACTCGTTATCAAAATCCAGTTTTCTTTGAAAATCCTTAATCTACATTTCAACCATAGTTTCCAATTAAATTGATTTTCCAACATTCCATTCTTTAATCTTAACTAAAAGATTATACTTTCTTTCCATTTCCTCACTTTTAATTTCCTCAAATCAAATATCTGATTAAATCCTCAAATTACGATATGAGTTTCCATAACTCAATCTCATTGGGTTTCAAGAGTGATATTATTTAAGATATGATTCACGATAAAACCCAAATAAATTGATATTGAGCATAAGCTACATAGAAGTTGTATCTACTTATATTCGATATCAATTCTCATTATCAACGAATACTATAAGTGGAATAACGAGATAATAATAATATCTTCCAAATTCCTCAAATAGTATACATTTACACCAAAGAATTTCATATCAAATATCCGAAGATTATTTTTATCCAACTTATCCCAATCAAATTGGGAAACACATATCTTAATTAAAAGATTTATCCAACTCTTTGACATTAGATCTAAATAGAAACATCATCCACTTATACTTAATATTAAACTCTGTATCCAACTCACACTATAAGCGGAATAATGGTGAACTACCTTTTAAATTCCTCAAATAGTAAGAGTCATCATTTAGCGGATTAATATCAAACATCCGAAGATTTATCTCCAACCATATCCAATTATTTAAAATTGAAAAACCCATTCTAATATCAAAACATTTTCAATACCTTTAAATCTTTGAAAACATTCCACCAATCATTTACAAATGATTACTTATAGTTCAGGAAACAACTCATGGTTTACCACTTTAAAATAGATTGTTTTCAAAGAAAGAGTTACCATAGTGTTTCAAAAGCGTTACAAAACAGTTATCTTAACTACTTCGATCAAAATATCGTTTATCTTAGCCAAAACTTAAAATTTATGATACAAAACACTTTTACATAATATATAATGATTTTACAAAAAAATTCCATATTTTTAAAACATTTAAAATAGTTGTTTATAGTTATGGTCGACAACTGCTCTTATAGTGATCTTTACCAAAACGTTTTTAAATATAACTTGAAAAGTATAACCTGAAATTAAAATCCTCATTCACTCATTCGAAAGCTCTTTTTAATATAAATCAATTTTTTTTCATTTCTTGGAAATCCAATTTAGATTGCAAAAATTATAAGCATTTATAGTTTGTAACTAAAATATGCAAATTGCCATTGTGCGACAAGCTCTATTTTGACCACAATAAAAATTATGCTTCAATATTTCAAAAAACCTTAGGAAACCAATATATACTTATATAACCCATTTAAAATCATTTAAAATTACTTTCTAAATTTTTTTGAATTTAAATTCAACTTTTATTTTTTTACTTAACAAATCAAATTCCAATTTATTTTTAAATTCAAATAACTTCAAATTAACCATCCCATTTGTCGGATCAGTTAGGGATAGCCAGGGAGAGCAGGAAACTATATTTTCCAAACCCAAGCCTAGGCATTATCCTCTCTGTCATCCTAGATTGTTTCGGTATTTATTTATTCATTTTAAGAAACTTTATCAATATATATATGAATTTATACATATGTGTCTTTTCTAATTATTAACCTTCAATTCCAATAATAATATAGCTTTTAATTACGAAAGAGATTTGTCGATCACCAATCTGATACCATAATTGTTGTGTCATAGTGTGTGCACAACAACATCAACAACTATTATAAACATCCATAGCAACCATCATCAACATAATTAAATAAATCATAACTGTGCACAAGCGTTATAACACTAACGCTTAATAGTGTGTGCGTGTGTGTGTGTGTTCTAAACTACGCATCCATCATCCATCACAACAAACATCAATCATCATTAACAACTAATAATTCATCACTATATTTAAACTAGTCTAACTACTAATTAAATATATAAACCGTGGTTAA
This sequence comes from Allium sativum, assembly GCA_030737875.1. Taxonomy (NCBI): domain Eukaryota; kingdom Viridiplantae; phylum Streptophyta; class Magnoliopsida; order Asparagales; family Amaryllidaceae; genus Allium; species Allium sativum. The sequence goes on from CM060912.1 coordinate 139,835,738, forward strand.
AGAGTTCTCACCAAACAGCTTTCCAATCTTCACGGTAGGCGAGCCTAGCTAAGTGAACCGTCGGACAGTATTTTGACGCACCGTATTCTTCACCAAAATACATATAATACAATATACACTTATCTCTATCTCTTTATATTATATGAGGAGGAGGAGGATGACTATGAACTTTGGCAAGGTGGTGGTGGAAAAGAGGAAGACTTATGCCACGGAAATCATAGCCATATGCTTTAAGAAGAAGGTGGAAAGAAAGAAATGGAATGGAATGGTAAGAAAATAGAGAAAAGGCCTCCTTATATAGAAGTGGGGAGTTAAGGAGGTAATGACACCTAAAGGGGTAAGTGGAAGGCATGCATGGAAGGAGGCATGCAAAAATACAAGTGTAAGGACACTTGTTTTAAGGAGAGAATGTGCATTTTTGGTAGCATTTTCCCTTAAATGCTATGAAAACTAAGGGCAACACTTAATTCTAATGCTACTAATTCATGTTATGGTTTGACAAATCCGATCGAATGACAAATTGTATCAATAAATCCAAATTTATTAATAATCATTCTCATTTATAATTCAAATAAAATCTATCATATAACTTATCAAAATTATTAAATTTACTTAACTATATATATTTATCTCAAATTCAAATTTAAAATCAAATTAAGTAATTAAAATTTCAATTTTAAATTGGTTAAAAATTCTGGATCGTTACAATACATGTCTGCAATGTTAATTAAACAAGTCATACATGCCTGTGATGTTTAAAAAAGTCATGCATGTCTCTGATGTTAAGTTATGCACATGACTGTGATGTTGGATAAATAACAAGTTAAATGTATCTATCTTCCTATTCCCATTTTTCTATGTTTATTTCCAGTCTTGCCTTTATGCCTATGTGATTCTATTCTTTTCCCTCTGTATCTTTTTCATTTTACGCCAAGCCTAGGCCTTTAGAAGCCTAGGCTTTACCCGATTAGAGTGTGTGTATAATTGGGGGCAATGATGAATGACATAAAAAGGAAGTTAGGCATATTTATTAATTGGGACGATTGGTCGTATTTTGGGAAAAAAGGACAAATATACACATGTTAGGCTTACTGTAAACTAAGGGGCATTAACATTAAGGGCCTCCTTTTGTTTCTTCATACCGCAATTTCTTAAACAACCTAAGTTTTACCCAAAATCAATCGACTTCCATTCGGTTTCATCTAAATTCAGTTGCGATCGATTTCATTTCCGCCCTCTCTAATCATTTCAATCCCTAAAACCTAAGCCGATTCACAACTGCCTAAAACCTTAAATCCCTAAGTCGATCTTCTCAAAAAAAAAAAATCTGAAACAAGTCAGTATTCTCAAAATAAAGACTCGACAGGTATGAATTTAGGTTTTCATCTTTATAATATTTGGTAATTTTTGTTCAATAGTTGCTAAAAAAGTAAGTACTTGTTTATCTTTGTTGTTTGTTATTCATCGGTTGTTTGTGTTTGTTGTGAATTTTGACAGTAATTCACAACACAAAAGATTGCAGAAATGAATTTAGACTCACAATTTAGTTCTACTGAATGTTAGAAGATAAGTTACATAGACTATCTTATTCTATCTTTTACTAAATGATAAATATTAACATGTTTATTTTATTCCCGATTTAAATTAGATAATTGCATCTATCTTTTACTAAAATATAATTGCATCTATCTTTTACTAAAATAATTGCAACTATCTTTTACTAATAGATAATTGCATCTCTTCTACATTAAATATGTTGTTGATATCTTTGAAGCTATAATTGAAGTAGTTTGGAAAGATAAACAAGTTTATCTTTTTGAATAGAATTATATTTTTACACAGAAGATAAAAATATTGTTTATGATTACATTAAGGTATGTAGTATGTACAAAATAATTTTACATCTAGTGTAATATAATTCACAACACAAAAGATAATTTTGACAAACACAAAGGCTAATTTTTTTAAAAATATAGATGCAACTATCTTATATGTAAATATAAAAATTAAGGCAGTAATTTATGTTTATTACTTTGCAGTGTATTGTTTGAAGAGATGGGATGTTGAGATTGAAGGCGTGGAGTACGATTCTTAAGGTTATGTATTTATTAGCAGTTTTCTATTTTGATGGTCGGATAAATTCATTTGCATTTTCATTGTATTTGAAAAGATAAAAGAAATTATCTTTTATTACAAAGACCAGAAAGATAGATGCAATGTTAATGATAAAATTGAACTATTGATTACAAAATTACATTTATATAATTAGCCATTTTTAAATGTTTAGTAGAATATCTTATTTTATTTCAGATTTAAAAAAGACAGTTGCATCTATCTTTTCAGAACAGAACTTGACATTTAAAAAAATTAGTTAAATGTATAAGTCATGTGTTAATTGTAAGCTACAAATATGCAATATTAATGATAAAACTGAAATTGTGATTACATAATTGCATTTTGTAATTATTAAATTTTAAATGTTTAGTAGAATGTCATATTTAATTTCAAATTTTAAAAAAAAAATAGTTGCATCTAACTTTTTAATACTGAACTTCATATTTAAAAAAGACAATTGAATATATATGTCATGTGTTAATTGTAAGTTGCAAATATGCAACATTAATGATCAAACCAAACTTTTTATTACAAAAATTGAATTAACTAACAATTTTCAGATGTTTAGTACAATATCTTATTTAATTTTAGATTTAAAAAAGATAGTTGCATCTATCTTTTCAAAACTGAAATTCAGATTTTACCAAAAATAATAATTTCTAATTACTATTAAATTTTTTAAATAATAATTTCTAAATATTATTAAACTAAACAACTAAATTTTTTATAATTAACAATTTTTAAATGTTTAGTAGAATATCTTATTTAATTTTAGATTTAAAAAAGATAGTTGCATCTTTCTTTTCAAAATTAAACATGAGATTTAAAAAAGATAGTTGAACATGTATGTCATATGTCAATTGTTAGTTGCAAATATGCAATATTAATTATAAAACTGAACTTTTGATTACAAAATTGCATCTTTGTAATTAACAAATTTTAAATGTTTACCAATATATCTTATCTTATTTTAGATTTAAAAAAGATAGTTTGCTTCTATCTTTTCAAAACTGAACTTCAGATTTAAAAAAGATAATTAAAGATATATATCATGTGTTAATTGCTAGTTGCAAATATGCAATGTTAACGATAAAACTGAACTTTCGATTACAAAATTGCATTTTTGTAATTAACAATTTTTAAATGTTTAGTATAATATCTTATTTAATTATATATTTAAAAAAGATAGTTGCATCTATCTTTTCAAAACTAAGCCAGAGATTTAAAAAAGATAGTTGAACATATATGTCATGTGTGCATTGTTAGTTGCAAATATGCAATATTAATGATAAAACTGAACTTTTGATTACAAAATTGCAATTTTTTAATTAATTTTTTTTCTTAAAATTAGTAGAATATCTTATTTAATTTCAGATTTAAAAAAGATAGTTGCACCTATCTTTTCAAAACTAAACTAGAGATTTAAAAAAGATAGTTGAATACATATATATATATATATATATATCATGTGTCAATTCTTAGTTGAAAATATGCAATATTAATAATAAAATTGAACTTTTGATTATAAAATTACATTTCTTAAATAAAGTTTTTAAATGTTTAGTGGAATACTTATTTAATTTCAGATTTAAAAATGATAGTTGCATCTATCTTTTCAAAACTGAAATTCTGATTTTAAAAATATAATTAAATATATATGTCATGTGCTAATTGTTAGTTGCAAATTTGTAATGTTAATGATAAAGCTGAACTTTTGATTACAAAATCGCATCTTTGTAATTAACAAATTTTAAATGTTTACCAATATATCTTATTTTATTTTAGATTTAAAAAAGATAGTTGCTTCTATCTTTTCAAAACTGAATTTCAGATTTAAAAAAGATGATTATATATATATATATATATATATATATATATATATATATATATATCATGTGTTAATTGCTAGATGCAAATATCCAATGTTAATGATAAAACTGAACTTTTGATTACAAAATTGCATTTTTGTTATTAACGATTTCTACTCAACAAGATTCTATTTATCTTTGTGATTAATTTATAAAATTATAATTGGGTATGTTCCTTATGCATTTAAATGTTATAATTTATTTTCCCGTAATTTTTAAATTAAAATTTACTTAGTTAACCAGTATTTCCTCTTTCTCCTTTTCTTACAGCAAAAAAAGATAAACTCAGTTATCTTTTACTGTATATGATTTAATTATAGTTTTGCCTTAATTATATTAAATATTCATTGTAGATGTTGAAAATATTTGTTGTTTTCCTCCTGAGTTAAAGTTAATATATATGATATACAACTTATTTAATGCCATAGTTAGAAAAGATAAAAACATATATCATTTTACAGAAATAATTAAATTCAAAAAAATTTACAAAAACTAATAACTATATTCATATGATGTTTTCTACTATATTTTCAGTCCCTTTTCAAAAACAAAAATTTACAAAAACTAAATTCATATGTTGTTATTTTTTTCTACTGTTCACTGTTTAGATTTTGTTCTTGTTCATATTGTATTTTTAGTTCTATTTTCAAGCAAGCTTTATCAAATTTTTTAGTATTGCTTTCAACTATATTAAATATCCATTTTTTTGTTATGTATTCAATAAACACAGTTATGTTTTAATGTTTCTATATTTAATAGCTATACAAGATAAACAGAATTATCTTTTACTGTAAATGATTTCATAATACGTTATCTTTTACTATAAATGATTTGCATCCAAAGCGCTACGGGGTTTGAGGAATAGGACTAGGAAAGCTAGGTTGCAGGAGAGATTCCTTGTTATGCTTCTGCAGAAGCCTTTTTAACCTGATTTTACTGCCGTAGAGCACTAGGCTTTTTGCAGTGATTTTGAAATATGTATGTATAGTGACAATGGTAAATATGAACTTATAACTGCAATGGAGTGGGTAAATTTGTGTAGTGAAAAGATTTGAATTGCTTCTGTTGCATATTATAAATCTTCTCATTGTTATTTCTTCTTTGATTTGACATGCAGTGCACATTATGCTCTGTCTGTTTATTTGTAACACCTTTTCTTTGTATCTTATTTTATTATAAGTGTCTTCAGTCTTTGCTTTATCTTTTTGTAGCTATTATTTGTTGGTAGTTTAGCAAGGTTCAACCCATCATCTTCTATTAAATTATTACTCGTGTCACTATGCTTTATGCGCAATCATGTTTTGTTGTTTTGTTTTTACCAACTACGTTTTGTCATATCATATATGTGCATAGTCGTTGTTTGATATGTTACTGAGCTGCTGTCTATGTGCTCGTTGATGTTGTATGTCTGGTCCTGTGTATCTAGACATTGTGCTTTAGCTACATTTGCTTATGGTCATTTTTGCTTTGTTAACTGTTTATACTATTCAAACCAGAATTAAACTATATCAACAATTTATGGTTAGTGTCAACAATATCAACAAGTATAGAAAGAAGATAAATCCATTTACCTTTTTAAAACACTTTGCAAAATAATATGCTGATAGTAAAAACTTATGTGACGGAAAAACCATTTTTTCATTTCTATCGCATTCAACACAAAGAATGCCTTCAACATTGAACTGTAGGAATTTCAAAGAATAAGCTTAAAGGTGAACGTACATTTTAAAAAGATTACAGATATGAATAAATTTGCAAAGTTGACGCAAGAATTTCAGTAACAACTTTACTTAACTGCAATTAAGATTTGAAATTTGTTTCGAACAAAGCATATAATCTAATTATATGGAGGAAACAAAAAGGGAACTTGAAATTCAACCATCAAATATAACTCTATCCAAACCATATAAACATCAGTGCTCCCACTAACACGACCAAAACAACAAACAATGTGCATACTGAAAACAAAAATACTGGTATAAACTAATGAAAATAATTAGTAAAATCACTGTATACATCATTATTTACATACATATAAACTATGCAATTATCTGAAAAACATCATGCTCAGTTATCTGAAAAACATCATCAGCCATTAGAAATTCATTATCAAATTCATCATTACAGTTTCAACATCAGCCATTACAAATCATTGTAAATTAAAAATATTATCACTAAAAGATAAAATGATTTATCTTTCTTCAAAAAGCAGTAGAACCATATTACAGAATACAAACTTATGCTCGGTTATCTGAATAACATCATCAGTCATTAGAAATTCATTATCAAATTCATTATTAAAGTTACAACATCAACAATTACAAATTCATCAGTAAATTTAGGTAAATTAAAAATATTATCAATAAAAGGTAAAATGATTTATCTTTCTTCAAAAAGCGGTAGACAAACTCATGCTCAGTTATTTGAATAACATCATCAGCCATTACAAATTCATGAGCAAATGATGCCATTACAAAATGGTAAATTTCATCCATGATCTTTTGCACAGTTCAAAAAAGATAAAACCAATTATCTTTTGCACAGTTCAAAAAGATAAATCTCATATATTGAACTATTTATTTAAATTAACAATAAAATAGAAAATCACATACAGTTAATTATTTAATCATTGACGCTATACTTATCTTATCCAGTCTTATTTACCTGTCTTGTCATTTCTAGTTTATGCATATTTGTAAACCAATGGAACTCGCCAGACTTTATGTCTGACCCTTTTCTTTCGCCTCTTTCTTCCTTTCCCCACCAAGTCCTCAAAGTGGAAGTACTCAGCAGTGTCTAGGACTTTCTTCAGGTATTTGGACATTGATTTGTTACGATGTATTTTTCTGACTTTATTCCATTATGGATTGTGGTGAGGATATGGTTTTGTTTTATGGAATTATGTTATTTTTTTTAAAAGACAGATTTGAAGTACTTTGTGAGTGGTTGATGTAACTGGTTTTGAGAACTATGTTTTATTTTTATAATAAAGTTGGAAGTTTTCTGTTGCTTATTTTATATCTACTCTATAAATTTCTATATTGTTACCTATTGCGCTTCACGAAACTTAATGCATTCTCTTATGAGTGACATTAATGGACGTGGGGTGTTACATTTGGTATCAAAGGTGAAGGTTACAAGATCAGAGAAAAAGTTTTAAAACCGTTTTAAAAAAGCAAAGTATTTTCAAAGAAAAAACTGTTTTTGAAAAACATATCCCCTTAAGCCATGGTCAAATTCTCTCGGTCTCTTATTGAACCCTTTTTCTTTATTTTCAGCATGTCTGGGGAACCTAATCTTCCCGAGGGCATTCAAATACCGGCTTGGTTCCGTGGATATCTTGAGGGTACGACACCAGCCGGAGGTCAAGAAGATGCCCCTTCCGTAGCTGCAGCCGTCGTTCCTCCACCTCCACTAGTAGATGATTTGTCTCAGATTTGCAAAGACTTTTGCGCTATGGGTGGAAAACCATTCTGTGGCACTGAAGGTTATGTTGAAGAACGGAATTGGCTATGAGAGACGGAAAACATTTTCGGACTTTTTGAGGTCAACGACCAAACGAAAATACAACTGGCTGCATGTCAACTTAAATATGAGGCTTCCTACTGGTTGGCAGTAATGCAAGCTGGACAACCAGTGGTGACATGGAACGACTTTAGGCAAAGGTTCGAGATGAAATTATTATCCTAGGTAGAGGAGAGACTGCAAATGGAGAGGTTCTTGTCTTTAAAGCAAGGATACATATCGATGAAGAAATATATAAACAAGTTCAATCAACTAGCGAGGTTTGGGCTGGAGTTGGTGAACACACCTCACAAAAAGGTGCTTAGATTTGCGAGAGGATTGAATCAACCTTTCCAAGGACTTGCTTTATCTCACATACTAATGGGGGAAACTTTTGAGAGGCTAGTTGATATGGCTCTTATGCATGAAAATGGTAAGGTGGAAAAGAAAGAAAATAAGACTGAGGAGACTCAAGCAACGGGCGAAAAGCAGAAATGTCGGCTTAAGAAAGGAAAGCAACAAAAGAAGGGTGGAAATCCTGACAAGGCCCAAATCAAGAAGGAGGTAAAGTGTCATGGTTGCGGTGCTATGGGTCATTTCGTAAAGGATTGTAGAAAGACCAAGGGAGCTTACTCTAGTTGTGGACAGATGAGACACTTCACAAAGAAATTCCCTAACAAGTAAGGACAAAGGGCACAAACTTCTAGAGAAGTGCATGCTTTGGAAGCAAGTGGACATGATCGAGGTAGGAAGATCATGGTTGAAGGCTTGATTTCCCTTTTTGATTATCCTGTTCGAACCTTGTTTGACTATGGCGCTTCACACTCATTTATGTCCAGTTCTATAGTAGATAATCTGCATCTAAATACTAGTATAGTCTATGTTCCTGTAGTGGTCTTAATCCCCATAGGAGGATCAGATCATTTATGCATGATATGTAGGGGTTTGAGAATTTTTATCTTGGGCATCGAATTTGAATGCGATGCATATGTGCTGGCTTTATGGGCTATGGTTTGATTCTAGGCATGGATTGACTAGCCATGTATGGTGCCATCCTCGATTGTGAAAAGAGATTGGTTAGGCTTCTTTCTTGTAACGGTAGGACTCTCGAGATTTCCTACAACCCACGGGGGTCAGTAATGCTTAGTTTCTAGAATCACTTGACACTTCTGTTGACAAATTGCGATCTGTTCCCATAGTTAGAGACTATCCGGATGTGTTTGAGGAGGATAAGGGACTATCTCCAAAGCATGAGATAGACTTTTGGATTTACTTGGTAGAGAACGTGAAGCCATTTTTTCTCCATCAGTGCGCCACATGGCTTATAAGGAAAGGAGGGAGCTAAGCAAGCAAGTAGGGGAGCTATTCGAGAAAGGTTTTGTTAGGCGAAGCATTTCAGAGTGGGGAGCTCCAGTAATCTTCGCAACTAAGGAAGACGGCTCAATTCGTCCATGTGTGTATTATAGGGAGTTTAATAAGCTCACCAAGAAGAATAGGCACCCGTTATCGAGAATTGACGACTTGTTTGATCAGCTAGTTGGCACATAAGTTTTCTCGCAAATGGATCTGGCCATGTGGTTTCATTAGTGGAGAGTGGTAGAGGAAAACATAGACAAGACTGCATTCATAACTCCACATGGCTTCTTCGAATGGTTAGTTATTCCTTTTGCTTTAATGAATGCACCCATCTATTTGCGGACTTGATGAGTAGGGTGTTTAAGGAGTTTTTTAACAAGTATGTGGTGGTCTTTGTGGATGACATCCTGATCTTCTCAAAGAATGAGGAGGAGCATGCCCAACACTTAGGAGAGGTTTTACACATGCTCAGGTCACATCAACTCAAGGCAAAGTTTTCTAAGTGTCACTTTTGGAGAAAGGAAGTAAGGTTCCTAGGGCATGTGGTCTCCAAGGACGGGATAACAGTGGATCCCGCAAAAGTCATCGCAGTTCAAGATTAAAGGCCTCCAAAGAATGCAATGGAGGTGGGACTTCTTAGGTTTGGCGGGCTACTATAGAATTTTTTTAAAAGAATTTGCAAGGGTGTCAGCCCCGCTTACCCGATTAACGAAGAAGAACTTGGCTTTTAATGGAGCATTGATTGTGAGGATGCCTTTCAGATATTGAAGAGGGCTCTGACAACAGCCCCAGTTCTGACTCACCCAGACGGAAGCAAGATGTTTATGGCTTACACCGACGCTTGTGGCACAGGGCTTTGTGCCGTCTTGATGCAAGAGAGAAGGGTAGTATGTTATGTAAGCAAACAGTTGAGGGTTCATGAGAAGAACTACCCAACCCGCGATTTAGAGTTGGCTGTTATAGTGTTTGCAATTAAGACTTGGCGACACTATCTACTTGAAGAAAAGTTTGAGCTATATACAGATCATAAGTAGCTCAAATACTTGTTCTCACAAAAGGATCTCAACTTGAGGCAGCAATGGTGGATGGAGTTCCTAGCGTCCCACAACTTCAAGATAGCTTATATCGCTGGGAAGCGTAATGTATTGGCGAATGCACTGAGTAGGCAAAGGATGACTTTGATTCCTTTATTCTTAGAAAGGTGGAGCTTGGAGTACATCTCAACCTCTAATTTTAAGCCTTCTACAGATTTCATAGTTGGATTATTAGCATCTTTAGAGGTGCGGCCTACTCTATTGGAGCAAGTTGGATCTAGGAAACGAGAGGACCCATAGATTTCAGACATCTTGGACAAACTCAATAGAGGAGAGACTTATAGTCACCTTGCTAGATATACCATGGATGGTAAGGGGTGGCTAAGACAAGATGGAAGGCTACGTGTCTCTAAGACTGAAAATTTTCTTAAGGTAGTGCTTGAGGAAGCTCATCATTCTCGGATGATTATTCATCCGGGCGATGACAAAATGTATCGTGACTTGAAGACGGTCTTCTTTTGGACTGGCATAAAGAAAGATAAGGTGGAATTTGTAGCTCGATGCATGAATTGCCAAAAAGTGAAGGCTGAACAAAAGAAACCAGGTGGATTATTTCATCCCTTGGATATACCGCAATGGAAGTGGGAGTGCGTCTATATGGATTTCATCGATGGATTGCCGCGATGAAGGAAGGACAATACAAACATTTTGGTGATAGTGGATAGACTTACAAAGAGCACTCATTTTATTATTGTGAAGAGCAAAAGGACGGCATATTGGCTGACATTAGTTTATCTCCGAGAGATAGTTTGATTACATGGTGTACCTTCCAGTATAGTAAGCGACCGCGACCCCATCTTTACTATCGAGTTTTGGAAGAGATTGCAAGAAGCGTTAGGTAAACAGCTACATTTGAGCACAACATACCACCTTCAGACAGATGGACAGACTGAGAGGGTGAACAGAGCTCTTGTGGATCTTCTAAGACTACGTATCCTAGACCTTGGAGGGACTTGGGAAGAGCGTCTTCCTTTTGTAGAGTTTTCCTACAACAACAGTTATTAATCTAGCGTAGGCATGGCACCCTTCGAAGTAGTTTATTGTAACACCCCACCTCCGCCAGGGTCACTCTTGCAAGTACACTAGCTTTGTAGGGGTGTTGGACAAGGTAAACATGCATGCAGATATCGCAAGACAGAACATATAAGTAAAACAGAGTAGTAAAGCAGCGGATAAAACTAACATTTCAAAACCATAGTCAAGTTACATCAAAGTACTTGGTCATTATTTTCCCACAAAACAAAGTCTTGAACACAAACTGAAAACTGGAAAAAAACTTAAAGTAACTATCCCCAAAGTAGAATAAAGCCATAGCATGCTCAAGTCCAAACCGTACATGAGCTATCCAGAAAAGCAGCTAAAGATCCAGCTAGGTACCAGTGTTCCCACCCTGCAAACCTGGGGGGGAAACGGAAGAAAAGAGGCGAAAGAAAACGGGTCAGTCAAAAAGACTGGTAAGTCCTATCTACTATTAGTATAAAAACTAATAAAGTTAACTGGACATGTAAAGTAGAGATGAAACATAGGGTGATAACTGGCATGGTGAAGAGACAGATCAAGTGTGGCATCGCATATACAAGGTTAAGTTGCACCAAGTGTGTACTAGTAATCTATGTCAAGTATCAACAAGAAAAGATCCCTTGGCCCAATCTTGGCCCAACATCCCGAGATGACCTAGATCAAGGTCTAACAACACGGTCTAGTCGATCGGCTCCCTAAAAGCCTAACTCGTCAAGTGTCGGTGTCATACGGCCCAATCACGAAGTGTAGTCAAACTGTGCTAGGTCCACCCTAGGGTGTATCAAGCCCTAGGGTGCCAACCACGGACACAAATCAAGCACTCACAGTCTAAACCTACGGGTGCCCGTGTCTGCTTTTTCAACTCCGGACTATGTGCACGACCATAGTCCGCCTGAACCTACACCGGCGCACCTACTCAGTCGTCGTTTTGGTCGCTTACATGTCAGCCCAGTAATCGTGCCCCACCCTAGCCTAATCCCTAGGGTATCATGATACAATCAAGAGGGTTACTGGTGAAAAGGACCATGTAACTAGGGTTTCTAATGGGTTAAATGTGGTTAACCCTACCCCATCAAGTTGGTTAAGTGTACCCAAGGTTCATGACTTAACCCTATCAACCCATCGTGTTTAATCGGTTAAGTATTCGACTGGTCCATGACTTAACCCTATCATGTGGCATTAATTAATTTAATGCACCCAACCTCTCACATTAGACCTTGTTGTGGTTACTAGTTAAGCCGGGCGGGTCCGGGTAGCTTTACACCACAACTTGGTCTAACCTCGGGTTTCAAGTGCGACATGACCAACTACTCACATTGGGTCCTATTGCTTGTAGCCACTAGTTAAGCCGGTCGGTTCCAGGTAGATTTATGCTACAAACTCAACCCAACCTCGAGTTGGCCATTCTCATGTTTTCTAGAAGTCATGTCCAAGTTCATGTTTCAAGCATAATCACGTGTCATATTTCATGTCATCTTTTCAAGTCATGTTTTTATGTCATTTTAGTTTACCCATAACGTAACCCCATCACATGTAAGTTCGCATAAACGCAAATAGATCTCAAAGGGGAAACTTAGAAGCATGCCATAATTAATAAGGTTTGGGCCACAAGTTAAACATGGTGGCATATGAGGCAAATGTGTTCATAAACTTGCATATTACATTATAGGCCTCAAAACATGCATGATATCAACTTTAGCAAAATAAATGAAACATGGTCATAAATGACATAGGATGATAGCAAGTGATTCGCATATAACATCATATGCAAGATAGCACAAGGTTTATGAGAGTTTCTATGTTGCTTTATGCAACATTTCCAATCAAAGCTCATAGCTTTCTATGCATAAGGTAAAGGTGATAGCTTTACAAACATGCATAGAATAAATCTATGCATAACATGATAGGATCAAAGCACATATCATACTTAGGCCCAAACTCGAACTTGCAACATGTCATATTTAACTTCATAGTTAGAATCTAAGAGTAGTATAGGGCTTACAATGCTATGAAGACTTATAAAATATAAACAAGATTGAGACGAAGCCACTAACAACTCTAAAACCCCCCAAATAGCAAGCTTCAATGAAAACCCTTGAGAAATAAGAAGAAGATCCTTGCTTTAATGAAGAAAGATTGAACTTTGGCCTTAGAAACTCTCAAACAAGCTTAGGAACTCTCATATGAATGAAGATGGAGGCCATGATTAAACATTTTGGCATAGTTTAATTATAGGATTGATTTATGATGATTTAGGCTAGGTATTAGGGTCCTTTTATAGAAGATTAGGTTAGTTTAGACCATAGGATTAACCCTAATTCAGATCTGGGTCATCAATTCACGTCACTAGCCTCCAAACATGTCTTGAGAAACAAGTCTGGTGCACCCAGGCCAGACTGGCCGACCACCCAAGTCGACAGGGGTGTCGACTGGGCAGTCGACACAGCCTGGGGTGTGTCGATTCCCAAGTCGACTCCCCAGTCGACTTGGGGAGTGGCGGGATCTTTTCCCGCCTATCCTGCCCAGGTGAATTTGAAATCTGTTTTTAAATTTGAATTTTCTGAAAACTTCCATGGGCCTTAACTGGATCATACGGACTCCGATTTTCGAAAACTCGGACTCTATTTCGCGTATTTTTCCGAGACGAACGCAATGGCACAACCCGTTTCCCTTGACTCAGATTTTATCATTGATTTCTGCCTTGATTTATGTTATAATTTGTTATTCAAAATATGGGTTGTTACATCCTCCCCACCTTAAAGGATTTCGTCCCCGAAATCTCTAAGTTAGGAAGAACGTATCCTACCATCCATCATCCATCTACTCAAAACATCATCCACGTGCAGTCAATGTCCTTAACAAATTCTAAATGTTGTATGAATATATGCAAAGGTGTGTGTATATGTACTTATCTAATGCGAAAATCAGGTGGTTACTGATCCAGTAAACCCCCTTAATGCAAAGTATGTTAGTGAAATGAGTCCATATTTATGCAAAATCCTAACATAATTTATAATCTCTACATGAGTGCATATAACATTCATCCATATGCAACATCCACGTGATAGCATAACAAGTTTCATAGATGAATAAGTATAAGCACTCATGCATATGCAATATGAAAGTGTGTGAGCCGATCTTAGTGCCTAATGTGTATCATGCATCCACGAGTATCCACTTGCAAACACTTGCAACCACTTGCAAACATCAAGAATAACATGTTTCAAATACATGTTTCATCCAAAGGGTTTCTACCTAAGGTTCTCATGACAAGGTTAACGAGATAACAAGATAAACAGGATAAACATGGATAGCAAAAAGGAAGATATGTAAAAGGAAAAGAGGTCGAGAATGTACCCTCAAAAAGAAATGGATAAAGCCCACGCATCTTCTCCTCGGTTTCCCAAGTTGCATCCTCTTCAGCTTCACTCCACTGAAATTTCACCAATTTGACTTCTCGATTTCTTAGCTTCTTGATCTCTGTTCCCAAGATACGAATCGGAGCTCTCCTCAAGGTTGCCTCTTTCTCTACCTCCACGTCTTCAAGCATGATTGGTTCAACCACCTCAGCGGACTCATGTAGGCACTTTCGGAGATGTGAGACATGAAAGACATTATGCACTCCGGCTAGCTTCTCGGGCAATTCCACCTTATAAGCCATCTTTCCAATTCTCTCTATGATAGGGAAGGGTCCTACGAATCTTGGTGCCAGCTTCCCAACTGCTCCAAAACGTACCACATTGCGCAAAGGAGAAACCTTCACGAAAACCATATCCCCAATTTCGAATTCCAAATCTGTCCTTCGCTTGTCAGCATAGGATTTCTGTCTGTCTTGGGCCGCTTTCATCCGTCTTCTCACCAATTCAACTTTCTCGGATGTGTCCCATATCATATCGGGCCCAAGTATAAGCCTATCCGTTGTCTCCCACCAACAAGATGTAGACCTACACGGCCTCCCATACAGAGCTTCAAATGGTGTCATCCCTATGCTAGCTTGGTAGCTATTATTATAAGCAAACTCTACAAGAGGAAGGTGGTCTTCCCAAGTACCACCAAAGTCAAGAACACAAAGCCTCAAAAGATCTTCTAGCACTCTATTCACCCTTTCGGTTTGGCCATCCGTCTGGGGGTGATAGGCTGTACTCAGATTCAATCGCGTACCCATCGCTTCTTGCAAACTATTCTAGAACTAGCTAGTGAAAATTGGGTCACGATCGCTAACTATGCTAGAAGGAACTCCATGCAACCGCACTATCTCTCGAAGATAAATAGATGCTAGCCATGATGCGGTCCTCTTGCTCTTCACTGGAATGAAATGAGCACTCTTCGTAAGTCTGTCAACCATGACCCATATGCTCGTATTCCCTTTCCTTGACCTAGGCAATCCATCCACAAAATCCACAGAAATACTTTCCCACTTCCATTGCGGGACCTCCAATGGATGTAATAGCCCTCCGGGTTTCTTCGACTCGGCTTTCACTTGTTGGCACACCATGCACTTTGAAACATACTGTGCCACATCTTTCTTCATTCCAGCCCAAAAGAAAATGCGCTTCATATCTCTATACATCTTATCTCCTCCAGGATGTATAGTCATCTTCGAGTGATGCGCTTCTTCGAGAACTTTGTGCACCGAGTCTCCTACTTGTGGAACGCATAGCCTTCCATCACGCCTTAGCCAACCATTGTCATCAATAGTATATCTAGCAAGGTGACTAGACATCTCACCACGAATCAACTTGTCCATGACCTCGACTATCTGCGGGTCTCCTTTCTGCGAAGCCCCAACTTGATCAAGAAGTATAGGTCTAAGCTCAAGGGATGCTAACGAACCCGTCGTCGACTCAACAGCTGTTGTGAAATCAAAGGTTGCCATGAACTCTAGGCTCCTCATCTCAACAAACAAGGGACTCAAAGTCAACCTACTTCTGCTTAATGCATCTGCCACAACATTACCCTTGCCCGGGGTATAAGCTATCTCGAAGTCATAAGATGGCAAGAATTCCATCCACCTTTGCTGCCTTAGATTCAGATCCTTCTGCGAGAAGAGGTACTTGAGCGACTTATGATCAGTATATAACTCAAACCTTTCGCTTAGAAGATAGTGGCGCCAGGATTTGAGTGCAAAGACGATCGCCGCCAACTCCAAATCATGAGTGGGATAATTCTTCTCATGAACTTTAAGTTGCTTACCCCCATAACATATCACTCTTCCCTCTTGCATCAGAACAGCAGCTAACCCCGTGCCATATGCATCGGGGTACACGGTAAACATCTTACCGCCATCGGGTAATGCCAAAACTGGAGCTGTAGTAAGGGCCCTCTTGAGCCTTTGAAAATCAAGCTCACACTCTAAGTCCCATGCAAAGATTAAGTTCTTCTTCATCAACTTAGTAAGAGGGGCTGAAATCTTAGCGAAGTCCCTGATGAACTTCCTATAGTAGCCCGCCAGACCGAGAAAGCTTCTTACTTGGGTTGCATTCCTAGGAGTCTTCCAGTCTTGAATTGCAACCACTTTCGTGGGATCCACCGCTATGCCTTGCTTAGAAACTATATGTCCAAGAAACCGAACTTCCCTTCTCCAGAAATGGCATTTGGAGAACTTGGCTTTCAACTGATGAGCTCTAAGCGTATCCATCACTTCCTTGAGATGTCTGGCATGTTCTTCCTCATCCTTTGAGAAGATCAGAATATCATCCACGAAGACAACCACGAACTTGTTAAGGAACTCCCTGAACACCCTACTCATCAAATCTACGCAGTAGGCGGGTGCATTAGTCAAACCAAATGGCATGACAAGCCATTCAAAGAATCCATCTGGAGTCCTAAACGCAGTCTTATCAATAATATCCTCAGCCACTCTAAGCTGATGGAATCCGGTGGCTAGATCGAGCTGAGATAAAACAGAAGCACCAACAAGCTGGTCAAAGAGGTCATCAATCCTCGGTAACGGGTGCCTATTCTTCTTTGTCAGCTTGTTCAACTCTCGATAATCAACACATAGACGAAGCGAACCATCCGCCTTAGTTGCGAATACCACAGGAGCACCCCATTCAGAAATGCTTCGCCTAATAAAGTTCTTCTCAAGCAACTCCTTGATTTGCTTACTGAGCTCTCTCCTTTCTCGTGGGGCCATGTGCTTAACGGGCAATGAAACTAGTTTGGCATTATCAACAAGATAAATGCGAAAATCTATCTCTCGTTTAGGGGGTAACCCCTTAACTTCTTCAAAGACATCAGGATATTCTCGGACCACCCTTACAGATTGCAGATCATCGATGGACGAGTCAAGAGATTCAAGATAACATAACATGATGGGATCTCTAGGGTTACAAGAAATTTCTAGGGTATTACTGAGGCGAGTCATGAGCCTCACCACCCTATGCTCACAATCGAGAATGGCTCCATGACTGGACAACCAATCCATGCCCAAGATCAACCCGTATCCCGTGAATCCGAGAACATAAGCATTACACGTGAATTCTACGGTCAAGATAGAAATCTTCAAATCCACACAAATCATAGATAGATGGGCGGAACCCCCAATTGGATTTGAAACACTAACGGGATCCTCAACTAGACTAGTACTTAGGTGCAAACTTTCAACAAGATCAGAAGAAATAAAACTATGCGATGCGCCAGAATCAAATAAGGTGCGAACAGGATAATCAGAAATATAAACAAGGCTTTCTACAGAAATACTACCTCGGTCCTGAACTGGAGCAGTGTTGAGAGCATGCACTTGCCCACCAGAAGGTCCTGCACGCTGAGTCTGCCCTTGCCCTTGTCCTTGCTTCTTGGGGCAATCCTTGCTAAGGTGTCCAGGCTATCCACAGTGAAAGCATTCGGCCAACTTCATCTTCTTCTTTCTGCAATGTTTGGCTATGTGCCCAACAATCCCACAGAAGTTGCATTTTCTTGGGTCTTTTGCCTTGTTGTTGTTGGCCTTATTGCCCTTGTTGTTCTTGTTGTTCTTGTTATTCCGATTGCTCTGATTTCCTCCCCACTTGGAGTCCATCTTCTTGGTTTGAGTCTCATTAGTCTTGACTTCTTTCTTGCCATTCTTATCGTCTCCTTGAAGCAATGCCATGTCCACTAGGCCTTCAAAAGTGGCCCCCATGGGTATATGAGATAGGGCCAAACCTTGTAATGGCTCATTCAACCCGCGTGCAAAGCGTAAAGCCTTCTTCTGGGGAGTATTAACCATGTCCAAACCGAATCGAGCGAGCTGGTTGAACTTATTCACATACTCCCTCACCGTCATGTCCCCTTGCTTCAAAGATATAAACTTCTCCAATTGCAGATTCGCCTCAGCTGATGATAGAAACTTAAGCCCAAACCTCGTCCTAAAGTCGGCCCAAGTCTCTATAGGCCTAGTAGCATTGGTGACCTCCCACCAATAAGCAGCTTCTTCTTTTAATAGCCATGCTGCCCATAAAACCTTTCTATGGTCTTCCACATCAAAGATGGCGAAGAGATCTTTAGTTTCTTTCAACCAATTTCGTGTCTCCACAAAAGTCTCCGTCCCAATAAAATTCTTGCCACCCATCGCCTTAAAGTCCTTGCAAACCTTTGCGAAATCTGCTTGTGGATGCTGAGGAGGAGGAGGAACCTCAGTTACGGTGGGGGTATTTGCTGGGCCCACATCGTTGGCCCTAGCTTCCAAGTACCTCCGGAACCATCCGGGAATGGTTACTCCCTCGGGAAGGTTAAGATCGACCATGCTGAAAAAGGAAAAGATAGATTAAGAACGAGGAAACAAAGGATAGTGCTAATGGATTTTGGGGAATAGCCTTTTAAAATAAACTAGACATTTCCTGGAAAATACTTAATTGGTTTTGAAAATAGTTTTCCAAAAAGGTAAGTTTTAAAAACACTTTTGCTCAAATCTTATAAACCTTATGCTCTGATACCAAATGTAACACCCCACCTCCGCCAGGGTCACTCTTGCAAGTACACTAGCTTTGGAGGGGTGTTGGACAAGGTAAACATGCATGCAGATATCACAAGATAGAACATATAAGTAAAACAGAGTAGTAAAGCAGCGGATAAAACTAACATTTCAAAACCATAGTCAAGTTACATCAAAGTACTTGGTCATTATTTTCCCACAAAACAAAGTCTAGTACATAAACTGAAAACTGGAAACAAACATAAAGTAACTATCCCCAAAGTAGAATAAAGCCATAGCATGCTCAAGTCCAAACCGTACATGAGCTATCCAGAAAAGCAGCTAAAGATCCAGCTAGGTACCAGTGTTCCAACCCTGCAAACCTGGGGGGGAAACGGAAGAAAAGAGGCGAAAGAAAACGGGTCAGTCAAAAAGACTGGTAAGTCCTATCTACTATTAGTATAAAAACTAATAAAGTTAACCAGACATGTAAAGCAGAGATGAAACATAGGGTGATAACTGGCATGGTGAAGAGACAGATCAAGTGTGGCATCGCATATACAAGGTTAAGTTGCACCAAGTGTGTACTAGTAATCTATGTCAAGTATCAACAAGAAAAGATCCCTTGGCCCAACATCCCGAGATGACCTAGATCAAGGTCCAACAACACGGTCTAGTCGATCGACTCCCTAAAAGCCTAACTCGTCAAGTGTCGGTGTCATACGGCCCAATCACGAAGTATAGTCAAACTGTGCTAGGTCCACCCTAGGGTGTATCAAGCCCTTGGGTGCCAACCACGGACACAAATCAAGCACGCACAGTCTAAACCTACGGGTGCCCGTGTCTGCTTTTTCAACTCCGGACTATGTGCATGACCATAGTCCGCCTGAACCTACACCGGCGCACCTACTCAGCCGTCGTTTTGGTCGCTTACATGTCAGCCCAGTAATCGTGCCCCACCCTAGCCTAGTCCCTAGGGTATCATGATACAATCAAAAGGGTTACTGGTGAAAATGACCACGTAACTAGGGTTTCTAACAGGTTAAATGTGGTTAACCCTACCCCATCAAGTTGGTTAAGTGTACCCAAGGTTCATGACTTAACCCTATCAACCCATCGTGTTTAATCGGTTAAGTATTCAAGTGGTCCATGACTTAACCCTATCATGTGGCATTAATTAATTTAATGCACCCAACCTCTCACATTAGACCTTGTTGTGGTTACTAGTTAAGCCGGGCGGGTCCGGGTAGCTTTACACCACATGTAATAACCCGGAAAATGTGAACCAGTTTAAAATTTTTAAATTCGGTTATTAACAAGAAATTTGAATGATTAGAATAGCCTATTCCCATAAAATATAGAATATTTCAATAAATTAGTGAGTTAAGAAATAGTAAGTCAGTTTGAAAATTGATATTTTGCATATGGCCTCGGAATTCGACGAAACCACTTTTGTCGGGTCCGGGATGTCAAACTATTGCTAGGTTTCAAATTTCATAATTTTTCGAATCAATATGTGAGCATGGCAAAAGAAAACGCGTTTGACCAGTTTCTATTGAATATAATCGACTGGAAATTGGCCATTTTTCAAACGATCTCAGAATTCGACGAAACTAGTTTTGTTAGGACCGTATCGTCAATACGAAACTAGAAAATATTTTTCTGGAATTTTTCTAGTTAGTATGTGACCCCGGTGATTTGAAATGTACGTTTAAAATTCAATATAAGGATTTAAATTGTAAATTCAACGGAAACGGATTGTAACGATCAAACCAGCTTGCGATACATATCCCATTGGGTTCGAAATGGGGGTAAAACACT
The DNA here is from genome assembly GCA_030737875.1 of Allium sativum. Lineage (NCBI taxonomy): Eukaryota > Viridiplantae > Streptophyta > Magnoliopsida > Asparagales > Amaryllidaceae > Allium > Allium sativum. The sequence goes on from CM060912.1 coordinate 139,856,407, forward strand.
ATGGACGACAGGCGGTGGACCTCGTTTCGAGATCGTATGTAAAAGTCAACCCTTGTGCATAATTTAATAATTAAATAATAAAAAAAAAATATACTTCTCCTCCTTTTCTTATCTGTTTGCCCCCCCCCCCCCCCGATCAGTTATTTATAAAACGAAAAAAAAAAAAGACCTAACCCTAATCTAAAAATCGCGCCGCCTTCCAGCAACGACGCCGACGAGCCCCTCGCGCCAGACCACCTCCTTCCAGCAAAGACGCCGCCGACCAGAATCAAAGCAACCCCCGCCTCATCGCGACACCCTCGACACCTCCGAAACCACTGCCGCGAACCACCATCGAACACCAGACATCGCCACGCCACGAGAACCGCCGACTTCCTCCTCCTCCCATTCGAAGCTCGGTGAGCGTTTAATTTAATTTTATTTTATTTTTGCTTTTTGTTTTTGTTTTACAGTGAATGTATAGACTGTTTTTTTTATGATGATTTAAAAACTGTTTTAAGGGGAATTATAAAACTGATTTTTGTTTTAGGTAATAAAAACAGAATTTTTAAAAAAAGAAAATAGAACTGAGTTTTTATTTTAAGTTATAAAAACTGTTTTTTTTTTATATAAATTTTTAAAACTGTTTTCTTTATAAAAGAGTTTTAAAAACAGAAATTTAAAAGTGAAAACTGTTTGTTTTAGAAGGAAAATAAAAACAGAATTTTTAAAGAGTTAAAACTGTTTTTTTCTAAAAAGGAAAAACTGCATTCATTTTTAAAAGGGATTTTTAAAACTGCATTTTCTAGAAAATAAAAACTGCATTTTCTAGAAAATAAAAACTGCATTTTTCTAGAAGATGAAAACTATTTTTCTAAAAGGAAAAAAACTGCATTGTGAAAGAGAATAAGAAAGAAAAAACTGTTTTCTTTATAAAAGAGTTTTTAAAACAGAATTTTTAAAAGAAGTAAGTTATAAAAACTGCATTTTTAAGAAGATTTAAAAACTGTTTTTAAAAGAAATAAAAACTGTTTTTAAAAAGTTTTAAAACTGTTTTTTTTTAAGGATGTAAAAACAGAAATTTAAAAAGAGATTTAAAAACTGTTTTTAAAAGAAATCAAAAACTGATTTTTTAAAAAGAGATTTAAAAACTGTTTTTAAAAGAAATCAAAAACTGATTTGAAATAAAAGAAAAACTGCATTAAAGAATAAAGAAAAAAACTGCATTTGAAATAAAAGTAAAACTGCATTTATTTTAAAGATAAAAGTAAAACTGCATTTATTTTAAAGAGAAAAACTGCATTTATTTAAAAGAAAAAAAACTGCATTTTTGATAGATGAAAAAAACTACGTTTTCAAAAGAGTTAAAACTGGATTTTTAGAAAAAAAGAAAGGGAGACTGATTTTAAAAATGAATTTAAAAACTGATTTTTATGAAGAAAGAAAAACTGATTTTTTTCTAAAAAGGCAAAACTGTTTTTAAAAGAAATTGAAAAAAAACTGCATTTTTAAAAGAATAGAAAAAAAACTGCATTTTTCTAAAAGGAAAAAAAACTGCATTTTTGAAAGAATAATAAAAATATAATCTTTATATTTAATAGTGAAGTCAAAATGCAATCTTTATATATTGAATAACATAGTGAAATTCGGTTTTTACCTATGTAGAGGATACAGTCAACAAAAGCAACAACAAGGCGAAGTAGGCGAAGTTTCTATTAAGGAAGAATCGTGTGAGAGGATAGCTATTTGTGAGGATTTCTCACTCTTCAATTCCTTTTTATATAAATATATCTATGTTGAAAATGAAAGTGAACTGCTATATATAAATATCTATATATATATATATATATATATATATATATACGCCCCTCGTCCACAAACCATGGACGATATTTATTGGTTGAAATTGATTGATTGTTTGGGATTGTTTGTGATTGATATTGGTTGATTGCGGTTGAAAAATACCCAATTGTGATTGGAAAATATTTGGTTGAAACCACATAGGATTAGTTTGTGGAAATGAAAAAAATATAAACATGCCGCCTGCGTGCGAATTAGATGCATGATTCCCATTGTCAAAAACCGCGAGGTTTTAAGGTAGAGCGAGGAGCCGTACTAGGGACGGTGCCGGTGTAACTACCCTGCCGTTATGCTGTCGAAATTTTGAATAATATTCTTGTGTTTGAATTATTTTCATATGCTTAAACTATATTTATTCATTGTATAGAAAACATTCATGTGTTGAATTGCTATTCATTCGTTGTTTAGAAATTCATGTGTTGAATGATATTCATATTTTGAAATAAACTGTTAGATAATAAAAATCACACTTTTATCTATATATAGAAACTATAGAAAACATTCATGTGTTGAATTGCTATTCATTCGTTGTTTAGAAATTCATGTGTTGAATGATATTCATATTTTGAAATAAACCGTTCGATAATAAAAATCACACTTTTATCTATATATAGAAACTATAGAAAACATTCATGTGTTGAATTGCTATTCATTCGTTGTTTAGAAACTCATGTGTTGAATGATATTCATATTTTGAAATAAACCGTTCGATAATAAAAATCACACTTTTATCTATATATAGAAACTATAGAAAACATTCATGTGTTGAATTGCTATTCATTCGTTGTTTAGAAATTCATGTGTTGAATGATATTCATATTTTGAAATAAACTGTTAGATAATAAAAATCACACTTTTATCTATATATAGAAACTATAGAAAACATTCATGTGTTGAATTGCTATTCATTCGTTGTTTAGAAATTCATGTGTTGAATGATATTCATATTTTGAAATAAACTGTTAGATAATAAAAATCACACTTTTATCTATATATAGAAACTATAGAAAACATTCATGTGTTGAATTGCTATTCATTCGTTGTTTAGAAATTCATGTGTTGAATGATATTCATATTTTAAAATAAACCGTTCGATAATAAAAATCACATTTTTATCTATATATAGAAACTATAGAAAACATTCATGTGTTGAATTGCTATTCATTCGTTGTTTAGAAATTCATGTGTTGAATGATATTCATATTTTGAAATAAACTGTTAGATAATAAAAATCACACTTTTATCTATATATAGAAACTATAGAAAACATTCATGTGTTGAATTGCTATTCATTCGTTGTTTAGAAATTCATGTGTTGAATGATATTCATATTTTGAAATAAACCGTTCGATAATAAAAATCACCTTTTATTGACTATATGAACTGTGTAAAATAATCTCGTCTTAAAAGAAATTGTTTTATGATAAAAATCCCATTTTTATCACTAACTTGAACTATATAGAAGAATAGTGTTTTGAAATGAATTGTTTTACAATAAAAATCACGTTTTTTTTGTATGCATAAATCGTTGAAATGTGAAGTGTTAAAAATAGCCACTTGTTCAAAATAAACATATATGAGTTGAAATATTCATTAATTAGCTAATGAAATGATTTGCACCTATTTATGTAACATTAGAATGAATGGTGTTTTTAAACCAAACAGGAATCAAATATGAAGTTGAATAGGAAATTATAATTGACAAGAACTGTATATATATGTACCTGCATATTTATTGAACAGGTTATAGCAAAGGGGCTAGAGAAGAGGAATAAAATTTGTGCCCGACAAACAGGTACACATTTACTGATTTGTTTGGGTGATGATTTTTGAGCCTGTTGGCTAGCCGCTTGGCTTTTTCTTTTTCTTTTTGAGATTAGAAGGACCGGGACGCTATTTGCGATTTCCCGATGCCCCCGGTACAGGGGAGGTTATGGCGAAATTTTTCCAAAATTTAGGGAGTTAGAAAAATATTTGGAGTGAAAACGATATAGAAATCATCGAATGAACTATATTTATATAAATATATAAATATAAATAAAATTAAAACGAAACGAGGCCGTGCAGTTCGTATTTTGAAACCGTGATTTCAAACGACTAGTGCGGGAAATCCGACCATTGGATTTTCCCGAAACCTCAACCGTCGGGTTTGCCTTGGAATAATCTTTCCAACGGCACCAACCTTGTAAAAATCCAACGGTTGGATTGTCTGGAATGTTTAATTCAAAATTAAGGAAAAACAGCGCCAGAAACGATTATATTTATATATATATATAAATATAATTAAATTTAATCGAATTACGACGCTGCAGTTCGTAAATTGAAACCGTAACTTCAAACGACTAGTGTGGAAGATCCGACCGTCGGATTCTCACGAAACTGGAACCGTTGGGTTCGCTTTGGGAATATCTTCCCACTGATATAGACTTGGTAGAAATCCAACGGTTAGATTTTCCGATATGTGTAAAACAAATTAAGGGAAAAACAGCGCCAGTGACACGAAACGACCTGAAACGTCGTTTAATTAAATATGGCCATTTTTAAATAAATAAAAATGGCGAAAAATCGTTATAAAATATTATAAGCAACATAGGTTGCAAATAAACCAGTTGGGCTTGAATTGTTTGATATTTGATGGTTGTATGTGTATGACATGAAAATAACACTAAATAACTGAAAGATGGATGTCGAATAATATAACCATATAAAGAATCGATTTAAATTCTAATGACGTGAGTTATTTGAAAAGGCCGAGCTAACCCTCATTTCAAGTAATTCATCGAGCGATTCGAATTGGAAGATGCAAAGACGATTCAAGACCGACGATCTTCGTATCGGTTGGATGGGCGCTACTGAGGTTCCTAACCGGAGTAGCTACCGGAAAGGGACGGAAGTAGTAGCCGTCTGAACGTGTATGTTGATTGGACGGATATACGAGGAATTTGACGCCTCCGGTTTCGTTCAGACCCAGGACGGACTTGTAAATGGACTGTGTGTTTGACATTGGATTTTGTTCTATATTGATTGATCTCTGTTAAATATATATCTGTTTGGCGGCGGAGAATTTATTCTCTTGCTTAACGCCCTTCTCTGAGACGTACGAGCTTAGAGGTTATATATCGATGGAAATCAATCGTATGGAGTGGACTGCCTATGTGGCATGCCAAGATGCTGTGATCAAGGCTTCTGTTGCAAAGCAAAGTCTTGTGGATGATGATCAAAGCAAGGCTTACGTGGCCTAGCTTTGTGTATTTCGTAGATTCGCGAACCTCACACCCCGGTATGAGTTAAAAACGGGATACGGACTGCAGGGAGAGCACGACGTTTCTTTCTAGCTATGGTGGTGTCAGTGACTTACCAGCCCTGACATATATATCTACTTTTCACCTTTGTGGTTGTTGGAATGCGAGGCGCCTCGATTATAGGTCTGTAAGGACCGGGAAACGTGTGTTCAGGAATACTAATCCTCTAACGTAAGTGAGGACCGGCCCTGAAGCATCCAGGGGTTACCCAGTGTGCGTAATCCTGAGGCATTTGCTAGAGTGTCTCGAAGCGGAGAGGAGCTTGCCCCTTGCCTCGACTCATGACGGAAATCCAATTTCCAATACGAAATAACGGGCTTGATTGTAGAACTAGTATGGTGACATAGTATATGGTAGCTATGCCGTCTATGATTGATATTTATGATGCTATTCGTTTTTGAAACATATATGCACTAGTAATAATATCAAATGATTTCTCTTTATACGTATCAAGCATATTTGGCTGTTATAAGATAAAACTCTATCCTCCGGCTTGCGTTGCATTGTGTGATGGGACCTGAGTCTTATAATAGCTTCATTCTTTCTAAAAGCATTGCGATTGTCTTAAAAAGAATTTACCTTGTTTTAAATGCACTAGCAATCACTGGAGTAAACCCGTTCCGCGAAAGTGGCGTGGTCCTATGATTTGCTATTACTATTGTTTAACTGTTAAATGGATTCCTCATACCAGTCCCCATGACTGACTCGTTGTTTGTTTCACTTTGCAAACGCGGGTGCCCTCATTTTCACACGGGCAGCCTAGTACACAGGTGACAGGTGGTTTTTGGTTCTGCACTGCTGCACAGCATGCACTTTTGGCTCATGGCGAGGCTGACTTCATAGTGATGACTTAGATATTTTCCGCCATTACTGTGTATATTATGATTCCGCCACTGGCGATGCAGACTGATTTACTTTCCGTATTTCTCACGATATGTATATGTATTCCGCCTTCGGCGAAGTAGACTGATACTCTTATTATGTCACTGCATGTATGTATTCCGCCTTTGGCGATGATGACTGATCACTTCCCTTTCTTTTTACTAAGTGTATCCCACGTTATGCTATTCTGATATTCCTACATGTTGTGATTCCGCTGTCATATTCATGTAAAATTATTTTATTTATTGTTTCTGCTATTATCTGTACTCTGCTATGATGATTAATGTGTTATTTCCTAATGATTATCCTTAATACCGCCCCTCGGATTTTGGGATCGTCACAGTTGGTATCAGAGCTTTGGTTAACCTTAGTTCTGGGATCTAACACATTAAACACCTCGTCAGAATAGAATCAGTAGTGTTCTAATGCGAGTAGCTCATTAGAGATAGGATTAGCAATGTCCTAGAATGAGCTAAGCAGATTAGCAAAACAATTTGATCAGTACATCATCATTATCTTTCCTTGTATTTCCTTGCTTTATCATTTATGAAAATTATCAAATCTATGAGCTTGACTCTTTTCTTGCTTATATAGTATTCTTAGATGGCTACACGAGCAGCAGCAGCCAGAGGAGGCCGTGGAGGCCGAGGAGATGCAGCAGGAGGACGGGGGAATATCCCCGTAGCTGCAGAGATCCCTATTATTCAGGCACCAGCTCCCGAAGACTTTGAGTTGGATAAAGTGGCAAAGAGATACCGAAATCTTGGAGGGAAACCTTTTACAGGCACAGGCACAGTGACTGAAGCTATCGCTTGGCTGAAGACCTGCGAGAAAATCTTCGAAGGTATGGGCATGGGAACTAACAACAAAGCCCGACTTGGCATTTGGCTTCTTCAGGAAGAGGCAGAGCTGTGGTGGGACGCCATTACTTCTGGAGATGCAGCTGGTACTATCCGAACTTGGGAACAGTTCAAGACTCTATTCAATGAGAAGTTTGTGCCAGGACAAGCTCTTGAGAGGATGCGGGAGCAATTTGCTAATCTCCAGCAGGGAGACCTCTCAATTCAAGACTATCTGAATAAGTTCACTCAGCTATCGCGCTATGCCCCAGAGTTGGTTTTGACCGACAAAGCGAAGAATAAGAGATTCATTTTTGGGCTGAAGCGCAAATACCATGATAGGGCTATGAGCAACATCAAACTTTCTTTTACCGAACTCGTAGAGATGGCTTGCAACTACGAGGACATGGATGAGAGGCATGCTAGCCAAGACCGCGCTAAGAGCCAAGCAGGGATTAAGCGCAAGACCTCAACTGACCAACCTGAATCTAGCATCACCGCGGCCGCGACTCAAAAACCCGCAAAGATCCCAAAAGGCAACTGCTACAATTGCGGGAAGCCCGGTCATTTCTCTAATGTATGCAAAGCCCCAAAGAAGCCAAGGTCCAGTGACTCAGTTGAATGCTACAATTGCCAAAAGAAGGGGCACTACAGCAATAATTGTCCTTTGAAGAAGAGCGCACTAGTGGCCCATGTTTATGACGGGAATACCCCGCCAGCTATCACCGACGGCTCAGGTAAACCCGATGTCTTGGGAGGTACCCTTACTATTAAAAATATTCCTGTTTCAGTACTTTTCGATACCGGTGCATCTCGTAGCTTCATTTCTGGTAATATTGTTCATAAGTTAAAATTAAATCCAAGGAAGCTTAAAGAACAAATTAAAGTTCAAAATCCGATAGGAGGGTCTACTATTCTCGGCTCATATTGTAATGTACCCGCCTCATATTCATGTTATCGATTCCCTTTTAAAGTAATTGTCATGGACCTTTCCGACTTTGATATTATTCTGGGACTTGATTGGTTGACAAAATATAAGGCCGAAGTTAGATGTGCCGAAAGAATCGTTAAAGTCGAAACGAAGCTTGGACCTATATATATACCATGCCATGGCTCAGAAATTAATAGAACAGAATTCTGGGCTTCTTTAGAAGTTATTCCCCCTTCATTAAAAAAGATACCGGTCGTGAAAAATTATGCAGATGTGTTTGAAGAAGTAGAGAACTTACCGCCGCAAAGAGAAATTGAATTTAGAATTGATCTAATTCCGAATGCTCGACCAGTAGTTCATCCAATAAGAAGAATGGCCCCAAAAGAAAAAGAAGAGCTAAGTAGCCAAACCCGAGAATTACTTTGGAAAGGTCTGATCAGACCAAGCTTTTCAGCATGGGGAGCCGCAGTAGTATTTGTCCCTAAATCAGACGGTACTCTAAGACTTTGCGTCGATTACAGGGATCTCAACAAACAAACACTGAAGAACAAATATCCTTTGCCCCGAATAGACGATCTGTTAGATCAATTAAATGGAGCAACCGTATTCTCCAGAATGGACCTAGCTACAGGTTTCCACCAATTGCGTATAGCCGAAGACTGTGTTCCTTTGACAGCCTTCAGGGGTCCCGATCTATTCTACGAATGGTTAGTAATGCCGTTCGGCTTGTGCAACGCTCCGGCATACTTCGTTGATCTTATGAACAGAGTGTTCCGTGGTGTGTTGAATAAATTTGTTCTAGTCTTCATCGATGACATTCTAATCTACTCTAAGTCGGAAGAAGAACATGCAAAACATTTAGAACAAGTGTTGGAAATTCTAGGAAGAAATGTTTTGAAAGCCAAATTTTCTAAGTGTGTCTTCTGGCAGAATGAAGTTAAATTCCTTGGTCACGTCGTATCAAAAGAAGGAATTGCTGTCGACCCAAGCAAAATTACAGCGATTCAGAACTGGAAACAACCTACTACACCCACTGAAGTTAGAAGTTTCCTTGGATTAGCTAGTTACTATCGGAAATTCGTTCAGGATTTTTCAAAGATATCAGGAGTACTGACAAAGCTTACAAAGAAGCATGAGAAATTCAAATGGACTCCCGAATGTGAAGAAGCTTTCCAGGAGCTGAAACTGAAATTGACAACCGCTCCGGTATTGACAATAATAGAAGGTAACCAAGACTTGACAGTATGGACAGATGCTTCTATTAGAGGGCTAGGAGCAGTGTTAATGCAGAAAGGCCAAGTGATCGCATATGCCAGTCGTCAACTAAAGCCACATGAAAGAAACTATGCTACTCATGATCTTGAGTTATTAGCTATCGTGTTTGCTTTAAGAATATGGAGGCATTATCTATTGGGCGAGAAATTCGAGTTATACACCGATCATCAATCCTTGAAATACCTTTTCACTCAGAAAGATCTAAACTTGAGACAACAGCGTTGGTTAGAATTCCTAGCAGCATACGATTTTGAAATTATATACACTCCAGGGAAAGCCAATGTTGTAGCAGATGCGCTCAGCAGAAAGAATGAAATCATCGCCAGTTTTGTCATCACGTCTTCATTAATAGATAGGATCTCGACTCTTCAGAAAGACGATGAATTTATTCAAAGAATCAGTCAAAGAATCAAAGGAGGTGAATCCACAAGTTTTAGACTCGATGACAAGGGAGTTCTAAGATTAAAGGGTAGAATCTGCATCCCAAACCTTCCCGAGCTCAGGAGAGAAATACTTGATGAATGCCACAAATCCAAATTAAGTATCCATCCCGGTGTGAGCAAAATGTATAACGATATCAAACGCACATTCTGGTGGAGGTCAATGAAGAGAGATATCTCATTATATGTTAGCAGATGCCCCACTTGCCAACTAGTCAAGAGTGATCAGCAGAAATTGGCTGGATTATTACAACCATTGGAAATTCCAGGTTGGAAGTGGGAACAAATCTCGATGGATTTTATCGATGGCCTGCCTCGGACTAGAAAAGGAAACGACAGTATATGGGTAATCGTAGATCGCTTCACGAAGACTGCCCATTTTATCCCTGTCCGATCCAACAGAACGGCTCAAAGTTTGGCACAGATTTACTTCAAAGAAATTGTTAAACTTCATGGAGTACCGCTCAGTATAGTCAGCGATAGAGATCCCCTGTTCACTAGCAAATTCTGGGAAGCATTCCAAGAAGAATTGGGGACCAAATTAAATCTAAGCACCGCTTATCACCCTCAGACAGATGGCCAAACTGAGCGGGTGAATAGAATTTTAGAAGATTTGTTGCGGGCTTGCGTTATTGATTTTGGAGGCTCATGGGAAGATCATTTACATCTAGCAGAATTCTCTTACAACAATAGCTATCAAGCAAGTTTGGGAATGTCCCCATTTGAAGCACTATACGGTAGACCGTGCAGATCTCCCGCATGTTGGGTAGAACCTGGCAACAGACTAGTGTTAGGGCCCGATATGATTCAAGAAGCATCGGATAAAGTCGATCTCATTAAGAAGAGATTAAAAACCGCACAGAGCCGACAGAAAAGTTATGCTGATGCGAGAAGAAGGGATATATCGTTTGCCGTTGGCGATTATGTTTATCTAAGAGTTTCTCCAATGCGAGGAGTAATCAGATTTGGCAAGACTGGGAAGTTGGCACCGAGATTTATTGGTCCCTTTCCTATACTTGAACGGATTGGAACTCTAGCATATAGGGTTTCATTACCTGATTGGTTGCCTGGTGTACATAATGTGTTCCACGTATCTCAACTCAGAAAACATGTTCATGATCCAGATCTTGTTGTGGAAGAAGCAGCACAACAGGATATTGACATAACTCCAGAATTAGCACTCAAAAGAGATCCATTAAAGATAGTTGGCAAAGAAACCAGAGAGCTAAGGAGGAAGAAGATTCACTTAGTCAAAGTGCAGTGGAGTAGTGATCCTAGAGACTGTACTTGGGAAACTGAGGAAAGCATTAAACAAGCCTATCCCAAATGCAGAGTGGACATCTCTGACTAACTCCGGTGCAAGGTACCTTTACAATACTTTGCATTTACATTTTATTTCCTGCTTAACTATTATTTCCTTTTCGAGGACGAAAAGTTTTAAGTGGGGGAGATTGTAATAACCCGGAAAATGTGAACCAGTTTAAAATTTTTAAATTCGGTTATTAACAAGAAATTTGAATGATTAGAATAGCCTATTCCCATAAAATATAGAATATTTCAATAAATTAGTGAGTTAAGAAATAGTAAGTCAGTTTGAAAATTGATATTTTGCATATGGCCTCGGAATTCGACGAAACCACTTTTGTCGGGTCCGGGATGTCAAACTATTGCTAGGTTTCAAATTTCATAATTTTTCGAATCAATATGTGAGCGTGGCAAAAGAAAACGCGTTTGACCAGTTTCTATTGAATTTAATCGACTGGAAATTGGCCATTTTTCAAACGATCTCAGAATTCGACGAAACTAGTTTTGTTAGGACCGTATCGTCAATACGAAACTAGAAAATATTTTTCTGGAATTTTTCTAGTTAGTATGTGACCCCGGTGATTTGAAATGTACGTTTAAAATTCAATATAAGGATTTAAATTGTAAATTCAACGGAAACGGATTGTAACGATCAAACCAGCTTGCGATACATATCCCATTGTGTTCGAAATGGGGGTAAAACACTATGGACGACAGGCGGTGGACCTCGTTTCGAGATCGTATGTAAAAGTCAACCCTTGTGCATAATTTAATAATTAAATAATAAATAAAAAAAAAATATACTTCTCCTCCTTTTCTTATCTGTTTGGCCCCCCCCCCCCCCCGATCAGTTATTTATAAAACGAAAAAAAAAAAAAAAAGACCTAACCCTAATCTAAAAATCGCGCCGCCTTCCAGCAACGACGCCGACGAGCCCCTCGCGCCAGACCACCTCCTTCCAGCAAAGACGCCGCCGACCAGAATCAAAGCAACCCCCGCCTCATCGCGACACCCTCGACACCTCCGAAACCACTGCCGCGAACCACCATCGAACACCAGACATCGCCACGCCACGAGAACCGCCGACTTCCTCCTCCTCCCATTCGAAGCTCGGTGAGCGTTTAATTTAATTTAATTTTATTTTTGCTTTTTGTTTTTGTTTTACAGTGAATGTATAGACTGTTTTTTTTATGATGATTTAAAAACTGTTTTAAGGGGAATTATAAAACTGATTTTTGTTTTAGGTAATAAAAACAGAATTTTTAAAAAAAGAAAATAAAACTGAGTTTTTATTTTAAGTTATAAAAACTGTTTTTTTTTTTATATAAATTTTTAAAACTGTTTTCTTTATAAAAGAGTTTTAAAAACAGAAATTTAAAAGTGAAAACTGTTTGTTTTAGAAGGAAAATAAAAACAGAATTTTTAAAGAGTTAAAACTGTTTTTTTCTAAAAAGGAAAAATTGCATTCATTTTTAAAAGGGATTTTTAAAACTGCATTTTCTAGAAAATAAAAACTGCATTTTCTAGAAAATAAAAACTGCATTTTTCTAGAAGATGAAAACTATTTTTCTAAAAGGAAAAAAAACTGCATTGTGAAAGAGAATAAGAAAGAAAAAACTGTTTTCTTTATAAAAGAGTTTTTAAAACAGAATTTTTAAAAGAAGTAAGTTATAAAAACTGCATTTTTAAGAAGATTTAAAAACTGTTTTTAAAAGAAATAAAAACTGTTTTTAAAAAGTTTTAAAACTGTTTTTTTTTAAGGATGTAAAAACAGAAATTTAAAAAGAGATTTAAAAACTGTTTTTAAAAGAAATCAAAAACTGATTTTTTAAAAAGAGATTTAAAAACTGTTTTTAAAAGAAATCAAAAACTGATTTGAAATAAAAGAAAAACTGCATTAAAGAATAAAGAAAAAAACTGCATTTGAAATAAAAGTAAAACTGCATTTATTTTAAAGATAAAAGTAAAACTGCATTTATTTTAAAGAGAAAAACTGCATTTATTTAAAAGAAAAAAAACTGCATTTTTGATAGATGAAAAAAACTGCGTTTTCAAAAGAGTTAAAACTGGATTTTTAGAAAAAAAGAAAGGGAGACTGATTTTAAAAATGAATTTAAAAACTGATTTTTATGAAGAAAGAAAAACTGATTTTTTCTAAAAAGGCAAAACTGTTTTTAAAAGAAATTGAAAAAAAACTGCATTTTTAAAAGAATAGAAAAAAAACTGCATTTTTCTAAAAGGAAAAAAAACTGCATTTTTGAAAGAATAATAAAAATATAATCTTTATATTTAATAGCGAAGTCAAAATGCAATCTTTATATATTGAATAACATAGTGAAATTCGGTTTTTACCTATGTAGAGGATACAGTCAACAAAAGCAACAACAAGGCGAAGTAGGCGAAGTTTCTATTAAGGAAGAATCGTGTGAGAGGATAGCTATTTGTGAGGATTTCTCACTCTTCAATTCCTTTTTATATAAATATATCTATGTTGAAAATGAAAGTGAACTGCTATATATAAATATCTATCTATATATATATATATATATATATATATATATACGCCCCTCGTCCACAAACCATGGACGATATTTATTGGTTGAAATTGATTGATTGTTTGGGATTGTTTGTGATTGATATTGGTTGATTGCGGTTGAAAAATACCCAATTGTGATTGGAAAATATTTGGTTGAAACCACATAGGATTAGTTTGTGGAAATGAAAAAAATATAAACATGTCGCCTGCGTGCGAATTAGATGCATGATTCCCATTGTCAAAAACCGCGAGGTTTTAAGGTAGAGCGAGGAGCCGTACTAGGGACGGTGCCGGTGTAACTACCCTGCCGTTATGCTGTCGAAATTTTGAATAATATTCTTGTGTTTGAATTATTTTCATATGCTTAAACTATATTTATTCATTGTATAGAAAACATTCATGTGTTGAATTGCTATTCATTCGTTGTTTAGAAATTCATGTGTTGAATGATATTCATATTTTGAAATAAACTGTTAGATAATAAAAATCACACTTTTATCTATATATAGAAACTATAGAAAACATTCATGTGTTGAATTGCTATTCATTCGTTGTTTAGAAATTCATGTGTTGAATGATATTCATATTTTGAAATAAACCGTTCGATAATAAAAATCACACTTTTATCTATATATAGAAACTATAGAAAACATTCATGTGTTGAATTGCTATTCATTCGTTGTTTAGAAACTCATGTGTTGAATGATATTCATATTTTGAAATAAACCGTTCGATAATAAAAATCACACTTTTATCTATATATAGAAACTATAGAAAACATTCATGTGTTGAATTGCTATTCATTCGTTGTTTAGAAATTCATGTGTTGAATGATATTCATATTTTGAAATAAACTGTTAGATAATAAAAATCACACTTTTATCTATATATAGAAACTATAGAAAACATTCATGTGTTGAATTGCTATTCATTCGTTGTTTAGAAATTCATGTGTTGAATGATATTCATATTTTGAAATAAACTGTTAGATAATAAAAATCACACTTTTATCTATATATAGAAACTATAGAAAACATTCATGTGTTGAATTGCTATTCATTCGTTGTTTAGAAATTCATGTGTTGAATGATATTCATATTTTGAAATAAACTGTTAGATAATAAAAATCACACTTTTATCTATATATAGAAACTATAGAAAACATTCATGTGTTGAATTGCTATTCATTCGTTGTTTAGAAATTCATGTGTTGAATGATATTCATATTTTGAAATAAACCGTTCGATAATAAAAATCACATTTTTATCTATATATAGAAACTATAGAAAACATTCATGTGTTGAATTGCTATTCATTCGTTGTTTAGAAATTCATGTGTTGAATGATATTCATATTTTGAAATAAACTGTTAGATAATAAAAATCACACTTTTATCTATATATAGAAACTATAGAAAACATTCATGTGTTGAATTGCTATTCATTCGTTGTTTAGAAATTCATGTGTTGAATGATATTCATATTTTGAAATAAACCGTTCGATAATAAAAATCACCTTTTATTGACTATATGAACTGTGTAAAATAATCTCGTCTTAAAAGAAATTGTTTTATGATAAAAATCCCATTTTTATCACTAACTTGAACTATATAGAAGAATAGTGTTTTGAAATGAATTGTTTTACAATAAAAATCACGTTTTTTTTGTATGCATAAATCGTTGAAATGTGAAGTGTTAAAAATAGCCACTTGTTCAAAATAAACATATATGAGTTGAAATATTCATTAATTAGCTAATGAAATGATTTGCACCTATTTATGTAACATTAGAATGAATGGTGTTTTTAAACCAAACAGGAATCAAATATGAAGTTGAATAGGAAATTATAATTGACAAGAACTGTATATATATGTACCTGCATATTTATTGAACAGGTTATAGCAAAGGGGCTAGAGAAGAGGAATAAAATTTGTGCCCGACAAATAGGTACGCATTTACTGATTTGTTTGGGTGATGATTTTTGAGCATGTTGGCTAGCCGCTTGGCTTTTTCTTTTTCTTTTTGAGATTAGAAGGACCGGGACGCTATTTGCGATTTCCCGATGCCCCCGGTACAGGGGAGGTTATGGCGAAATTTTTCCAAAATTTAGGGAGTTAGAAAAATATTTGGAGTGAAAACGATATAGAAATCATCGAATGAACTATATTTATATAAATATATAAATATAAATAAAATTAAAACGAAACGAGGCCGTGCAGTTCGTATTTTGAAACCGTGATTTCAAACGACTAGTGCGGGAAATCCGACCATTGGATTTTCCCGAAACCTCAACCGTCGGGTTTGCCTTGGAATAATCTTTCCAACGGCACCAACCTTGTAAAAATCCAACGGTTGGATTGTCTGGAATGTTTAATTCAAAATTAAGGAAAAACAGCGCCAGAAACGATTATATTTATATATATATAAATATAATTAAATTTAATCGAATTACGACGCTGCAGTTCGTAAATTGAAACCGTAACTTCAAACGACTAGTGTGGAAGATCCGACCGTCGGATTCTCACGAAACTGGAACCGTTGGGTTCGCTTTGGGAATATCTTCCCACTGATATAGACTTGGTAGAAATCCAACGGTTAGATTTTCCGATATGTGTAAAACAAATTAAGGGAAAAACAGCGCCAGTGACACGAAACGACCTGAAACGTCGTTTAATTAAATATGGCCATTTTTAAATAAATAAAAATGGCGAAAAATCGTTATAAAATATTATAAGCAACATAGGTTGCAAATAAACCAGTTGGGCTTGAATTGTTTGATATTTGATGGTTGTATGTGTATGACATGAAAATAACACTAAATAACTGAAACATGGATGTCGAATAATATAACCATATAAAGAATCGATTTAAATTCTAATGACGTGAGTTATTTGAAAAGGCCGAGCTAACCCTCATTTCAAGTAATTCATCGAGCGATTCGAATTGGAAGATGCAAAGACGATTCAAGACCGACGATCTTCGTATCGGTTGGATGGGCGCTACCGAGGTTCCTAACCGGAGTAGCTACCGGAAAGGGACGGAAGTAGTAGCCGTCTGAACGTGTATGTTGATTGGACGGATATACGAGGAATTTGACGCCTCCGGTTTCGTTCAGACCCAGGACGGACTTGTAAATGGACTGTGTGTTTGACATTGGATTTTGTTCTATATTGATTGATCTCTGTTAAATATATATCTGTTTGGCGGCGGAGAATTTATTCTCTTGCTTAACGCCCTTCTCTGAGACGTACGAGCTTAGAGGTTATATATCGATGGAAATCAATCGTATGGAGTGGACTGCCTATGTGGCATGCCAAGATGCTGTGATCAAGGCTTCTGTTGCAAAGCAAAGTCTTGTGGATGATGATCAAAGCAAGGCTTACGTGGCCTAGCTTTGTGTATTTCGTAGATTCGCGAACCTCACACCCCGGTATGAGTTAAAAACGGGATACGGACTGCAGGGAGAGCACGACGTTTCTTTCTAGCTATGGTGGTGTCAGTGACTTACCAGCCCTGACATATATATCTGCTTTTCACCTTTGTGGTTGTTGGAATGCGAGGCGCCTCGATTATAGGTCTGTAAGGACCGGGAAACGTGTGTTCAGGAATACTAATCCTCTAACGTAAGTGAGGACCGGCCCTGAAGCATCCAGGGGTTACCCAGTGTGCGTAATCCTGAGGCATTTGCTAGAGTGTCTCGAAGCGGAGAGGAGCTTGCCCCTTGCCTCGACTCATGACGGAAATCCAATTTCCAATACGAAATAACGGGCTTGATTGTAGAACTAGTATGGTGACATAGTATATGGTAGCTATGCCGTCTATGATTGATATTTATGATGCTATTCGTTTTTGAAACATATATGCACTAGTAATAATATCAAATGATTTCTCTTTATACGTATCAAGCATATTTGGCTGTTATAAGATAAAACTCTATCCTCCGGCTTGCGTTGCATTGTGTGATGGGACATGAGTCTTATAATAGCTTCATTCTTTCTAAAAGCATTGCGATTGTCTTAAAAAGAATTTACCTTGTTTTAAATGCACTAGCAATCACTGGAGTAAACCCGTTCCGCGAAAGTGGCGTGGTCCTATGATTTGCTATTACTATTGTTTAACTGTTAAATGGATTCCTCATACCAGTCCCCATGACTGACTCGTTGTTTGTTTCACTTTGCAAACGCGGGTGCCCTCATTTTCACACGGGCAGCCTAGTACACAGGTGACAGGTGGTTTTTGGTTCTGCACTGCTGCACAGCATGCACTTTTGGCTCATGGCGAGGCTGACTTCATAGTGATGACTTAGATATTTTCCGCCATTACTGTGTATATTATGATTCCGCCACTGGCGATGCAGACTGATTTACTTTCCGTATTTCTCACGATATGTATATGTATTCCGCCTTCGGCGAAGTAGACTGATACTCTTATTATGTCACTGCATGTATGTATTCCGCCTTTGGCGATGATGACTGATCACTTCCCTTTCTTTTAACTAAGTGTATCCCACGTTATGCTATTCTGATATTCCTACATGTTGTGATTCCGCTGTCATATTCATGTAAAATTATTTTATTTATTGTTTCTGCTATTATCTGTACTCTGCTATGATGATTAATGTGTTATTTCCTAATGATTATCCTTAATACCGCCCCTCGGATTTTGGGATCGTCACAGTTGGTATCAGAGCTTTGGTTAACCTTAGTTCTGGGATCTAACACATTAAACACCTCGTCAGAATAGAATCAGTAGTGTTCTAATGCGAGTAGCTCATTAGAGATAGGATTAGCAATGTCCTAGAATGAGCTAAGCAGATTAGCAAAACAATTTGATCAGTACATCATCATTATCTTTCCTTGTATTTCCTTGCTTTATCATTTATGAAAATTATCAAATCTATGAGCTTGACTCTTTTCTTGCTTATATAGTATTCTTAGATGGCTACACGAGCAGCAGCAGCCAGAGGAGGCCGTGGAGGCCGAGGAGATGCAGCAGGAGGACGGGGGAATATCCCCGTAGCTGCAGAGATCCCTATTATTCAGGCACCAGCTCCCGAAGACTTTGAGTTGGATAAAGTGGCAAAGAGATACCGAAATCTTGGAGGGAAACCTTTTACAGGCACAGGCACAGTGACTGAAGCTATCGCTTGGCTGAAGACCTGCGAGAAAATCTTCGAAGGTATGGGCATGGGAACTAACAACAAAGCCCGACTTGGCATTTGGCTTCTTCAGGAAGAGGCAGAGCTGTGGTGGGACGCCATTACTTCTGGAGATGCAGCTGGTACTATCCGAACTTGGGAATAGTTCAAGACTCTATTCAATGAGAAGTTTGTGCCAGAACAAGCTCTTGAGAGGATGCGGGAGCAATTTGCTAATCTCCAGCAGGGAGACCTCTCAATTCAAGACTATCTGAATAAGTTCACTCAGCTATCGCGCTATGCCCCAGAGTTGGTTTTGACCGACAAAGCGAAGAATAAGAGATTCATTTTTGGGCTGAAGCGCAAATACCATGATAGGGCTATGAGCAACATCAAACTTTCTTTTACCGAACTCGTAGAGATGGCTTGCAACTACGAGGACATGGATGAGAGGCATGCTAGCCAAGACCGCGCTAAGAGCCAAGCAGGGATTAAGCGCAAGACCTCAACTGACCAACCTGAATCTAGCATCACCGCGGCCGCGACTCAAAAACCCGCAAAGATCCCAAAAGGCAACTGCTACAATTGCGGGAAGCCCGGTCATTTCTCTAATGTATGCAAAGCCCCAAAGAAGCCAAGGTCCAGTGACTCAGTTGAATGCTACAATTGCCAAAAGAAGGGGCACTACAGCAATAATTGTCCTTTGAAGAAGAGCGCACTAGTGGCCCATGTTTATGACGGGAATACCCCGCCAGCTATCACCGACGGCTCAGGTAAACCCGATGTCTTGGGAGGTACCCTTACTATTAAAAATATTCCTGTTTCAGTACTTTTCGATACCGGTGCATCTCGTAGCTTCATTTCTGGTAATATTGTTCATAAGTTAAAATTAAATCCAAGGAAGCTTAAAGAACAAATTAAAGTTCAAAATCCGATAGGAGGGTCTACTATTCTCGGCTCATATTGTAATGTACCCGCCTCATATTCATGTTATCGATTCCCTTTTAAAGTAATTGTCATGGACCTTTCCGACTTTGATATTATTCTGGGACTTGATTGGTTGACAAAATATAAGGCCGAAGTTAGATGTGCCGAAAGAATCGTTAAAGTCGAAACGAA
Source organism: Allium sativum (assembly GCA_030737875.1). Taxonomy (NCBI): domain Eukaryota; kingdom Viridiplantae; phylum Streptophyta; class Magnoliopsida; order Asparagales; family Amaryllidaceae; genus Allium; species Allium sativum. The sequence continues at coordinate 139,876,011 of CM060912.1, forward strand.
GCTTGGACCTATATATATACCATGCCATGGCTCAGAAATTAATAGAACAGAATTCTGGGCTTCTTTAGAAGTTATTCCCCCTTCATTAAAAAAGATACCGGTCGTGAAAAATTATGCAGATGTGTTTGAAGAAGTAGAGAACTTACCGCCGCAAAGAGAAATTGAATTTAGAATTGATCTAATTCCGAATGCTCGACCAGTAGTTCATCCAATAAGAAGAATGGCCCCAAAAGAAAAAGAAGAGCTAAGTAGCCAAACCCGAGAATTACTTTGGAAAGGTCTGATCAGACCAAGCTTTTCAGCATGGGGAGCCGCAGTAGTATTTGTCCCTAAATCAGACGGTACTCTAAGACTTTGCGTCGATTACAGGGATCTCAACAAACAAACACTGAAGAACAAATATCCTTTGCCCCGAATAGACGATCTGTTAGATCAATTAAATGGAGCAACCGTATTCTCCAGAATGGACCTAGCTACAGGTTTCCACCAATTGCGTATAGCCGAAGACTGTGTTCCTTTGACAGCCTTCAGGGGTCCCGATCTATTCTACGAATGGTTAGTAATGCCGTTCGGCTTGTGCAACGCTCCGGCATACTTCGTTGATCTTATGAACAGAGTGTTCCGTGGTGTGTTGAATAAATTTGTTCTAGTCTTCATCGATGACATTCTAATCTACTCTAAGTCGGAAGAAGAACATGCAAAACATTTAGAACAAGTGTTGGAAATTCTAGGAAGAAATGTTTTGAAAGCCAAATTTTCTAAGTGTGTCTTCTGGCAGAATGAAGTTAAATTCCTTGGTCACGTCGTATCAAAAGAAGGAATTGCTGTCGACCCAAGCAAAATTACAGCGATTCAGAACTGGAAACAACCTACTACACCCACTGAAGTTAGAAGTTTCCTTGGATTAGCTAGTTACTATCGGAAATTCGTTCAGGATTTTTCAAAGATATCAGGAGTACTGACAAAGCTTACAAAGAAGCATGAGAAATTCAAATGGACTCCCGAATGTGAAGAAGCTTTCCAGGAGCTGAAACTGAAATTGACAACCGCTCCGGTATTGACAATAATAGAAGGTAACCAAGACTTGACAGTATGGACAGATGCTTCTATTAGAGGGCTAGGAGCAGTGTTAATGCAGAAAGGCCAAGTGATCGCATATGCCAGTCGTCAACTAAAGCCACATGAAAGAAACTATGCTACTCATGATCTTGAGTTATTAGCTATCGTGTTTGCTTTAAGAATATGGAGGCATTATCTATTGGGCGAGAAATTCGAGTTATACACCGATCATCAATCCTTGAAATACCTTTTCACTCAGAAAGATCTAAACTTGAGACAACAGCGTTGGTTAGAATTCCTAGCAGCATACGATTTTGAAATTATATACACTCCAGGGAAAGCCAATGTTGTAGCAGATGCGCTCAGCAGAAAGAATGAAATCATCGCCAGTTTTGTCATCACGTCTTCATTAATAGATAGGATCTCGACTCTTCAGAAAGACGATGAATTTATTCAAAGAATCAGTCAAAGAATCAAAGGAGGTGAATCCACAAGTTTTAGACTCGATGACAAGGGAGTTCTAAGATTAAAGGGTAGAATCTGCATCCCAAACCTTCCCGAGCTCAGGAGAGAAATACTTGATGAATGCCACAAATCCAAATTAAGTATCCATCCCGGTGTGAGCAAAATGTATAACGATATCAAACGCACATTCTGGTGGAGGTCAATGAAGAGAGATATCTCATTATATGTTAGCAGATGCCCCACTTGCCAACTAGTCAAGAGTGATCAGCAGAAATTGGCTGGATTATTACAACCATTGGAAATTCCAGGTTGGAAGTGGGAACAAATCTCGATGGATTTTATCGATGGCCTGCCTCGGACTAGAAAAGGAAACGACAGTATATGGGTAATCGTAGATCGCTTCACGAAGACTGCCCATTTTATCCCTGTCCGATCCAACAGAACGGCTCAAAGTTTGGCACAGATTTACTTCAAAGAAATTGTTAAACTTCATGGAGTACCGCTCAGTATAGTCAGCGATAGAGATCCCCTGTTCACTAGCAAATTCTGGGAAGCATTCCAAGAAGAATTGGGGACCAAATTAAATCTAAGCACCGCTTATCACCCTCAGACAGATGGCCAAACTGAGCGGGTGAATAGAATTTTAGAAGATTTGTTGCGGGCTTGCGTTATTGATTTTGGAGGCTCATGGGAAGATCATTTACATCTAGCAGAATTCTCTTACAACAATAGCTATCAAGCAAGTTTGGGAATGTCCCCATTTGAAGCACTATACGGTAGACCGTGCAGATCTCCCGCATGTTGGGTAGAACCTGGCAACAGACTAGTGTTAGGGCCCGATATGATTCAAGAAGCATCGGATAAAGTCGATCTCATTAAGAAGAGATTAAAAACCGCACAGAGCCGACAGAAAAGTTATGCTGATGCGAGAAGAAGGGATATATCGTTTGCCGTTGGCGATTATGTTTATCTAAGAGTTTCTCCAATGCGAGGAGTAATCAGATTTGGCAAGACTGGGAAGTTGGCACCGAGATTTATTGGTCCCTTTCCTATACTTGAACGGATTGGAACTCTAGCATATAGGGTTTCATTACCTGATTGGTTGACTGGTGTACATAATGTGTTCCACGTATCTCAACTCAGAAAACATGTTCATGATCCAGATCTTGTTGTGGAAGAAGCAGCACAACAGGATATTGACATAACTCCAGAATTAGCACTCAAAAGAGATCCATCAAAGATAGTTGGCAAAGAAACCAGAGAGCTAAGGAGGAAGAAGATTCACTTAGTCAAAGTGCAGTGGAGTAGTGATCCTAGAGACTGTACTTGGGAAACTGAGGAAAGCATTAAACAAGCCTATCCCAAATGCAGAGTGGACATCTCTGACTAACTCCGGTGCAAGGTACCTTTACAATACTTTGCATTTACATTTTATTTCCTGCTTAACTATTATTTCCTTTTCGAGGACGAAAAGTTTTAAGTGGGGGAGATTGTAATAACCCGGAAAATGTGAACCAGTTTAAAATTTTTAAATTCGGTTATTAACAAGAAATTTGAATGATTAGAATAGCCTATTCCCATAAAATATAGAATATTTCAATAAATTAGTGAGTTAAGAAATAGTAAGTCAGTTTGAAAATTGATATTTTGCATATGGCCTCGGAATTCGACGAAACCACTTTTGTCGGGTCCGGGATGTCAAACTATTGCTAGGTTTCAAATTTCATAATTTTTCGAATCAATATGTGAGCGTGGCAAAAGAAAACGCGTTTGACCAGTTTCTATTGAATTTAATCGACTGGAAATTGGCCATTTTTCAAACGATCTCAGAATTCGACGAAACTAGTTTTGTTAGGACCGTATCGTCAATACGAAACTAGAAAATATTTTTCTGGAATTTTTCTAGTTAGTATGTGACCCCGGTGATTTGAAATGTACGTTTAAAATTCAATATAAGGATTTAAATTGTAAATTCAACGGAAACGGATTGTAACGATCAAACCAGCTTGCGATACATATCCCATTGTGTTCGAAATGGGGGTAAAACACTATGGACGACAGGCGGTGGACCTCGTTTCGAGATCGTATGTAAAAGTCAACCCTTGTGCATAATTTAATAATTAAATAATAAATAAAAAAAAAATACTTCTCCTCCTTTTCTTATCTGTTTGCCCCCCCCCCCCCCGATCAGTTATTTATAAAACGAAATAAAAAAAAAAGACCTAACCCTAATCTAAAAATCGCGCCGCCTTCCAGCAACGACGCCGACGAGCCCCTCGCGCCAGACCACCTCCTTCCAGCAAAGACGCCGCCGACCAGAATCAAAGCAACCCCCGCCTCATCGCGACACCCTCGACACCTCCGAAACCACTGCCGCGAACCACCATCGAACACCAGACATCGCCACGCCACGAGAACCGCCGACTTCCTCCTCCTCCCATTCGAAGCTCGGTGAGCGTTTAATTTAATTTAATTTAATTTTTGCTTTTTGTTTTTGTTTTACAGTGAATGTATAGACTGTTTTTTTTATGATGATTTAAAAACTGTTTTAAGGGGAATTATAAAACTGATTTTTGTTTTAGGTAATAAAAACAGAATTTTTAAAAAAAGAAAATAAAACTGAGTTTTTATTTTAAGTTATAAAAACTGTTTTTTTTTTATATAAATTTTTAAAACTGTTTTCTTTATAAAAGAGTTTTAAAAACAGAAATTTAAAAGTGAAAACTGTTTGTTTTAGAAGGAAAATAAAAACAGAATTTTTAAAGAGTTAAAACTGTTTTTTTCTAAAAAGGAAAAATTGCATTCATTTTTAAAAGGGATTTTTAAAACTGCATTTTCTAGAAAATAAAAACTGCATTTTCTAGAAAATAAAAACTGCATTTTTCTAGAAGATGAAAACTATTTTTCTAAAAGGAAAAAAAACTGCATTGTGAAAGAGAATAAGAAAGAAAAAACTGTTTTCTTTATAAAAGAGTTTTTAAAACAGAATTTTTAAAAGAAGTAAGTTATAAAAACTGCATTTTTAAGAAGATTTAAAAACTGTTTTTAAAAGAAATAAAAACTGTTTTTAAAAAGTTTTAAAACTGTTTTTTTTTAAGGATGTAAAAACAGAAATTTAAAAAGAGATTTAAAAACTGTTTTTAAAAGAAATCAAAAACTGATTTTTTAAAAAGAGATTTAAAAACTGTTTTTAAAAGAAATCAAAAACTGATTTGAAATAAAAGAAAAACTGCATTAAAGAATAAAGAAAAAAACTGCATTTGAAATAAAAGTAAAACTGCATTTATTTTAAAGATAAAAGTAAAACTGCATTTATTTTAAAGAGAAAAACTGCATTTATTTAAAAGAAAAAAAACTGCATTTTTGATAGATGAAAAAAACTGCGTTTTCAAAAGAGTTAAAACTGGATTTTTAGAAAAAAAGAAAGGGAGACTGATTTTAAAAATGAATTTAAAAACTGATTTTTATGAAGAAAGAAAAACTGATTTTTTCTAAAAAGGCAAAACTGTTTTTAAAAGAAATTGAAAAAAAACTGCATTTTTAAAAGAATAGAAAAAAAACTGCATTTTTCTAAAAGGAAAAAAAACTGCATTTTTGAAAGAATAATAAAAATATAATCTTTATATTTAATAGCGAAGTCAAAATGCAATCTTTATATATTGAATAACATAGTGAAATTCGGTTTTTACCTATGTAGAGGATACAGTCAACAAAAGCAACAACAAGGCGAAGTAGGCGAAGTTTCTATTAAGGAAGAATCGTGTGAGAGGATAGCTATTTGTGAGGATTTCTCACTCTTCAATTCCTTTTTATATAAATATATCTATGTTGAAAATGAAAGTGAACTGCTATATATAAATATCTATCTATATATATATATATATATATATATATACGCCCCTCGTCCACAAACCATGGACGATATTTATTGGTTGAAATTGATTGATTGTTTGGGATTGTTTGTGATTGATATTGGTTGATTGCGGTTGAAAAATACCCAATTGTGATTGGAAAATATTTGGTTGAAACCACATAGGATTAGTTTGTGGAAATGAAAAAAATATAAACATGTCGCCTGCGTGCGAATTAGATGCATGATTCCCATTGTCAAAAACCGCGAGGTTTTAAGGTAGAGCGAGGAGCCGTACTAGGGACGGTGCCGGTGTAACTACCCTGCCGTTATGCTGTCGAAATTTTGAATAATATTCTTGTGTTTGAATTATTTTCATATGCTTAAACTATATTTATTCATTGTATAGAAAACATTCATGTGTTGAATTGCTATTCATTCGTTGTTTAGAAATTCATGTGTTGAATGATATTCATATTTTGAAATAAACTGTTAGATAATAAAAATCACACTTTTATCTATATATAGAAACTATAGAAAACATTCATGTGTTGAATTGCTATTCATTCGTTGTTTAGAAATTCATGTGTTGAATGATATTCATATTTTGAAATAAACCGTTCGATAATAAAAATCACACTTTTATCTATATATAGAAACTATAGAAAACATTCATGTGTTGAATTGCTATTCATTCGTTGTTTAGAAACTCATGTGTTGAATGATATTCATATTTTGAAATAAACCGTTCGATAATAAAAATCACACTTTTATCTATATATAGAAACTATAGAAAACATTCATGTGTTGAATTGCTATTCATTCGTTGTTTAGAAATTCATGTGTTGAATGATATTCATATTTTGAAATAAACTGTTAGATAATAAAAATCACACTTTTATCTATATATAGAAACTATAGAAAACATTCATGTGTTGAATTGCTATTCATTCGTTGTTTAGAAATTCATGTGTTGAATGATATTCATATTTTGAAATAAACTGTTAGATAATAAAAATCACACTTTTATCTATATATAGAAACTATAGAAAACATTCATGTGTTGAATTGCTATTCATTCGTTGTTTAGAAATTCATGTGTTGAATGATATTCATATTTTGAAATAAACTGTTAGATAATAAAAATCACACTTTTATCTATATATAGAAACTATAGAAAACATTCATGTGTTGAATTGCTATTCATTCGTTGTTTAGAAATTCATGTGTTGAATGATATTCATATTTTGAAATAAACCGTTCGATAATAAAAATCACATTTTTATCTATATATAGAAACTATAGAAAACATTCATGTGTTGAATTGCTATTCATTCGTTGTTTAGAAATTCATGTGTTGAATGATATTCATATTTTGAAATAAACTGTTAGATAATAAAAATCACACTTTTATCTATATATAGAAACTATAGAAAACATTCATGTGTTGAATTGCTATTCATTCGTTGTTTAGAAATTCATGTGTTGAATGATATTCATATTTTGAAATAAACCGTTCGATAATAAAAATCACCTTTTATTGACTATATGAACTGTGTAAAATAATCTCGTCTTAAAAGAAATTGTTTTATGATAAAAATCCCATTTTTATCACTAACTTGAACTATATAGAAGAATAGTGTTTTGAAATGAATTGTTTTACAATAAAAATCACGATTTTTTTGTATGCATAAATCGTTGAAATGTGAAGTGTTAAAAATAGCCACTTGTTCAAAATAAACATATATGAGTTGAAATATTCATTAATTAGCTAATGAAATGATTTGCACCTATTTATGTAACATTAGAATGAATGGTGTTTTTAAACCAAACAGGAATCAAATATGAAGTTGAATAGGAAATTATAATTGACAAGAACTGTATATATATGTACCTGCATATTTATTGAACAGGTTATAGCAAAGGGGCTAGAGAAGAGGAATAAAATTTGTGCCCGACAAATAGGTACGCATTTACTGATTTGTTTGGGTGATGATTTTTGAGCCTGTTGGCTAGCCGCTTGGCTTTTTCTTTTTCTTTTTGAGATTAGAAGGACCGGGACGCTATTTGCGATTTCCCGATGCCCCCGGTACAGGGGAGGTTATGGCGAAATTTTTCCAAAATTTAGGGAGTTAGAAAAATATTTGGAGTGAAAACGATATAGAAATCATCGAATGAACTATATTTATATAAATATATAAATATAAATAAAATTAAAACGAAACGAGGCCGTGCAGTTCGTATTTTGAAACCGTGATTTCAAACGACTAGTGCGGGAAATCCGACCATTGGATTTTCCCGAAACCTCAACCGTCGGGTTTGCCTTGGAATAATCTTTCCAACGGCACCAACCTTGTAAAAATCCAACGGTTGGATTGTCTGGAATGTTTAATTCAAAATTAAGGAAAAACAGCGCCAGAAACGATTATATTTATATATATATAAATATAATTAAATTTAATCGAATTACGACGCTGCAGTTCGTAAATTGAAACCGTAACTTCAAACGACTAGTGTGGAAGATCCGACCGTCGGATTCTCACGAAACTGGAACCGTTGGGTTCGCTTTGGGAATATCTTCCCACTGATATAGACTTGGTAGAAATCCAACGGTTAGATTTTCCGATATGTGTAAAACAAATTAAGGGAAAAACAGCGCCAGTGACACGAAACGACCTGAAACGTCGTTTAATTAAATATGGCCATTTTTAAATAAATAAAAATGGCGAAAAATCGTTATAAAATATTATAAGCAACATAGGTTGCAAATAAACCAGTTGGGCTTGAATTGTTTGATATTTGATGGTTGTATGTGTATGACATGAAAATAACACTAAATAACTGAAACATGGATGTCGAATAATATAACCATATAAAGAATCGATTTAAATTCTAATGACGTGAGTTATTTGAAAAGGCCGAGCTAACCCTCATTTCAAGTAATTCATCGAGCGATTCGAATTGGAAGATGCAAAGACGATTCAAGACCGACGATCTTCGTATCGGTTGGATGGGCGCTACCGAGGTTCCTAACCGGAGTAGCTACCGGAAAGGGACGGAAGTAGTAGCCGTCTGAACGTGTATGTTGATTGGACGGATATACGAGGAATTTGACGCCTCCGGTTTCGTTCAGACCCAGGACGGACTTGTAAATGGACTGTGTGTTTGACATTGGATTTTGTTCTATATTGATTGATCTCTGTTAAATATATATCTGTTTGGCGGCGGAGAATTTATTCTCTTGCTTAACGCCCTTCTCTGAGACGTACGAGCTTAGAGGTTATATATCGATGGAAATCAATCGTATGGAGTGGACTGCCTATGTGGCATGCCAAGATGCTGTGATCAAGGCTTCTGTTGCAAAGCAAAGTCTTGTGGATGATGATCAAAGCAAGGCTTACGTGGCCTAGCTTTGTGTATTTCGTAGATTCGCGAACCTCACACCCCGGTATGAGTTAAAAACGAGATACGGACTGCAGGGAGAGCACGACGTTTCTTTCTAGCTATGGTGGTGTCAGTGACTTACCAGCCCTGACATATATATCTGCTTTTCACCTTTGTGGTTGTTGGAATGCGAGGCGCCTCGATTATAGGTCTGTAAGGACCGGGAAACGTGTGTTCAGGAATACTAATCCTCTAACGTAAGTGAGGACCGGCCCTGAAGCATCCAGGGGTTACCCAGTGTGCGTAATCCTGAGGCATTTGCTAGAGTGTCTCGAAGCGGAGAGGAGCTTGCCCCTTGCCTCGACTCATGACGGAAATCCAATTTCCAATACGAAATAACGGGCTTGATTGTAGAACTAGTATGGTGACATAGTATATGGTAGCTATGCCGTCTATGATTGATATTTATGATGCTATTCGTTTTTGAAACATATATGCACTAGTAATAATATCAAATGATTTCTCTTTATACGTATCAAGCATATTTGGCTGTTATAAGATAAAACTCTATCCTCCGGCTTGCGTTGCATTGTGTGATGGGACCTGAGTCTTATAATAGCTTCATTCTTTCTAAAAGCATTGCGATTGTCTTAAAAAGAATTTACCTTGTTTTAAATGCACTAGCAATCACTGGAGTAAACCCGTTCCGCGAAAGTGGCGTGGTCCTATGATTTGCTATTACTATTGTTTAACTGTTAAATGGATTCCTCATACCAGTCCCCATGACTGACTCGTTGTTTGTTTCACTTTGCAAACGCGGGTGCCCTCATTTTCACACGGGCAGCCTAGTACACAGGTGACAGGTGGTTTTTGGTTCTGCACTGCTGCACAGCATGCACTTTTGGCTCATGGCGAGGCTGACTTCATAGTGATGACTTAGATATTTTCCGCCATTACTGTGTATATTATGATTCCGCCACTGGCGATGCAGACTGATTTACTTTCCGTATTTCTCACGATATGTATATGTATTCCGCCTTCGGCGAAGTAGACTGATACTCTTATTATGTCACTGCATGTATGTATTCCGCCTTTGGCGATGATGACTGATCACTTCCCTTTCTTTTTACTAAGTGTATCCCACGTTATGCTATTCTGATATTCCTACATGTTGTGATTCCGCTGTCATATTCATGTAAAATTATTTTATTTATTGTTTCTGCTATTATCTGTACTCTGCTATGATGATTAATGTGTTATTTCCTAATGATTATCCTTAATACCGCCCCTCGGATTTTGGGATCGTCACACCACAACTTGGTCTAACCTCGGGTTTCAAGTGCGACATGACCAACTACTCACATTGGGTCCTATTGCTTGTAGCCACTAGTTAAGCCGGTCGGTTCCGGGTAGATTTACGCTACAAACTCAACCCAACCTCGAGTTGGCCACTCTCATGTTTTCTAGAAGTCATGTCCAAGTTCATGTTTCAAGCATAATCACATGTCATATTTCATGTCATCTTTTCAAGTCATGTTTTTATGTCATTTTAGTTTACCCATAACGTAACCCCATCGCATGTAAGTTCGCATAAACGCAAATAGATCTCAAAGGGGAAACTTAGAAGCATGACATAATTAATAAGGTTTGGGCCACAAGTTAAACATGGTGGCATATGAGGCAAATGTGTTCATAAACTTGCATATTACATTATAGGCCTCAAAACATGCATGATATCAACTTTAGCAAAATAAATGAAACATGGTCATAAATGACATAGGATGATAGCAAGTGATTCGCATATAACATCATATGCAAGAAAGCACAAGGTTTATGAGAGTTTCTATGTTGTTTTATGCAACATTTCCAATCAAAGCTCATAGCTTTCTATGCATAAGGTAAAGGTGATAGCTTTACAAACATGCATAGAATAAATCTATGCATAACATGATAGGATCAAAGCACATATCATACTTAGGCCCAAACTCGAACTTGCAACATGTCATATTTAACTTCATAGTTAGAATCTAAGAGTAGTATAGGGCTTACAATGCTATGAAGACTTATAAAATATAAATAAGATTGAGACGAAGCCACTAGCAACTCTAAAGACCCCCAAATAGCAAGCTTCAATGAAAACCCTTGAGAAATAAGAAGAAGATCCTTGCTTTGATGAAGAAAGATTGAACTTTGGCCTTAGAAACTCTCAAACAAGCTTTGGAACTCTCATATGAATGAAGATGGAGGCTATGACAAGCGGGTGGAGGCCATGATTAAACATTTTGGCATAGTTTATTTATAGGATTGATTTATAATGATTTAGGCTAGGTATTAGGGTCCTTTTATAGAAGATTAGGTTAGTTTAGACCATAGGATTAACCCTAATTCAGATCTGGGCCATCAATTCACGTCACTAGCCTCCAAACATGTCTTAAGAAACAAGTCAGGTGCACCCCGGCCAGACTGGCCGACCACCCAAGTCGACAGGGGTGTCGACTGGGCAGTCGACACAGCCTGGGGTGTGTTGACTCCCAAGTCGACTCCCCAGTCGACTTGGGGAGTGGTGGGATCTTTTCCCGCCTATCCTGCCCAGCTGAATTTGAAATCTGTTTTTAAATTTGAATTTTCTGAAAACTTCCATGGGCTTTAACTAGGTCATACGAACTCCGATTTTCGAAAACTCGGACTCTATTTCATGTATTTTTCCGAGACAAACGCAATGGCACAACCTGTTTCCCTTGATTCAGATTTTATCATTGAATTCTGCCTTGATTTATGTTATAACTTGTTATTCAAAATATGGGTTGTTACATTTATGGACGACCTTATAGATCGGTGACTTGTTGGTGGGAGTCTACGGACAGATTTCTACTTGAACTGAAAATCATTCGGCAAACCTCTAAGAAGATTGATCTTATCCGTTGAAGGATGAAGGCTGCGCAAGATAGATAGAAATCATATGCTGACAAAAGGAGGACCGACTTGGAATTTGAAGTAGGAGATATGGTTTTCATTAAAGTGTCACCGCTAAGGAATGTAGTTCGCTTTGGCTCAATAGGGAATTTGGCTCCTAGATTTGTAGGTCCATTCCCTATCATAGAGAGGATTGGACAGATGTCTTATAGGATTAAACTACCTGATAGACTAGCGGGCGTACATGATGTATTTCACGTTTCCCATTTGAGAAAATGTTTCCACGATACGACAGAGATTGTAGAACCGAGCACTCTAGAGGACATCGAAATTGAGAGGGAAGCAATAGTTAGACGAGCTCCTACTCATATCCTGGGATCGGAAATCAAGAAGCTTCGCAATAAGGAGATCAAATTGATTAAAATGCAATGGGGATAAGATCGGGAAGATGCGACATGGGAACCCGAAGATAGGATTCATGCTTCTTATCCTTTTATTTTTGAGAGTACGTTCAAGACTTCTTTTCCAAGCTTTTTTACTTTGCATTTGCCTCTATCATTCGAGTTTATCATTCAAACTTTTCGATCCTTAGGTAGAAACCAATGGTTGGAAACATGTGTTTGAAGCATGTTATGTTTGATGGTTGCAAGTGGTTACTAGTGGTTTCTTGTGGATGCATATACACACACTAGGCACTAGTTCGACTCAATCACTTACATAATACATATGGACGTGTGTGCATTAGGATTTTATATGGATGGAGATGGATGTACCATCATATGGATGTTGCATTTGGATTAATTATTGTGCGCACATATAGATTTTGCATGTTATACTAGGATTATTTGCATACATTTTGGATACATGGCACAAACATATATTGCATTAAGGAGGTCAACTGAATAAGTCGACCGCCTGATTTCCGCATTAGCGTAAGGACATATACACATACCTTTACATATATTCATACAAGCATTAGAAAAATCTTAAGGACAATGGATGCTTGTGGATGATGGATGAGTAGATGGTTAGGTAGTTAGGATAGTAGCATTTTTCTTAACTTGAAGATTTCCGGGACAAAATCCTTTAAGTAGGGAAGAATGTAACACCCCAGAATTTAAACACACTATAACCATATTTAAAGATGATAAATTGAGAATAACTTAATTAAATATTTAGAATTAAGTGAAACCGAAATTACCATTGCATTCGTCTTGGAATTCTGGTTCAGACAATCCCAAAGTTTGTGTAAAATGAATAACATATGAAGAAGTTAGGGGCTTTAGATGTTTTATACGTATAACAAGCTTATATATAAACAAATAAATCCAGAAAATAATAATGAACACAGCGGGAAAACAGGGCTGTAAATTGGCCCTTAGGGGCCAACCCACACTCAGTCCTGGGTCGACCTATTGAAGGCTAGGTCGACCCACCGTGGATCTGGAAATATCCATTCTGGTCACCTGGATTGTTTTCTGCGCTAGATTCATTGCTGACTCAACATGACTTATACGGTTTGGATTTAAAACCTAAAATCTAAGGGTTGATGTTGATTCTGTAAGTCTATAAATAGATGGCTTCCCTTATTTCCAAATTCAGAACTTGTTCATATCTTCTTCCTCTCTGAAAATACTATGATAATTATAAACTTACAAACGGGGGAATGCTGCTAGAGATTGGATTAAATAGAAGAAACATCAAGACTTGGAGTTGGATTGGACTTGGATTCTTACGACATAGTGTTATATATCTATCTTCACTAAGACTCACTATGAGTTACGTTTATTTATAGATCTGATTTCTTAGGCCTTGAACATGACAATTAAATAAAATTGGTTAGGATATGCAGTGTTAGTAAAATAAATATAACACCTGTTTTCACTGTAATTCACCTATGCATGTGATCAGTTATACATGCCTGTGATATTAATTAAACAAGTTATATACATGCCTATGATGTTAATTAAACAAGTCATGCATGCCTGTAATGTTAATTAAACAAGTCATACTAGCCTGTGATGTTAATTAAACAAGTCATACATGCTTGTGATGTTAAGTTATACACAAGCTTGTGATGTTGGATAAAATAAGTTAAATGTTTCTATCTTCCTTTTCCCATTTTTCTATGTTTATTTCCAGTCTTGACGTTATGCCTATGTGATTCTATTCTTCTTCCTTTGTTTCCTTTTTATTTTATGCCAAGCCTAGACCTTTAGAAGCCTAGGCTATACCCGATTAGAGTATGCATATAATTGGGGAAATAATGAATGACATAAAAAGGAAGTTAGGGATATTTATTAATTGGGACTAATTGGTTGTTATTTTAGGAAAAAGGACAAATACACATGTTAGGCTTACTGTAAACTAATAAGAGGGATAATGTGTACATGCTATAACTTGGTAATGATATGCATAAACCTGGGTTTATTATAAACAAGTAACATAATTGATAAAAATTATGCATATGAATTAGACACGTTGAGTTTGAATTAAAACGGACTTTAAGTAAATTAATTAACAGGTTAAGAATAGGGTAAGTACCCGATGTATTTTATTATCTTAAAATTTGTGGGAATTGTACACACCTGGGCTGGTGTTTTGCGAAAGGGGTGTACACATAATTACATGTATAAATTACAACCACGCTTATTAATGAACCTAAACCTTCTAGGTTAAAACCAGAGTATTAATAAGCTAAGAGGTCCCTCATTCTTGTTGTTGTATTGGATTTTGGGACTCTTAAATCCTATTTACTTAGGGCCAGAAGCTTAGGGGGTGCGGCTTGTGTCAATCTGCTGTTTGGAACCCATATCAGTTCGTATCCCTGTTTGGTATCTTATTAGAAGGGACCTCACACTAGGTAGGTGCCAGGGCACGCTTTACTGAACAAGATAGTAAGAGGTTCACATGGGGATGGTTACAGGCGTGTTCTGGCAGAGTCATGAGTGTGCATGGGTCCAACTAGGGAAGATAAGATGCTATAACACCTATGGATATTGTTGTATTCTATAATGTCATTGGGTTAGGGACTGATACACCCTACTGTCGGGGCTGACACAGGGTATTCAGGTAGTAGGGAGCCGATCGCTTGGGTAGTAGTTAGGGTACACCTAATCCTGTTGTAATGTAATTAGGTTATCACCTAATCCTGTTATGTAATTAGGGTATGCCTAACCCTGCTGTTTATTCCTGCCGTTAATCCTGTTGATATGTAATCATGTTGAACTTATTATACTAGTACTAGTGCAGCCCCAGACTTAAGACATGAGACATGTATGTTAAGACATTACCAGTTTAGGATATAAATGTGAAGGATTACTTGATCATAAGTTTATTTTGGGTATTCTATCCATCATGCTATTCCGTTTAGTTTTACCTCTCATGACGTTGTACTTATCATATCCTGTCTTATTTACTTGCCTTGTCATTTCTAGTTTATGCATATTTGTAAATCATTGGAACTCGCCAGACTTTCTGTCTGATCTTTTTCTTTCGCCTTTTTCTTCCTTTCCCCCTGGTCCTCAGAGTGGAAGCACTCACAGGTGACTAGGACTTTCTGTAGCAGCTTGGACTTGGATTTCTTAAGATGTATCTTTCTAACTTTATTCCATCATGGCTTGGCGAGGATATGGTTTTGTTTTATGGAATTATGTTATTTTGTTTTAAAAGACAGATTTGAAGTACTTTGTAAGTGGTTGATGTAACTGGTTTTGAGAACTAAGTTTTATTTTGATAATAAAGTTGAAAGTTTTTCTGTAAATTATTTTATAACTACTATGTAAATTTCTGTATTGTTACCTATTGCGCTTCCCGAACTTAATGCATTCTCCTATGAGCGACATTAACGGACGTGGGGTGTCATATATCTAGATTCTTCTTAGGCTATTCCACTATTTCTTTAACAAAACCAGGAGCATCATGCTGGATTATTACACTATCTCTAACCTTCTTCTTGAGCCAAGATACATGAAAAACTAGGTGGATTTTGGCATGGGTTAATAGTTGTAGCCTATAGGCAACTTCTTAGATCTTTTCAATCACTTTGTATGGTCCACAATTCTTTAATGACAATTTGTGAGTTTATTTTTCTACTTCTAGAAGAAGTTTTCTTATAAGAATGAAATTTCAAAAATCCCTAATCTCCAACACTAAAATCCCTCTCAATTCACCTTATGTCAGCAAATTTTTTCATCCTTTCTTGTGCCATCTTCAAACTGTTCTTTAGAAATTGCAACATGATGTCTCTTTTGAACATCTCCTCTTCAACTTGTTCCACTTTAGTAGTATGGGGCATATAAGATAATAAGGTGGGAGGGTCAATTCCATAGACAACTTTATAGGATGTTGTTTTGGGGTAACTTTCCAAGTGGTATTATACCGATATCCGGCTAAAGCCAGCCATCTTGCCTATTCATTAGGTTTGTGACAAACATAGCATCTGAGATAACATTTCAAAATTTTGTTTATTACTTCATTTTTACCATTACTTTGAGGATGGTAAAATATGTTTTACTTGAAAGAGCTACCTTGTAGTTTAAATAATTCCTGCTAGAATTTACCCATGAAGATGGAGTCTCTATTACTTACAATGGTTTTGGGTAGGCCACGTAGCTTAAAAACTGCTTGAAAAAGAATACCAATGCAACATCCTTGGCTGAATATAGGTGACTAAGTGAAAAAAGTATGCATATTTGCTCAACCTATCCACCACAACATATATCACTGTGAACTTATGGCTTTTGGGTAGGCAAATGATGAAATCCATAAACAAATCTATCTATATTCATTCAAGTATGGGCAGTGGCTGCAGCAATTCTAGTATAACACATTTTTATGCTTATTCATTTGACACTCATAACAGATTGCACATATCTCAACAAGCCTCTTCATCTTTTTCCAGTAAAATACTTGCTTTGGTTTTCTTATGGTTGCTTTTTTCCCTAAATGTCCACCTAAGGGAGTTGAATGGTGCTTTCTGATTAAGCTTTCGATTAAGGAATGATGGTAATGACCAATCAAAAATTTTCCCATGTAATATATCAAACTCTCAACTGGCTTATATTTTTTTACGTAGCTAATATCATCTTACCTTTTAGATTTGCTATTGATACCAAACAAACTCATGTATTGTTTGTTCAATTCATCTAACCAGGATGTCTGTACCACGACCACTTCATGTAATTGCCCCCATCTCCTTGCTTTCACCATCTCTTCTTGACAAATAATCTACCACTATATTTTCCTTACCACTTTTGTACTCCACAACATAATCACAACCATGCAACTTTGCTATCCACTAATGCTGCAGCCTAGTAGATAACTTTTTAATGAGTAGGTTCTTAAGACTTTGGTGATCAATTTTAATAATTGTTGACTAGCCTTTTGGAAATGTTGTCAGACCCTGAATTTCTATGAAGCGTACTACCTAGGACTTAAGTACAATCTCACATAAACTAAGATTTATTGATGGGAGTGGCAAACTAACTCAAAGCTTGTTGGATTAACATGTTATCTCTTGGGTTAACAATGCCCAAATGGCCCATCTCCTCAACCGCATATCTTTGGCTCAAAGGATCCCAGGTCCGCCCGTCCGATCGGCATGGATGCACCTAAGGCACCTATCTAATCCTTGGTTTGGATCGGACCCTCTCGTGCCGGCTATTCTGAGTCAAACATACCGACCTGGGCCATACCGACTCGAGCCCTGAAGCTTCTTTCCACCGGATGTTTACTTGGCCACTCCTTACCTGTAACGTCCCAGATTTTTGAATGTTGATTATGAATATTTAAATTTGTTTAAATTCTTGATTTGGCGATATTAGCAGATTTTATATCGAATTTTATTTTATAAAATTGAGTTCAAAAATATATAATAATATAATTAAAACGAGCTCGAAAACGACGCGGCAGTTCGTAATTTTCGATCTGAACTTTAATTGAATATACAGAATCCGTTTTAATTCGGAATTATGTGAAACAAGAAACGTTTGAATCAATTTGATAATACTTTTCTAATGGAAGAGAAAGATGGAGATTTCATATTATGGATTGTAAGATATGTGCAGAATAAAATTTCCAATAGTCGTTATAGAATCGTTTATCGACCGTAACGGTTTATTTGATATAACTGCATACTAGATTCGAATCTGGACAAGATTCTTTTGAGACGTAGTTATAATTTAATTTTTAGAATTTTACTGTAATTTTTAATAAATTAAATATGCAACTTTTTATTTGAAGTATTTTGCACCCTATATCAGTATTTTGGGGTTTCACAATATAAGTTAGCCTACCGATATTATTATATTTTTGGGATAATGACACCTCACGGGACACGACTATATTTTTATTTCTATCCATAGGGCTCTGTATGTAAACGGAATATTATATGACGGGGTATGCTAAACTTCATATACTAAACTAAGTAAACTATACGCTATACGTACAAATACTCACGCTCACTTTAGTGGAGAAGGAAATATCCCCCATCATGTCTTTCTTCTAAATGATGAAAGAATTAGGTGCTCACCTTACCCTTTTATGCAAACCTAACATATCTCAATGAAATAAACACACATACGCATACTTTGAAAACAAAACATGAACAGTGACGTACAAAGAAGCAATATACGTATATAAAATAAAAAAACAGCAGTAGCGTGACCAACAAATCTTTTAAACCGTGCTCCCCAAGGTAATTTACTTTCGTGCCAACCAAGTTGGTTGTTTCCGTGCTTCCCACGCTGTTAACACCTTGGCTTCCACGTTAGTTTCACTTATAAAAAAAGCTGCTACCATTCTTTTCTTTTTCAGCACACCAAATGAAAACCCACTCCTCTCTCCCTCAATTAAAACGCGAGGGCCACCGAAATTAAATCCGACTTCCAATTGAAACCCTGCATACAAAAGGGGAGCTAACTCTGTTCAACAGTTCCAAACTGGACGCCAAGAGAACTGGAGGTGGTATACGGACTGATGACGGAGCCGACATCAGTGTCGACGGCTCATCGAGATGGGCGCGATGGAGAGCATGAGCGAGAGAAGAGAAGTATATGCTGAAATAAAGGTGGTGAGAGTTTCACGTTGGAGTGTACAGGGAAAAATAAAATGATGGCGCATCTTGGAAGAGTGTGGGTTCTCAAGTCGGCAAATTCTATTCGGACCCGAAAAATAACTGAGTAGCCCCACCTTTTTAGTTTGAAATTTCGTTGGACAGAAATACCCTTCGCTGAATTTTTTTTTTTACACGTTTTCGTCAACCACGCAGTGCGGGTGTGGGGATTGTGGTCCAACCACGCAGTTGGCCTACGAGGTTGGTAGCATTACCTCGTAGGGCCCCTACGAGGTTAGTAGCATTACCTCGTAGAGTCTCTACGAGGTAATCTACATAACCTAGTAGTGACTCTACGAGGTAAAGGGTATTTTGGTCATGTGAAAGTTTTTTAAAAAAGGGGGCTACTCAGCAATTTTTCGGGTCTGAATAGAATTTGCCTCTCAAGTCTTGAAGATAGGAAGGGACGTGGCTGAGTATTGAAGTGGTGTGTGAGGTGAGAAAGGAGGTACAATATGTTTCAAAATGTAGAGGGGGAAACATAAAAAGAGTGTACATGAATGGAGAAGGAGTTTGGTCTTTGGGGGTGGAGCAAAAGAGTGGTGGCACACCTTACAAAAAGGGAGAGGCGCAGTCACTGTTGAGGGTAAGAAGAGGGGGCAGTTGATGAAAGGAAATTGATCGGAGTATGGAGGCTGAGGTGCAGTGACGAGATGTGTATGGGCGTGCGTGTTAAGATCAGGGGAAGGGGCGCTGTGACATGGTGGACGTGGAGACAAGAGAAAGGCTAGTGCCGAAAGAAAAAGAATAGTGCGTACGTGGCCAATATAAATATGTTAGCAGGTGAACAGTAATTTGAACATGCTCAATTTTGCTGAATACTTCCTAATTAGAGTGCCTAATCGATATTTATTGGTTTAATTTGAATTCACGTGGCCACTACCTTTATAAATAAATAAATAATGTAACCTGACCTGAATTGGTTTCATTTGCCTAACAACGTATATATAGTGAAAAGTAAATGAAAACAATATGCCTAATTCAATTTAAAATATGCCATGCACCATATAATAACATACTTAGCAGATATTTATAATGACGTGCTGATTAGATATGGTTTTGAAAGGCTTAGGGTGCCTAATCCCAAATCATATTAACGAAAGTAGTTATGTAGAGTTTATACCGTCAGTTTTTACAATGTATACATTATAATTGATCAGATGAGTCCGAAATGTGCAATTAAGTGTGCTTAAACATAGTTTAGAAATTTGTTTAAAATATAGCTAAGGAACGTATTTATGTAGTATAAACATTTTTTCCAAACCAAGTGTAACAACCTGATTATTAAAGTATAGGAGGCAGACTTCTGTTTACTGGATCGAATGGTTTTAATGTGGCCCTTGTGCTTAACCGTGTATGCCTGATTTTGTTATATATATATATATATACATATACATATATACACACACATGTTATGTTTAGTAATACAGTAGCTTGGGAAGGGATTAAATATGCGGTGGAAAGAGACTAGGAACAGTACACAGAATACTGCCTGGGTATGTAAATATGTGTAATACATATTTAGGTGATGATCATAGTCACTTACGTGGCAAGTTAAATTGATGTCAAATAAAATTTAGCATGCCTAACCCCTTAGTTTTAGATATGCCTAACCTAGAATCAAACACGCCTAACTAAGATTATTTAACGTAAGTTATTATTATAGTAATAAAATATTTTTAGTTATAAATAACACTATTTTTTTATAAAGGTATAGCGATTAAATTTATAACTATGTCATACATACACAGAATCAGACCATATATAGAGCAGTGGACCCATATCAATGGACGTAAGATTTTGGAATAGAAACGGACGGAGTTGAGTGCAGCTAAAAGGTTGTAAGCAAACTGTTTCAACGACGGATGAAAGCAAGGTGAGTTCAACTCACTTAGTTTACCCCATTTATATTTTATATAAACTGAGTTTTTATTTTGTGTGCAATGTTTGCTATTGGTTGATAACTGGATGACTGTTTATATGTCTGAATATTTTAATATTCATGGATTAAATTATGCGTTTGTTTAATTAAATATAATTAAATCGTTATTTTTAACGATTAGATTCCAAACGAGGTAACTTACCTTGTTGTTTACAAACATATCAAACAAATCATTTGATGCTTGAATGGCCGTTACAAATTGTTTGTTGACTGTTATTAGTTGAACTGTTCATCGTGTTGAAATTGAGGTAACCTATTGTGATGCAGGGACGGACAGGTTGGAGGAATCCAACCGGATTCCTTAAATATTTTGTTTACTTATATGAATTTTTAATCAGCTTGATTGATCATTTATTGTCGAAACTAAATTCAACACTTGATTGATATTAATCAATGGGTGATATTGGTTGGGTAATTATCGGCAGATGGCCTGTAAATGAATGTATAGAGATTGATTTACCATCAATAAAATCAGTAGAAATGAAGTTATAAATTTTTTTTATAACTAAAGTAAGATTTAAAATCTATTTATATAGATTAGTTTTAAACGAAGTTATTAAAAGAAATAAATAATTATTTTTATCTTGTAATTATAAACGAGTATATAAAGCGAGATTCGTAGATTAATGAGTTTTGCAAACAAGTGGGCAAAAACTAACAAAATGGTCAATGGTTGAATTAATTATTATTTTTAATAAATAATTATATGATATTATTGGATTGTTAAATCAAACAAAATATATTTAAATTAAATTTATTTATTAACAATTAAGTGGAAATGGTTAACGAAGTAAACTTGTTTTGAAATGACCAAGATTGAATATTCTAAACTATTATTAGATTGTTAATTATTATTGGAAAAAAATGATTTTTAAATAACCGTTTAAGAAAGTTTAATTATTTTGTGTGTAATGAAGTAAGTTATTTGATGTAAAGGATATTAGATGATTAACAAGGAAGTGAACGGTAAACGAGACTTTAAAAGTATGGTATGGACATGAATCCGTAGAGCGACTCAATAAACAAGATTTGAATATATATAATAATGGAACCAAGTTGTTTTTGATATATTGAGTCGAGCTTTCTATAAAAAGAAAAATGTTAATTTTTAAAGTGAATAATGAAAGAAACCAGATTTGAAATGGAAATGGTGATAAAGGGGATTTGTTGAATAAAACCCTTGTTTATAACCAAAAGGGATTTTAATAAGTTTACTCTTATTTATATGAGTTAGATTTTGGGTTCATTTCTGAAAAGGAATTATACAAAAAGAGATTTAAACAAGATTTATGTCAGTTGAGATCGAATAGAAACCTGAGTGATGGAGCTGGGTTATAAAAGGAGAATCTAACGATAAAGACGTAAAGATGGATATTTTCAATGTGAAAGGAGTTTATTTGAAAAAAAACCAAGATATATAGTTATTTAAAAAGGGCTATAAAATAGATAAAAGTGCTGAGATATTATTTGATTTAGATTTCGTTTATAAACTTATATATATTCCGAAGATAAGAGTGTTATCGACTCAAGGTCTGAGAGGTAAATAAAATACCCCAACTTGTGACGACTTCATGATTATCCAAGGATGATGTTTGTTTATAAACGATGGTGAAGGATATCATAAATTAAAATTTGAAAAGCTATAAGATTAAATAAATATGATTTTGAAATAAGAATTGAGAAAGCGATATTCTAAATATAGAAAGATTTAGAAGTGTGATTAACAACTGTTTAACTGAAAAGGCCAAGTGATGCTGTATTCTGAACCAATGAACCCAATTGATTTTTTTCTATGGATGATGTTGTTTTATTTTGATAGTTAAATAACCGACTATCAAAATCTGGCCAAATCGATTGTTTGTTCGGAAAGACCTGGATCGAACCCATATTCAAAAACCATTCCGTCTAACAAATACGTGAACGATATCAGAAGATGGTCGAGATGGAGCATTTAAGACCATGGATCTTCATAAGCGGAAGGATTGCTGTTGAATTCCTCTGGCTAGCTACCATATGTTTATAAACTGTGATTCTGTCATGGTTGAAATCCATGGATTTGCAAGGACCACTCGCTACCAATCCATAGGGTGTTTCCTAGGATGTGATAGGAGGGTGCCTTCGGTTCATCCTATTCCTGGATGACTTGTATGGACGAGTGTCTGACAGGGTATTTCCAGATGGTCATGTACATTGATTTCTTCAAACGTGCCCGATGTATTTTTGAGGGCGTCAATTAGTGATTTGACAGATTTGACGATGTGGTATTCGAAGTGATGTGCTGATAAGTAAGCGTAGACTCAAGCCTCATCAACCGAGAAATGACAAAAATCGGGCAGGCAGCATGGCTATGTGGGTCGCTCCCATTAGGGTGTATAATCACTTATCTAGAGAAATTCCATTTCATTCTTTACTCTATCCGATGTTGTCCCTTTTTGGGGAAACGGTTGCTGATCCCAACCGTTGGTGATATACATTCGATACACTCAAGCGAAATGAGTGGTCGGTCATGTGTGGGCCGGGTTGCAAAATGATCTTGTTGAACCTAGTGTATTTGCCTCTAGAGATACACTATCGGCAGGTGGTCCCATCCCTTGTCATAGTCGGAATCCAATCTCCAATAAGCGCCCGCGGTTTTTGATTGTATACTATATATGTGGAGGGTGAGATGCAAGCTGTAATGGCACGTTTTGTAAGGTATAATATTTAAGTTATTTAATTATTTAAATAACGAATATATTAAATAAACGATAGTTGAACGTATAATTTATAATATAATTATAATCGAGCTCGAAATGGCGCGGCAGTTCGCTATTTGGCGATTCGAACTTCAACTGAATGTACATGATTCGTTTTAAGCCGGATTGCTGTGAAACAAGAAACGTGTGGAGCTGGTGGAGTATATCTTTCTAGTGGAAGAGAGTGATCGGGATTTCGTCGTGTAGATTTTGAGTTACGTCCAGATCAAATTATCAGAAATGCAGCGCCCTGACCATAACGATTTAATTATATTTTAAATAAGGATTTAAATAGAAATCGAGCGTCGATATAACTCTGACGATGTAATATCGAGTTGTAAATACATACAGGATTTTATCTGAGCTGTATAGTATGCCACTGTGAATATAGACGATAATAATTAATTTTAAATAATTAATTTAATTTTATTTAAATATATTTATATATTTAAATAGACTATTTAGAGCGTTAAAAATAGCCGGTTTTGCAAACGAAGTCGGAATTCGACGAAACCAGTTTTGTTGGATCCGCAATGTCAGATAGTTGTTAGATTTCAAGTTTCGTGATTTTTAGAGTCACTGTGTGACCGTGGGGATTTTTAGAGTGAGAAATAGTCAGTATTTCGACGGTTAAAAATATGCCGTGCGAGCATACGAAGTCGGAATTCGACGAAACCAGTTTTGTTGGGACCGTAATGTCGAACTCTAACTACATGTCCAGTTTGGTGATTTTTGAATATCATACGTAGTCGCAGGGATTTTTAGAAGTCAGATACAAGGAGAAATGGGCGAAAATAAAATATAAAATTTATTCAAAATATCCCCCCTCATTTTTCTCTGATTACAAACATGCCACACCTCATCTGTCTACAGCCACAAGTGCCACCAACCAAGAACAGCCTATATAAACCCATCCAACAGAACAAAATTCTGATTTTTCCACAAACAAACCGCAAGAAGAAAAATCAAAGAAAGTGAAATAAAAATCCTATATTTTATGAAATACATATAAATCGACTCCTCTGGTGATTTTCTACAAGTTGATACCGGTCTCATTGAGTTCGACGACAATATTGGGATGCTCGAAAATATACAGCAAGGTTAGGGTTTGGTTTTCTGGGATATTGGTGATCCGATAAAAGAAAGGAGGGTTGCCATTGAAATCAGTAAGGAAAGAAGCATCATTTGGCAGGGTTTTTGTGGTGTTCGGTGGTAGGAACCGTCGACGGTTACCTGTAGCTGCTCGAGACCCCGAAGAAGGAAGGTTGTGCGAGTACGTGGGTTTGAGGTTGGTGATGAAGTGCTTTGGACGGGGAGCTTAAAGATGGTTTCGGTTTGTTGGATAGTAAATCGGAGAAGGAGCAGTTGAAGGAGATTGGGGCCATGTTTGCGTTGGATGTTTACTGGAGCTCGTGGGATTTGATTTGGGGAAGGAGGACTTATGAACACGGGTCTGGGTCTGATGAAGTAATGGGCCGGTTTCCTAAGGGTGAGGCCCATTCATTTATAAAGTGTTGAGTTTTATTTTTCAATTTAAAGAGTGTATAAACTTAGTAATGTCGTATCTTGGTCATACAAGATCAGATTGACGAACCGTAATTTGCGTTGGGATCGTATGGACGGGAGCAACACAATGAGACTGACCGAGAGTGAATCCGAGCTCGTTGCAATTTACGGTGAAATAAACTGTTTGATTCAAATCAAATAACAGTTTATCGTTCTTTAACGATGAACTGCAAATGTGAGTAAAACTCACCAACTCTAAACAGTTTTATTTTCACGTTGTATTCTTAGAACTGTTAAAATAGTATCTGTTTGACTGTTTGACTGTGTGTGGACTGTTTGATTGAACTGCTAGTCAGTTAGTAGAGATTATATATATGTGTATATACAGATATATATATATATATATATATATATATATATATATATATATATATAAACCGTCAAATAGTTATATGTTGATTCTGTTTATCAGAATATTATACTGGTGTGGTCTAACATCTGTGGTGCAGGGAAACAGGTTGGAGGAATCCAACTGGATTCCTCAACAGTTATTTTACTGTGATTTATATATTGTGATATATAAATGTGATATATAATCTGATGATGATTATGTGTGTATGGACGATATTCATCGTTGTTATATGGTGTGTTAAATACCATAAGAAATACCAGGATATAGAAAAGAGATTTTCAAACTATAATTTGAAAATAATTTATTTATATAAAATCGATGGATTTTATATTATAAAGAAAAGGGGATTTTGAGTATAAAGGAAATTATTGGTTAATCAAGTATAAAGGAAAAATATTTGTTAATCGAGTATAAAGGAATTTATGTGGTAATCAAATATAAAGGATAAATATATTTGTGAAGACAAATATAAAGGATATATATATTGTAAATCAAATATAAAGGAATATATTTGTCAAATATCTAAGAAGAGAAATATTGTAAACCATTTGAATAAATAGAATAAGGGTTTATTTATTTAGGGATTTAATAAATAGAATAAGGATGACACTTATTTATTTGAATAAATAGGATAAAGGAGATATTTATTTGTTAAGTAAATAAAGTTAAACTAAGTGAAATGGGTTAAGTTAATCGAAGTAATTTAGTTAAGTTAAACTAAGTGAAATGGGTTAAGTTAATCAAAGTAATTTGGTTAGGTTAACCAAAGTAAGTTAGTCGAGTTAATCAAAGTAATTGGTAAGATTAACTAAAGCAAGGTAGTGGAGTTAAAACAAAGTAATTGGTTAGGTTAACCAAAGCAAGTTAGTCGAGTTAATCAAAGTAATTGGTTAGATTAACTAAAGCAAGTTAGTCGAGTTAATCAAAGTAATTGGTTAAGTTAACCAAAGTGAGTTAGTCGAGTAAATCAAGTAATTGGTTAAGTTAAGCAAAGTGAATTAGTTAAGTTAAACTAAGGAGTTATTCGAAGTTAGTTAATCCAAAGGAGTTATTCAAAGTTAGTTAATCCAAAGGAGTTATTCGAAGTATGTTAATCCAAGGGAGTTAATCGAGGTTAGTTAATCCGAAGGAGTTAGTCGAAGAGTTAATCCAAAGGAGTTATTCGAAGTTAGTTAATCCAAAGGAGTTATTCGAAGTTAGTTAATCCGAAGGAGTTAGTTGAAGAGTTAATCCAAAGGAGTTATTCGAAGTTAGTTAATCCGAAGGAGTTAGTCGAAGAGTTAATCCAAAGGAGTTATTCGAAGGGTTAATCCAAAGGAGTTAGTCGAAGAGTTAATCGAATATAGTTATTCGAAAGAAAGTGTTAATCGAATATAGTTTATTCGAGTAAAGTTAAAAGAGTTAATCGAATATAATTTATTCGAGTAGAGTTAGAGAAGTTAATCGAATATAGTTTATTCGAATAGTTTTGGAGGAGATATCGAATATAGTTTATTCGAATAGTTTTGGAGGAGATATTGAATATAGTTTATTCGACAGGAGTTAGGTGAAATAGAGCAAGCCGATTAGAGCAAATCAAATGGAGTTAATCCAATAGGGTCAGTCCACCAGAGTAAATTGGAAAGAGTAAATCGAATATGGTTATTGGAAAGAAAGGTTAAGTACGTGAGTTAGTTAAAGGAATTTAAAGTGAACTTTGCCTATTTTCAAGGTTAGAAGTGTTGTTCAGTTAAGGTCTGAGAGGTAGTTCTACCCCAACTTGATTGACTTCAGAATTGACAAAGGAATAGTTGTGGTTCGATCTAAAAGGTTGATTAGGAATAAAGTTAAGGAATAAGCGATAAATGGATTAAGCGAGACGATGTTTTATACAACGTTCATTGGAAATCCGTAAATGAGTTTTGGAAACGTTTTCCAAATATAGTCAGATATGTTTTCTAAACATAGAAAAGGAAATGTTTTCATGATAAGAATTTAAGAGATAGAGTTAAGCAAATTTAGAAACTGACTGGAGAGGGTAAGTTGAATGGTTTTCTAAGTGACGATCTGATGTTGGTTTCGACCTTCCGGATTGATACTTAGAGAATTGTTCTCATACTAGTTACAGTTAGGGACTGATAGTTGCGAAATAAATAGTGATGTGAAAATAAGTTATGGAAATGTTTTCCAATGATTAATAACATATATTTTCTAAATATATGAAATAAGGAAATATGAACATATGATGATTGATCGATCGAATTTCCATTTGGAAATAAGATCGTTGTTTGTACACCGACATGTTTTCATTTGATAGTTGAATCACAGACTATCAATGTTTTTACCATTTTAACGTTGTTAATATGGAGAGACCGGTTGGATTATCATCCAAAGAACCACTCTGTATTGGCATAAGCGTTGCGAGCAATATATGCCAAAGATAAATTGAAGACGGAGTAAAGTGCAAGGGATGTTGTATAAGTCTTAGATAACAGTGACTAAGATAGATATACTGAATAGTGCCTTCGGTTTGTAAAGTCCCAGGACAACGTATATGGAAGAAGGTCTGACAGAGTATATCCAATGGATCGCGTAAGTTGATCTGTGAAAACGTATTCACGTTTGGTGGCGGAGGAATTCGTTTCTCTTAGCTATATACCCGTGTTATTTTTGGATAAGTCAATTTGTGATTTGGCGGGTATGACGATGTGGCATTCAAAGTGAATGGTGATCAGATGTTCTGAAGATAGACGTAGCTTCTAGCCTCACACCGGGAAGTAACAAAAGTTGGGCTAGGCAGCATGGCTAGTTGGGTCATCCCCAAGCAGGGTGTATTGTCACCGATCTAGAGAATATTCATATTTATACTTCTTTTTAATTCTGTATCTTCGGATGACGGTTTGATGGCCTATAACCGTGGTGGCAATATATTCGCGACACTCAAGCTAAATGAGTGAGCGGTCATGTGTGGCCGGGTTGCAAGACGTTCTTGTTGAACCCTGAGTGTATCACCTCTAGAGTACACTATTCAGAAGGTGCTCCCATACCTTGTCTGTTGGAATCCATTCTCCGATAAGCGCCCTGCGGTTTATGATTTTATACTATGTATGTAGAACGTGAGATGCAAGCGTTTCTGCTAGATTGATATCTATTTGTACTTAGACATTATTATAATATCACAATGATATTGCTTGTCAAAGTTGTTCAGATACTCATAAGGGAAAAACCCGTTCCGTATTCACGGCGTGGTCTTATGAGATATCATATACCTGTTCAATAGTTTTAAACTGTTTTACTCATACCAGTCCCATGACTGACCCGGAGTTTACTTTGTTGTTTTCCCTAAACTCTTGGGTGCCTAAATTTGTATGGGCAGTCAAGTAGTTGGGATTTACAGATATACTTGGAGAGCTTGGAGCAGGAGGCTGCAAGATTTTATAGCTATAGTTATTTCCGATGTGTTGTAAGTGTTGTACTCTGATAAGTGCTATTGTATATATATAACTGTTTACTTCAAAGTTATGTTATATGTTATATGTTATTCGTTCCGCTGTGAGATTCGTGTTACTCTGATGATTCTGATGTTCTTCTTCTTCTTCTATTCTATTAGTTCTATCTTTTCTTTCTCACCTTCTAAATTCTTTCACTAACGTCTCGGAATTTCCGACTCTCGAGGAGTCGGAAATTTCCAGCCGTTACAGTTGGTATCAGAGCTTAAGTTAAGTGATTACCTTGGCTCTGTGGCATAACTCTATAGAGATGGGATTAGTAATATCCTAGATTGAGTTTGAGTGTATATATATGAGCGCGTAATTGTTATTCAATATAAAATGGTTTTATATTGTGGAGACTCATTGGTTGAGTGGCTTATGAATTCTGGTCGATCAGTTGATCCACTGTATCGATAAGGGTTACTAAACACTCGAATACGATGAACCGTCATGGTATGTTTTGAAAGGAGGGTAAAAGAAATAATTTTACCCGAATATATTTTGATATAATATATTGGTAGTGTTGGTTGTTATTATAATCGAGTAAGATTATAACATATGAAATGGTTATATATAACTAATCAGAATTCATATAAGTAAAGTATATGAAATGAGATGAATTAAATATGAATTTAAATCAGAATTGGAATTAAAATAAGGAAATTTTAAGTTCCTGGGAGATTTTGAAATGTTTTCAAAATGGAAGTATTTAGTAATGGTTTTGAAAATAATATAGTATTGAAATCACTTGGGTCGCTGGAAAATAATTCCGATGATGACTGCGCAGTATCATCGGTGTGATTTTCGAGTTCAAAGTGGTGGATTACTACCAAAGATTTTAATTTGAATTGTTTTGAGGAAACTAGTTGTTTAGAAAATTCAAAGGCTTTGAATTGGCAGTATGATTTCGAATTGATTTGAAATTTACCCAGGAATTTAAGTTCTAGAAATTAAAATTCAACTTGTAAAGTTAATTCGAATGGGATGGTAAAAGTAAATAATAAACCAGAATTTAACTTGAGATGATAGGTTAAGAAAAACTGGAAGTGATTTGAGAATAATATGGTTTTGGATTTGAAATGATTAGATAAGAGTTTGAAATTTGATATTGGAGTTTGAATGGAATTCGGCTTGGGTATAAGCGAATGATTTGGTTTGAGGATATAAACTGAGTGGAATGACCATGATATATGCAGAAATGATAACAGATCAAAAGGATATAATGATACGACCGACAAAAAGGTACAAGTTTATATTATATATGAGTTTGGATTTTATGAGCCGAATTGGCAAGCCGCTTGACTGTTTGATTTCTTTTGGGTTGGAGAAGGCTTAGAGAGGCGAGGGGTGGTTTGTCATATTGACCAATACAAAGGAGGCTATGGCGAAATTTTTCGAAAATTCCAGGCGTTAGAACATTCTCATGATTTATGGAAATTCAGTTAGCCAGAATGAATTAATAATTTAATTGAAAATTTAATGGTTCAGTTGAAACTGGAGTTGAGAAGTAAACTAAAAGATATTTGAATCTAGTTAGTAAAGTTGGTAGCATTTTCCTAGCTTAGCAATTTCGAGGACGAAATTATTTTAAGGGGGGAAGTCTGTAATGGCGCGTTTTGTAAGGTATAATATTTAAGTTATTTAATTATTTAAATAACGAATATATTAAATAAACGATAGTTGAACGTATAATTTATAATATAATTATAATCGAGCTCGAAATGGCGCGGCAGTTCGCTATTTGGCGATTCGAACTTCAACTGAATGTACATGATTCGTTTTAAGCCGGATTGCTGTGAAACAAGAAACGTGTGGAGCTGGTGGAGTATATCTTTCTAGTGGAAGAGAGAGATCGGGATTTCGTCGTGTAGATTTTGAGTTACGTCCAGATCAAATTATCAGAAATGCAGCGCCCTGACCATAACGATTTAATTATATTTTAAATAAGGATTTAAATAGAAATCGAGCGTCGATATAACTCTGACGATGTAATATCGAGTTGTAAATACATACAGGATTTTATCTGAGCTGTATAGTATGCCACTGTGAATATAGACGATAATAATTAATTTTAAATAATTAATTTAATTTTATTTAAATATATTTATATATTTAAATAGACTATTTAGAGCGTTAAAAATAGCCGGTTTTGCAAACGAAGTCGGAATTCGACGAAACCAGTTTTGTTGGATCCGCAATGTCAGATAGTTGTTAGATTTCAAGTTTCGTGATTTTTAGAGTCACTGTGTGACCGTGGGGATTTTTAGAGTGAGAAATAGTCAGTATTTCGACGGTTAAAAATATGCCGTGCGAGCATACGAAGTCGGAATTCGACGAAACCAGTTTTGTTGGGACCGTAATGTCGAACTCTAACTACATGTCCAGTTTGGTGATTTTTGAATATCATACGTAGTCGCAGGGATTTTTAGAAGTCAGATACAAGGAGAAATGGGCGAAAATAAAATATAAAATTTATTCAAAATATCCCCCCTCATTTTTCTCTGATTACAAACATGCCACACCTCATCTGTCTACAGCCACAAGTGCCACCAACCAAGAACAGCCTATATAAACCCATCCAACAGAACAAAATTCTGATTTTTCCATAAACAAACCGCAAGAAGAAAAATCAAAGAAAGTGAAATAAAAATCCTATATTTTATGAAATACATATAAATCGACTCCTCTGGTGATTTTCTACAAGTTGATACCGGTCTCATTGAGTTCGACGACAATATTGGGATGCTCGAAAATATACAGCAAGGTTAGGGTTTGGTTTTGTGGGATATTGGTGATCCGATAAAAGAAAGGAGGGTTGCCCTTGAAATCAGTAAGGAAAGAAGCATCATTTGGCAGGGTTTTTGTGGTGTTCGGTGGTAGGAACCATCGACGGTTACCTGTAGCTGCTCGAGACCCCGAAGAAGGAAGGTTGTGCGAGTACGTGGGTTTGAGGTTGGTGATGAAGTGCTTTGGATGGGGAGCTTAAAGATGGTTTCGGTTTGTTGGATAGTAAATCGGAGAAGGAGCAGTTGAAGGAGATTGGGGCCATGTTTGCGTTGGATGTTTACTGGAGCTCGTGGGATTTGATTTGGGGAAGGAGGACTTATGAACACGGGTCTGGGTCTGATGAAGTAATGGGCCGGTTTCCTAAGGGTGAGGCCCATTCATTTATAAAGTGTTGAGTTTTACTTTTCAATTTAAAGAGTGTATAAACTTAGTAATGTCGTATCTTGGTCATACAAGATCAGATTGACGAACCGTAAGTTGCGTTGGGATCGTATGGACGGGAGCAACACAATGAGACTGACCGGGAGTGAATCCGAGCTCGTTGCAATTTACGGTGAAATAAACTGTTTGATTCAAATCAAATAACGGTTTATCGTTCTTTAACGATGAACTGCAAATGTGAGTAAAACTCACCAACTCTAAACAGTTTTATTTTCACGTTGTATTCTTAGAACTGTTAAAATAGTATCTGTTTGACTGTTTGACTGTGTGTGGACTGTTTGATTGAACTGCTAGTCAGTTAGTAGAGATTATATATATGTGTATATACAGATATATATATATATATAAACCGTCAAATAGTTATATGTTGATTCTGTTTATCAGAATATTATACTGGTGTGGTCTAACATCTGTGGTGCAGGGAAACAGGTTGGAGGAATCCAACTGGATTCCTCAACAGTTATTTTACTGTGATTTATATATTGTGATATATAAATGTGATATATAATCTGATGATGATTATGTATGTATGGACGATATTCATCGTTGTTATATGGTGTGTTAAATACCATAAGAAATACCAGGATATAGAAAAGAGATTTTCAAACTATAATTTGAAAATAATTTATTTATATAAAATCGATGGATTTTATATTATAAAGAAAAGGGGATTTTGAGTATAAAGGAAAATATTGGTTAATCAAGTATAAAGGAAAAATATTTGTTAATCGAGTATAAAGGAATTTATGTGGTAATCAAATATAAAGGATAAATATATTTGTGAAGACAAATATAAAGGATATATATATTGTAAATCAAATATAAAGGAATATATTTGTCAAATATCTAAGAAGAGAAATATTGTAAACCATTTGAATAAATAGAATAAGGGTTTATTTATTTAGGGATTTAATAAATAGAATAAGGATGACACTTATTTATTTGAATAAATAGGATAAAGGAGATATTTATTTGTTAAGTAAATAAAGTTAAACTAAGTGAAATGGGTTAAGTTAATCGAAGTAATTTAGTTAAGTTAAACTAAGTGAAATGGGTTAAGTTAATCAAAGTAATTTGGTTAGGTTAACCAAAGTAAGTTAGTCGAGTTAATCAAAGTAATTGGTTAGATGAACTAAAGCAAGGTAGTGGAGTTAAAACAAAGTAATTGGTTAGGTTAACCAAAGCAAGTTAGTCGAGTTAATCAAAGTAATTGGTTAGATTAACTAAAGCAAGTTAGTCGAGTTAATCAAAGTAATTGGTTAAGTTAACCAAAGTGAGTTAGTCGAGTAAATCAAGTAATTGGTTAAGTTAAGCAAAGTGAATTAGTTAAGTTAAACTAAGGAGTTATTCGAAGTTAGTTAATCCAAAGGAGTTATTCAAAGTTAGTTAATCCAAAGGAGTTATTCGAAGTATGTTAATCCAAGGGAGTTAATCGAGGTTAGTTAATCCGAAGGAGTTAGTCGAAGAGTTAATCCAAAGGAGTTATTCGAAGTTAGTTAATCCAAAGGAGTTATTCGAAGTTAGTTAATCCGAAGGAGTTAGTCGAAGAGTTAATCCAAAGGAGTTATTCGAAGTTAGTTAATCCGAAGGAGTTAGTCGAAGAGTTAATCCAAAGGAGTTATTCGAAGGGTTAATCCAAAGGAGTTAGTCGAAGAGTTAATCGAATATAGTTATTCGAAAGAAAGTGTTAATCGAATATAGTTTATTCGAGTAAAGTTAAAAGAGTTAATCGAATATAATTTATTCGAGTAGAGTTAGAGAAGTTAATCGAATATAGTTTATTCGAATAGTTTTAGAGGAGATATCGAATATAGTTTATTCGAATAGTTTTGGAGGAGATATCGAATATAGTTTATTCGACAGGAGTTAGGTGAAATAGAGCAAGTCGATTAGAGCAAATCAAATAGAGTTAATCCAATAGGGTCAGTCCACCAGAGTAAATTGGAAAGAGTAAATCGAATATGGTTATTGGAAAGAAAGGTTAAGTACGTGAGTTAGTTAAAGGAATTTAAAGTTAACTTTGCCTATTTTCAAGGTTAGAAGTGTTGTTCAGTTAAGGTCTGAGAGGTAGTTCTACCCCAACTTGATTGACTTCAGAATTGACAAAGGAATAGTTGTGGTTCGATCTAAAAGGTTGATTAGGAATAAAGTTAAGGAATAAGCGATAAATGGATTAAGCGAGACGATGTTTTATACAACGTTCATTGGAAATCCGTAAATGAGTTTTGGAAACGTTTTCCAAATATAGTCAGATATGTTTTCTAAACATAGAAAAGGAAATGTTTTCATGATAAGAATTTAAGAGATAGAGTTAAGCAAATTTAGAAACTGACTGGAGAAGGTAAGTTGAACGGTTTTCTAAGTGACGATCTGATGTTGGTTTCGACCTTCCGGATTGATACTTAGAGAATTGTTCTCATACTAGTTACAGTTAGGGACTGATAGTTGCGAAATAAATAGTGATGTGAAAATAAGTTATGGAAATGTTTTCCAATGATTAATAACATATATTTTCTAAATATATGAAATAAGGAAATATGAACATATGATGATTGATCGATCGAATTTCCATTTGGAAATAAGATCGTTGTTTGTACACCGACATGTTTTCATTTGATAGTTGAATCACAGACTATCAAAGTTTTTACCATTTTAACGTTGTTAATATGGAGAGACCGGTTGGATTATCATCCAAAGAACCACTCTGTATTGGCATAAGCGTTGCGAGCAATATATGCCAAAGATAAATTGAAGACGGAGTAAAGTGCAAGGGCTGTTGTATAAGTCTTAGATAACAGTGACTAAGATAGATATACTGAATAGTGCCTTCGGTTTGTCCAGTCCCAGGACAACGTATATGGAAGAAGGTCTGACAGAGTATATCCAATGGATCGCGTAAGTTGATCTGTGCAAACGTATTCACGTTTGGTGGCGGAGGAATTCGTTTCTCTTAGCTATATACCCGTGTTATTTTTGGATAAGTCAATTTGTGATTTGGCGGGTATGACGATGTGGCATTCAAAGTGAATGGTGATCAGATGTTCTGAAGATAGACGTAGCTTCTAGCCTCACACCGGGAAGTAACAAAAGTTGGGCTAGGCAGCATGGCTAGTTGGGTCATCCCCAAGCAGGGTGTATTGTCACCGATCTAGAGAATATTCATATTTATACTTCTTTTTAATTCTGTATCTTCGGATGACGGTTTGATGGCCTATAACCGTGGTGGCAATATATTCGCGACACTCAAGCTAAATGAGTGAGCGGTCATGTGTGGCCGGGTTGCAAGACGTTCTTGTTGAACCCTGAGTGTATCACCTCTAGAGTACACTATTCAGAAGGTGCTCCCATACCTTGTCTGTTGGAATCCATTCTCCGATAAGCGCCCTACGGTTTATGATTTTATACTATGTATGTAGAACGTGAGATGCAAGCGTTTCTGCTAGATTGATATCTATTTGTACTTAGACATTATTATAATATCACAATGATATTGCTTGTCAAAGTTGTTCAGATACTCATCAGGGAAAAACCCGTTCCGTATTCACGGCGTGGTCTTATGAGATATCATATACCTGTTCAATAGTTTTAAACTGTTTTACTCATACCAGTCCCATGACTGACCCGGAGTTTACTTTGTTGTTTTCCCTAAACTCTTGGGTGCCTAAATTTGTACGGGCAGTCAAGTAGTTGGGATTTACAGATATACTTGGAGAGCTTGGAGCAGGAGGCTGCAAGATTTTATAGCTATAGTTATTTCCGCTGTGTTGTAAGTGTTGTACTCTGGTAAGTGCTATTGCATATATATAACTGTTTACTTCAAAGTTATGTTATATGTTATTCGTTCCGCTGTGAGATTCGTGTTACTCTGATGATTCTGATGTTCTTCTTCTTCTTCTTCTATTCTATTAGTTCTATCTTTTCTTTCTCACCTTCTAAATTCTTTCACTAACGCCTCGGAATTTCCGACTCTCGAGGAGTCGGAAATTTCCAGCCGTTACACAAGCGTTCTGTTAGATTGATATTTATTTGTATTAGACACTATTATAATATTAGAATAAGATATGATTTCAAAACTGTTTTGAGTTATAGTAAGGTAAAAACCGTCCGTGTTTATGTGTGGGCCAGTCTTACTATTTTCCTTTTCTTTCAAAAGGGTTTTGGACTTTAAAATCAATATGGATGTTATATAACTTAGTGAGTTTTTCTCACTCTGGTTCACCAGACTGACCCGATGTTTGTACGGGTTAGCCCGGGTTACAGGTTCAGGTCATTGGATAATACGAAGTTTAGAAGGCGTGCTGCAGGAGTTCAGATGTATGATTTTATCTAGTATATTCCGCTGTGTGATGTATATGAGGACAGGTTGTTATAACTGTCCAAGTGTATTGATGTACTCTGATATTGTAAGTATTTTTCAAGCTCTCAATAAAGATTATTTCTATATTACATTTTGTTCCGCTGCGATGTGAGACTCTGATTCTGTGTGTTGTTCTTCTTATTCTTCTATTTTAATATTTCTTTCTTTCTTGTCTCATCCTCTAAATTCTTTCTATTGGAATCTGGGTTTCCAGTACAATTTGGGTTGGATTTGTGTGGTTTGATCAACTCAAAAGGTACCGGAAATTTGGGTTGTCACATTACCAATTCTTACTCTAGGATTTCCGGATATAATGACATGTGTGCTAAGAGATACTAGGAAGGTATTTTTCACATAGTGGCTTAGTCTAGCCGCCTCCCCTAATTGTATGGATCATGTGACACATGGCCAGCCCGACCTTGGATGGCTGCCATGTGGCACACCGACCCAGAGAGGTCGATTGCCTATAGATACACATTTTGAAGGTTGGTCAAAGGAGCATTCTCTTTGGATTCTCCATGAAAGGACATTGCAGCAAAGGGAGATCCAAACTTGCTAATACACATAAGGATTTTTTGTTGTATCACTCTTTTCTCTATATTTCTTTCATACCAAACAACTGTAACATGTAACATATAGTATAAATAAAGATTATGAAATGGACGCAGACTTTGATTAAGTCGAACCACTGTAAAAACTCTTGTGTGTTCCATATTTTTACTTTAATTCTTACATTCTATGATTGTTGATTGTGAGAATATTAGTGATTTGCGTGTCGATTGCGCACTTTCGAGGTTCGTTATCAAGAGTGCCACTTTTTGACGTTAATACTTTGGCGTGCCAAATAGGGGAGGCACACACGCAAATACTTCAACTTCTAGCTTTAAAGGATTTGGATTGCTCATCTTTAGATTAAGGATGGTAAAGCGGAAGAATAATGGAGTATCTTCCTACACTCAAGCCACTGGCAACACAGGCATGGGCAACGAGGCAAGCCAAGAGGCTTTTTATGGAGAGCCATCTATCATCTAACAAGGGAAGAGATGGATAATGTACTCACCAAATTGAGGAAAAGGATGGAAAATTAGGATGAGCTCCTAAAAAGACAGCAAGAGATAATGGATAAATTTCTTGCTTGGATGGATGGATTTGCTTGACTAGAAGGTCAAGCATTAGCAGCGCTGCAAAGATGGGGGCAGCATCTTTGGATCGACCACTATTCCGGTCAGTGCAACCTCTAGCTCGACCAACAGCCATTAACGACCAGGACTTGCCAGGGGGCAACCGTCCCACACACGATGGATTACATCACGACTCTATAACTCATGACACTCTATATTGGAATGTTAGACAAACCCACACTAATGTTTCTCTAGATAGGGGCGGCAAGCAACTTGGAACTAGAAATGCTATCATGGGTCGACTCGGCAATACCGACCCCAGACCGAGTCAGAACCTGGGGGAAACACCGAGTCAAACCTGACTACTCAAGATAGGCTCCCACCTTCTTCTGAACTTGTCGTTGGATTGGGCAGTTGGAGACAATTACTTGGA
Organism: Allium sativum; assembly: GCA_030737875.1. Classification (NCBI taxonomy): domain Eukaryota; kingdom Viridiplantae; phylum Streptophyta; class Magnoliopsida; order Asparagales; family Amaryllidaceae; genus Allium; species Allium sativum. The sequence continues at coordinate 139,914,000 of CM060912.1, forward strand.
GATGGAGAACGAATTGCTGACATGATTCGATGATTTTCAAGAGGCTCTTCACAGAGTGATATGGACAACGCCAATCGCAACCCATTCACGCGGGACATTAGGAATTCCCGCAAACTACCTAACTTCAAATTAACATCTTCGGAGGCATACAACAGAAGGACCGAGTCTACCATACATTTGATGCGCTATACACGCCGCATGGAAGTACTATCGGCATCGGATAATGTCATGGCAAAGGGTTTCCCTATGTTCTTGACTGATATTGCTGCTGTTTGGTTTCAACATCTTGAATTCGAATCGATCAACAGTTGGAACGCGTTGATCACCCACTTCGTTGAGCAATTTAGGGTCCATATTGCTTGACCCTAATGTGTAATGTGTTATACTTCTGTTAAAAAGAGGCCCAGAGATACCCTACACTCGTTTCTGGAAAGGTTTAATGTGGTGGTAATGTTGGTGGATTGCCCAGAATCGTCTATTATACTCATGGTTGTTGTATCCAACATTTTGTATAAAACAGACTTTAAAGTTTCTTTACAGCATGACCCACCAAGAGATGTTGATGAATTATACTTTGAGAAAGATAGGTTTTTGAAACAAGATGATGATAATACCGAGATGGATGATCTTGGTGTTTACCTGTCAAAGGATGGAGGAACATCCAACTCTGGAGAGAATAAGGGCAAGGGAATGGCCCAGGAGAATAATGATAAGAATATACGGCTCCAGAGAGAGCCCAAATTCGACAAGTATACCGAGCTGAATTCCTCATTATTGGATATATACCGGGACGTGCGAGGAACTCTTCCTTTTCCAAAGCCTCCCAGGAGGAAGCTAATGCAAAAGTAACAGTATTTTTGAAACCACCGCATGTTCCATGATATGTCATGCTACAAACGACTATAGGCATTTGTGTGACCATATCGAAGAGCGGGTCAGACGAGGAGAGATGCCCGAATACATCAAGCAACCAACAGTGCCAGCACCAGCACTACCACCACATCCTCCTCGCTGTGGAAATGATCTTGGACCTTGCAATCGACGGATTATCATCAGCTAATCTGGATGAGATCACTATGGATTTTGCATTTCTTCATAATAAGATATGTCTCTTCTTGATTTAAGATTTCTGAATGTCTACGTAGACTCATACATGTACAGGAATGAGGATTTAATCCTTACACATGCTTTTTTCTTGACAATAAAACCATCCGATGAATAAATTGATAAGTTCAAGTACCCACATACAAGATTAGGATTTAATCCTTAGGCGTGCTATGGATTCAACGATAAACCAATAAGGCTTTGTAATGGTTATGTAATAATTTTTGAATTTAATAAAATGGATTTCCAAGCATGGATTATGCTTAACGGTACTTAATTTTCTTATCAGGATGTGATGGGGCATCTTAGCCTGGTTTTGGGTATGGTTTATGCTCGATCTAAAACTCTCGGTATTGATTATACCTGGGAGGATGGATTAACTTGTCAGGACTTGGCAAGAAAACTCGATCACAACTCGAGGATGGCTTATGCTTAGCTTAGTTAGGTCTTAACAAGGCGATTCAATCATGGATCGAGTATGGATTATACTTTCTATGATTTTTCAAGCATTGTTTATGTTTGGAAAGGATAGATGGTAATGTCAGGATTTAGCGAAGCTATTAACTTGGTTGATTATAATCGCAGTTCTATAGGCCTTACAAGGCTATGGTTTTCCTGTATTTTGATTTCTATTACATTACGATTTGGAGCGATTGATGAACTTCTCGGTATTATGGTTTTCTTATATTATGATCCAATATGATCATGGCTTTCTTATAATATGGTCCCACATGACCATGGATTTGTGGCTTTCTATTAATACGATCCGCAACGATCATGGGTTTTTTGGTTTTCTATTATTGCTTAATATGATCCGGTGCGATTGTGGATTTCAGATATTAGATTTCTATTATTGATTATTTCTATGTCTAATGGATTATTCAGAACAAACCTTCCTTTCCTAAGAAAGACATGTTCTAGGAAGAAAAATGTTGACCAGCCTTTAGCAAGCCCATCACCTCTTGGATTTTAATGAAGCGAACTACTCAGGATTTAAGCACATTCTCACATAAAATCAAATTTATTGATGGGAGTGGCAAACTAACTCAAAGCAATTTGGATTAACAAGTTATCCCCTGGGTCGGTAATTCTTGGCTCGTCCCATCTCCTCAACCACCTACCTTTGGCTCAAAGGAACTCAGGTCGGCCCACCAGGGTCGGAATGGATGCACCCAACGCACCTCTCCAATCCTTGATTTGGATCGGACCCTCTCGGGTCGGCTATCCCGAAGTCGACCATATCGACCCCGGTTATACCGAACTGAGCCTTTAAGCATCTTTCCCCCATATGTTTACGTGGCACACTGACTCAAAGTGGTTGATTGCCTATAAATTCATATTTTGAAGGCTAGGAAAACGATCTTTATCTTTGGACTCTCCACGTGAGGACATTGCATCAAAGTAATGCAAAAACTTGCAAATACACAGAAGGATTTTGTGTTGCATCGTTCTTTTCTTTACATCTCTTTCATATCAAATAACTATAACCAGTAATCTACAGTATAAACAAAGATTATAAAGTCGACATAGGCTTGGATTAAGCGAACCACTATAAAAATTCTTGTGTGTTCCCTGTTTTTACTTTAATTCTTGCATTTTGTGATTGTTAAATGTGAGAATATTATGTGATTAGTGTGTGCAATATGCACTTTGGGGGTTGACTGTCATGAGTGCCATTTTTGACGTCAAAAATAATATGTCTTCTTCCCATTAAATATTAGCCCCATCTCTTGGTGGAAATTATAATGGTCAATAATTCCCTCTTATATAAAGACAATCCTAAGTTCCTGCCATGCACTACTTAACTCAAAATGCAAGTGGCTTGCCATTTTGAGTTAATATATCCCTCACACCATTTCCACATGTATAACATTCTAGCGTAAAATATAGGTTAAATTTTGGGAGAGTTAGGATAGGTGAGTTAGTTAGGAATTATTTCAATTTTTTTAAAGCTAAGGTGGTTGCATAACTCTAAACAAAAACATCCTTTTCCAACAAATTGGTCAAGGGTTTGGCAATCACTCCATATCCACTTATGAATCATATGTCATAACCAGTGAGACCCAAAAGGCCTATCAATGCCTTCAAGTTTTTAGCGATTGGTCACTCCTACACTGCCTCAACTTTGTTAAGATATGCTGTAACTCCTTCTCTTCAAATGATATAACCTAAGTAGTGTATGATGAGTTAGCAAATTAGCACTTTGATAGTTTGATTTTTATGTGGTTAACAATTGGAAGGTAAGCCTAAGTTTTTCTAAATGATCATCCTATGACTGACTATACACCAATATATCTTCAAAAAACACCAAGATAAATTTTCTCAAATAGGGTTAGAAAACTTCATACATAAGGGACTAGAATGTCGGAGGTGCATTCACTAAACTAGAAGGCATCACCATAAATTCATAATGCCCTTCATCAGTGTTGAAAGAAGTCTTGTAAATGTCTGGTTCGTGCATTCTTATTTGGTGATATCCTGACCTCAAATCCAATTTAGAAAAGAATTTTGGGTCATGTAATTCATCAAATAAATCTTCAATCAAGGGTATGGGCCATTTGTATTTTACTGTCTGAGCATTTAACCTTTTATAATCCACAAATAGTCTCTATGTACCATCTTTCTTCCGCACCATCACAACTGGGGATGAATGGGGGTTGTTACTTAGCCTAATGATGCCAGATTCTAATAAATCCTTTACAATTTTCCCTAGTTCATTTTTTATATGGTATGAGAGCCTATAGATTTTAAACAGACATATTTAAAGTGTGGTAGCAAGGGTATTTTATGGTCACGTGTTCATGGAGGAGATTGAGTAGGATTTGGATTAGTGATTGATGGGAAGTCCTTTAGGGTTTCAGTTATTTCATAAGGAATGGTAAGAGGGTCAATTGAACCTGGTTGTTAACTATGACATCATTCAAACACAACATCGAGGTTAACTAGACTTGACTACATTCTTTACTCATTTTTTTCTTGCTAACAATCTTCATCTCCTCCTACTTTATTCCTTTTCATGTATACACCTTATTGTTATATTGAAACCTGACTTGCAATTTCTCCAAGTTAAGTGTTACTTCATTTAAATCTTTCGTTCATTGAGCTCCTAAATCTACCTGACATACTTCCAAAGGAAAAAGTAGTAAATCCATTGGCATGACACACCCCTGACACTTGAGTACAACATCTTTGCACATTCCAGAATCTGACATGTTTTCATCATTAGCCACGGTTACATCAAACACCGTGGTTTCATCTACCTTAAAACCAGATTTTCTAGGCAATTCTTCGTTGACGAAACTATGGGTTAAGCAGGATTCTATTAGGATATTCACAGCTTTCCATGGATATTTCCTTTTAATTTAATGGCAAATAGGGCAGAGATTCCACATAGGGCTTGTAGGGTAATGGATAGGGTTTCTTGAACTGACCAATCCAGTTCATAAACTTCAAAAATTTCCATTATTACCTTATCATCAATTCATTCTTCATGCAGAGATATTACACCCTCGAACATTTACACCTTAGGACTTTTACACTTCTGATCACATGACCATTTCTCCTTACAACCATAACAAATGCCTTGTCTCCGCATTTCACTCAATTGGCTACGGTTCAACCCCTTGATTTTAGCAAAATTCTCTAAGTATGTGGGTTTATCCCTGGATTCTTAGCTAAGATTTTTAGGAGGTTTAAGTTTGCTATGTTGTACAGTGTTGGTGTTTTTGGTATTAGGGTTTTAGCTTGTCAAATTCTTGGCATTCATTTTAGTCAGCATCCACTTGGCTTCAAACATTTTGACTAGGGAAATTGCTTCTCTAAAATTATGGGATCTTGTTGCCAATACATCTAATCTGATCTTGTCCTTCCATCCTCAAACAAATCTATTCAGCAAAAATTTAGGGGGGTAGTGTTTCAAGAACTCCCTTCAACAACTCAAATTTACTTAAGAATTCCCCTTATAGTGGTGATTTGGTTAAGCTTTGACATGGTTTCATATAGCCTTTCCTTCTCCTTAGGGTTAAATTTAACAAGAACCTCCACCTTGAACACTGGCCATGCTCCAACATGTTCCACTGTACCAGTGTACCAGAATACCACTATAATGCTTCCTTGCTGAGAGAGAAAGCGCAAATGTCAACACATGCCTTCATCAATACTATGAAATCTAAAGTACTACTCTGCCTGCCTCAATCAATCAACAATTTCTTCTTCACCAGGGAAAGTAGGAAAGTCTAACTTCATAACGTAGTTTTGATTGTGAGTTGGATTATTATAAGGTTGATAGGGGTAAGATAGGTAATTATGGGTTATATAAAAATTTTGTGGTTCTTGAGAAAATAATAAAATAAATTTTGACTATCTTTTAGAATATGTTCACGAAATTAGCATCACTGCGTCCATGACGATTTTCCGATCAATTTAGACCTATGGATTGCAGAAGACGAATTCAAGGTGAAAAAATATCTTTAAATGAAATGTTACAACAAACATGAAAAGAATGTATAAGAAAAGACCAATGGCCACCATTGTTTTCTGTCTTGTTAACAAAAGCCTATGTATCTCAGTTATTAAAGACATGTGACTTCCAAGTGAGTGGCGCAAGTTCGAATCCAGTCGGCGCCTTATTTTTATTTTACAGAAACGACTAAAATAATACATGTTCGAATAGGGAAATATGTATAAATGCACATATAAAAAAATTACACGTAAAAGTAAGAACAAAAATATATGTATACAAGCATATGCAAATATATGTGTATGTGCATGCAAAAATATATATACATATGAAAGAAAAATCCAAAATAAGCCTATAATCAATGAAAATAGTAAGAACTAAATAACGGCATAACACTATTTGAATTTTTAAAATGAAATAAAAGTTGCACGTATATATATATACGTATAAATTAGAAATTCAAACTTAGCAATGGTATCTAAAAGGCATAAGATAATAAATTAGAATAACTTAATTAAATATTCAGAATTAAGTGAAACCTGCATTACCATTGTGTTCGTCTCGGAATTCTGGTTCAGATAGACCCCAAGTTTGCGTAAAACGTATAATGTATGAAGAAGTTATGGGCATTAGAAGTTCGTATACATATAAGGAGCTTATATATAAATATAACATTAAAAATAAATCAAACAAGGTGGGAAAAGACGAAGGAACCAGACCTGTTGTGGGTCGACCCATGTTCAGCCCGGATCGACCCAAAGGTCGACCTAATGGGGGCAGGGTCGACCCATTGCAGATCTAGGTAGATCCATTCTGCGAACCTGGACTTTTTTGTGACTGTGTTCGTTGTCGACTCATCATTGCATGTACGATTAAGATCAAGAGTTTCTTGTACACCTATAAATTGACTAGCAGGGCCTAGCCTAAATCTCATATTTTTTGAGTGGCTGTCCAGGCTCTTTCATTCTTCTTCCTCCTCAAATCCTTTCAAAAAATAGAATAATTAGTCTTAGGAAATTCTGATTCAAGATTTGGAGGAAAATGATATATATCTACAATTGGGTGTTCAGAATTCCGATCAACATAAGGTAAGTCCTTGGATCTGGTTTACATAGATTTTCTTTCTCTTTTCCCCTTTCTTTAGTGATAGATTTGTGAACCCGTGGATATTTTTGATATAGATTCAGTTAGGGATGCCACGGAACAACAAATTTGGATCTGATTCATGGATTGGAAAGCTATTAGGTGATTGGATCTAAATTATACCATTTTAAATTATGGTATATTTATTGTTTGTATTCCCCGTTATAATTAATCTACTAGACAATTGATGTTTTTTGAAAATTTGTATTAGAACTGTTTAGGAAATGTTAAAAAGAATATTGTTGTATATAGAACCATCCTAAGAATCTGTTAATTCGATATTGTAAATCAAGTTATAATAAAATCGCAAACAATTGTGGTGATTGGGGTTAAATCTACTGAGAACATTTCTGTTGTAAAAAGCTTATTCCCATTAATCATCTCTCTGAATTGGAATTTGTTGTAAATGCTGTAATTATGGAATTTACGATAAACATGAATATTAGTTTAAGAATATTATTATGCCAAAAGATTGTAAATAGAATTACAGTAAAATTTGGAAGAATAATATGGCTAAATTGTATTAAAAAATTACAATAAATATGAAATTGTAACTGCATTTAGACACGAGATTAAATTCAACTTGTGGTAGAAGTCTGCCTGGAACCGCCCGACAAATCCAACATCCACAAGTGGTCAATTTAATGTGAGGGGACAAGTGCATAAACATACATATAATGGTAAATAGCGATACTGAGACACGAGGTTAAGTTCAACCAATGGTAGAAGTCTATCCAGAACTGCCCAGCAAATCCAGCATCCATAAGTAGTCGACCTAATGTGAGAGGTCTGGTGCATATATATAAAAACATATGTATATAATGGGAAATGTATAAATGGCATTAATAGTAATGAATGGATGTTACAACAGTATAAGAATTAGAATGAACAGGGAATGATAATAACATATTAAATTAATTTCACTAATAAAATGTTATATAATAGGTAGGGTTGTCCTAGGGACAAGTGAAAATTATAATATAAGTTATAATAAATGAAAAGGAAACTTGTTAATAAACCTTAGTTAAGAGAACTAAGTTAATAAGTAAACAATACAACTTGTAGTGATCGTGTAAGATGAAATTATGATTAAATAAGAAAGAATGAAGTAAACTTATGGAATGGAATAAGTTATATTTAATCATATATATTAAGTGACATGTTAACTGAAAACACGTGGATTGAGATAAAATATACCTATTTATATATTATGTAAAACATGTTATTCTAAGTATGAAATCGGACAGTGAATTACATGGTAATAATATAAAGAGATTGCAGATTACAAATCTTGAATTACAATCTAGAGAATAACATGTTAGGGGATTATTAATAAACAAAAATGGGTTAAGTTATATATCCAAAATTAATAAGCAAGAGGGGTCCATTCCTTAGAGATATAAGGGGCTCAGAGAGAGAACTTGCTAACTTGAATAAGAAGTTAATATAATTGGAAGTGATCAAGTTAATTTGAAATCAGATGAGGTAGAGCAAGCGTGTAATTAAATGTTTAGACATAAGGGTCTAATAACATGTTAGCGTGATGCGCTTGGACCAGTCCGCACGTCAGAAGGTGAAAAAACCGACAGGGTATATCATCGGGGTGTCTAGAGACACAGGAGGAACACGTCCACTTGATTACTTGGTTCGACTTACCACATGATTTCTTGGTGGGACTAGAGGGAAGCACGCGACTTCCGAGGGATGTGGTAGGGTACTCCGTAGTGGTCCTCTGTGCGGTACCGGCTTAGGATGTACTCACACAGGTGGGGTGTGCGCGATACCACCTAAGGGGGTATACCTTGATTGCAACAGTATCTTGGCAGTCAGAAGATTGTGGCATTATGACGTTGGGGTTATTTGGCGGTTTGCCTCGCTCGTTGAGGGAGGTTGGTTAGGACCAAATTAACGATGGTAATCTTCGGATACCTGTCATTGGCAGTTAGTGTGATGCGGAAAGACTAGTGCTAAACCAAGATACCATTATCCTTTAGTTATCGAGGCATGGTTAAGGGACACACCAAATTGGATGCTCGATTGGTTGTTAGGGGCACGTCACTTAGCTCTTGTTGCAGTCTTTCATTAGTTGAGGGAGGGGCCTGGGTGGGGCCATAGCCACCGAGAAAAAGCAGACCATACTAGATATATGTGTTGTAGGCACTTAAAGGCGGGCCTATACGGATATGGAAAGGCTTCCGACCAGTTTCTGTGCATTGGGTGTAGCCCGATTACAGGACTCGGGTTAGAATAGAAAGAATATACATGTGAGGGTCTAGATACATGCATGACTGCTCCAGGTGGTGTATCGTAGACGGTAGGGCGTTATTTCGTGTTAAGACTGAGCTTGACCGAGAAGTTTGGATATGGAGATCCGTACGTCGCTCTAGCGTAGGATGAGAGTTGCAAACGCTTTCATGGCACGACGGCGTAGATCATGCAAGAGGGTTTACCTTGATATTGGGGGTAGCTACATATATGTTATATTAGGTTAATGTACTAGGAGGTAGATGGGCACGACGTGTGTGGAAATCCTTAAGTGCTATTAACCCAAGCAACATGACTGAACGGAATATGTATGGTTATTTTAGATTGTGTACTTTAGTCTAGTCATCAGAACTTATGTTCTGACCCCCTCCTCATAACACCCTCGCAGGTTAGGTTTATGGCTGATATATGATAGCTTTGGATACTGGTCAGGCAGTATTATTACTATAGTAAGACTATATTTGATTATATTATATTTTATCCATTTTGCTGTGAGATGTTTTCTGAGCTCTGATATATTTTGCAACTCTGTCTTTTCTGCAGGATACCAGACAAGCCAAAACAAGTTTCGACAGATTGGGATTTTTGATAAAAAAATTGGTCTGCTGAAATTTGGGTTATTACAGGTGCGGCATTTGTTGGAGCTAGAGCATAGGGTTGATTAAGAGGTAGAGGGGGTGGTAATTGTTTAGGAGGTATGTTTGGTGGTGCATTTGGTGGGGAAAGAGGCATATATGGTGGTGGTTGTCTGGCAAGATTGTAACAACCCAAATTCCGACAGATCGATTTTTTTCTACCAAAAAACCCAATCTTTCGAAGCCCGAATTGCCTTGTCCGGTATCCTTTAGAAAAGACAAAGATAATAAATATATCAGAGCTCGATAAAACATCTCACAGCAGAATGGATAAAATATAAATCAAATATAGTCTTACCGAAATAATAAGACTGTTTAACAGGTGTCCAAATGCTACCAAATCTCTTCCATAAACCTAACCTGCGAGTATGTTATGAGGAGGGGGTCAAAAAACAATGTTCTGGTGAATTGAAAAATTATACATTCTGAAATAACCCTAGATATATCGTTCAGTTACATTTTCTTAATTATTAGGTTATTTGGGTTAACAACACTCAAGGCTCTGCCCTCACATCGTACCCATCTACTCCCCAATAGATTAACCTAATACAGTATATATGTAGTTATACCCACCATCTCAAGGTACTCCCCATAGTACCCTCCTCGTAATGTCTCTGACATCACACCATGAAAGCGTATACAACCTCAATCCTATGCCAAATTGCGTACATAAATCTATATCATTATGCCACATAATTGCACAGAACTACCATCATTATGCCACGTAAGCGAACAAATCCTCGTATTCGAACTCCTCGGTCGAATCACGTCTCAACGCAAAGTAATGCCCTAATGTCTATAATACACCACCCAGTGCATGTATCTAGGCCCTCACACGAACGTACGTCCTACAATAACCCGAGTCTCGTAATTGGGTTGCATCCAATGCACAGAAATTTGGTCTGGAGCTTTCAATATTTGTAAAGGACAATTTCATTAGGCCTACAATACATATATTCACATATGGTTTGTCTTTTCACGGTGGCTATGGTCCCACCCTGGCCCTCCCTTAACTAATGAAAGACTTCATCAAGAGCTAAGTGATGTTCCCCTATCAAGCAATCTAATATCCAATTTGGCATGTCCCGTAACTAACATCTAGACAGTGAAAGATCGAAGGTCTGTAGGTTTAGCTCTAGTCTTTCTACATCACACCGACTGCTGATGACAGGTATCTGACAATTACTATCGCTAATTTGGTCATGACCAACCTCTTCCATTGGCGAGGCAAACCGCTGAATCACCTAACACCATACACCACATCATTTTGACTACATACCTCAATTGTAGTCAAGGTATACTCACCGGATGGTACCGTACAGACCAAACCTCTGTGGGTACTGCCCTGAGATCTACCGCACATAGGACCATCACGGAGTACCCTACAATGTCCCATAGAAGTTGCATGCTTCCCTCTAGTCCCATAGAATAATCATATGGACGTGCTCCTTTTGTGTCTCCGGACACCACGATGATCTACCAAGTTAGGTATTCATCTTCATACGTACGGACTGGTTTCAGCGTGTCACGCCATTGCATTATTACATCTTACGTCTAATCTCTAATTATGTGTTTGATTTACCTCATCACATTTGCCGATTAACTTGATTATCTGCATATTTACTTTTACTTAGTTACTTGGTTTATTAGCATAAGATTTGTTGCTCACTTTCTTCAATCAACACTATGTCTCCAGGGCGGATTTCTGCTTATTATTTATTACGTGTATTAGACTAAATACGTTCAATTATAAGTCTACCAATAATATGTCTACTTTATTCTCCTACTTTATTCTTTCTTATTTAATCATAACCTTGACTTACACTGTTATCACAACTTGTTGTTGTTTATTTATCAACTTAATTTTCTTAACTAAGGTTTATTAATAAGTTCTCTTTTCTAGTTTATAACCTATGTCATAATTCCTCTTATTCTTAAGACGAGCCTACCTATTATGTTTCATTCTCATTCGTATAAGTAATTATAATAGGTTATATTCCTCGTTCATCACAATTCTTCTTAGGTTCCTTAATATGAACCAAATTTTACTGTTGTAATCTTCCTTTAATTACTGTTATGTACATTTTTATTATTTCAGGAAAATATTTCACACACCTCATTATATTGGTTAGCGGAAAGGTGTAATGAAATATTTTCATAACGTACAATTGTTAAGATCCGTAGTTGCAAGCTATTTCTTTTCTTTTCAGTATGGACATATCTTATTTGATTAGTGTGCAATACAGTAAAAGAATTCCTATTCCACACTAATCCCTTTTTCCTTTCTTTTCTTGCAACCACATTCTCAGTAATTTTATCGTTATGGAAATGTATCCATTTTTCTCCTAATCCAACTAACTCAGTCTACTACAGATTTTCCTTTTTTTACTTTCTGAGTTGTATGTTAAATTCCTATTTTCATATACCATTTACAATTACTGTAAATTTTCCATACAAAATTAGGCATACCAATTATTTTTCCATTCTTCCTAATTTTACTGTAATTCTATTTACAACAAATACAATTTGACATTAAATAACAATCTTAAAAACATAGTTGTAATTATTGTAAATTCCATAATTTCAGTACTATAATAATTCTCAGTCCAAATAGAAGATTAACGGAATAGATTTGTACAATAACACTATTCTTAACGTACTTCAAAATAGATTAGATCGCAATTACCGCAAATTAAAATTACTTATCACGTTAAGAAATACGGGGAGTGCAAAGGATAAATATATCTTTGCCAAAAGGTACAATTTTAAATTCACTCACCTTACCACTTTCCAATCCTTGAATCTGATTCATATCTGTTATTCCGTGGTCTTTCTAATTGAATCTAATATTAAGAGAACCACTTATTTATAAATCTAATGCAAAAAGAAGAAGGAAAGAAACCTAAATAATTCAGATTCACAGGATTTACCTCACGTTGAAAAAGAAATTTGAATACCAATATTGTAAATCTACAGTCATTGTCTTCAAATCTTGAATCAGAATTCCTCAATGCTAATATTCTAATTTCTGAAAGATTGGGAGAAGAAGGAAAATGGCAGAGCCTTGGCATCCTCTTAGAAAATATGAGTTAGAGGCTAGGCTCTTCTACTCAATTTATAGGTGTACAAAAGATTCTAGTTTGTAGGATTTAATAAAATGAAATCCAAACCATACAAGCTAAGAAAAACATGTCAGAACGATCCAGATCTAGTCCCTGGTGGGTCGACCCATGTGTCGACCCACCTTCAGGGTGCGTCAACCCACGGGTCGACCCATGTGTGGCCTGGGTCGACCTGCAAAGGTCTCTAACGTTGATTTTTTTCAACTTTAATTCTTGTTAACGTTGGTATTAATGTTGATTTTATTTCCAAATATCTCTTATGTAAATTATTTTCTTTCATTTATGACATATATCCAATTTCAAATTCAAACTTTTGCGTATACATAAGTGTATAACCTTCTAAATCTTTATTCGTTAATAACTTCCCCATATGGACTTGGTTTGGGGGCAAGTCACATATGAAAATAAATCAAAAAATTACTACGAACCCAGTAGTATATGTTTCGGGGCTAAATTCTAAAATCATAAATTATCGACATTTTTAATCTGATAATTATATGAAAATACGGGGTGTTACAACCTCCCCTCCTATGTAAATTTCGTCTCTGAAATTCGATAAGGGTGGAGTGATGTTATCCCATGTATAATTTCCAACCATCATGTGTACTTTCAATTTTGCAACCATTTGTGCAGTTGAGCGAAGTGTAATACAACACAATAAGAATGCAATGAATGCTTAAGCGGTACCTCCTATATGAATGCAAAATTTTCTTGAAAACCTTTTTGAAAATATGATGAACACACCCTAAATATACTTACAATTACTATATGAATGCAATATCTTGAAAATCAAAATACTTCTTCTTCATCCAATTTTTCCTGCATTCTTATACAGCAAGAGCATAGTTCATCCAATTTTTGCATCCAAACCTTACCAACCAACTTTTAAATTTTAGAAAAATCAATTTTCTGAATTTAGTTCCTTACAAATTTTCCAAGGAAATTTTTTGTTCTTGTACTTTCATGTTATTTTTGTTTTATGTTCTCTTTTGTTATTCAATTATATTTGTAATGATTTAACAAGAACTTCATTAATTAGAGAAAAGTTTCTCACACAAAGATAGAATACTACCACAACCGAAAAAAAATAACTTCTAAGTACAATCTTCCACTACAATAGTCAAACTAACAAAAGATAATCAAGTTCTAAAAAGGAAGAGTCCTACATGAAGCAACATAGAAATCAATCTACTCTCAAAAAGGAGGAATGTGTCCCTGTGTAAAGATATCCCTAAGAAAAGAATCCAAACCACTGAGGCGTTCCTCCTGACGCGTAATGTTGTCTCAGCCTCCAACTTCAACTCCTTAAATCGTTGCTGGGCCTCATAAATCTCTTGTATGGATTGTTGTTGTGTCTGGGCAAAGTCAAGCTGTATGCGGGCCATATCTTATTGCCAAGCAAGATCTCATGGTGCTCTCCGGCTAACTGGTCATATCTCTCAAATATGGACTTAACCTCTCTCGTAAATTCCCATGGCTCCTCTCCTGGCCATGGGCCAACTGCGATGACTAGGAAGACCCAGCTCCTCCTCAGTATAGCTTTCCACGCAGATAGTCATGTTCTGTTAGAGGGTCAAAATACTGGTATGGCCCCTCTATGCCTTATCCCTCCTCTTGTGCAAACTGATCTCTAAAACCTTCCTCCAGCTGATAACCACCTAGGTAAAACTGTCGATCTCACTGGTCCTGCTGACCCTCATCCACATCATCGTCATCACCTCCCTCATGCTCATCATCATGCTACATGGGATGGGCCTCCTGTAACTGGGCTAACTGAATATGCATCCTAGTCAGAGTAGATGCATTTATCATAGGGTGGGTCTCCACAATAGAACTCTGATTCCCTAAGGGAACCTGAAACTATCTAAACACAACTGTCCAAAAATGTCTAAAGGGGATCATAGACTATCTAATGCCGGTGGTGGTCGCAAAATGGGCCAGAATCTCCCTTGCCCAATTAATCTCAAGTCCGACAAAAATATCATAAGTGGCGCACCTAACAGTACCAGTAACCCTGTCGAAACTACCAGTCCGAGCAACCAAGTTATACTACAAGACGCGTATAACTACTCTAGTTAATGGGGGCAATTTCCCCACATCCCAAGCTCTATGCCCAACATCAATAAAAATCTGTCCGAACACGGCCTCATCGGTTATCTCAACCTGCCCTAATGTCAAACCCTCTCTTCTAATACCAAGCATAGCCCCTAATTGCCTCTCAGTAAAAACAATTGATATCCCTTTCACCTCAGCATCAATTACTGCCTCATTATTCTCTTCTCTACAATTTAAATTAGCATAAAAAGACGAACTACCTGGGGTAAGCAGTCCATTCTACCGTAGCATGGTCAAGTATCGGATGCAGTGCTCCAAGGGGATGCCCACAAAGTATGGAAATCTAACCGGTCTCCCAAGTAAATTCTGCACTACTTCCAAACAGATCAGTTGCTTTGGTTGTTTACCCCCTGTTGCTTCGGTTCAGCAACCAAAGCAAATGCAGACGACGCAACAGGCTAAAAATTCTTGCTTCGGTTATTTAGCCGAAGCAAGAACTACTTTTTTTGCTTCCATTGGGAGCACAATAAAAGCAAAGAATGCACCATCAGCGTAAAAATGATCTATTTCTTGCTTCCGTTATGGTTACAACCGAAACAAAAAAACCATTTTATAATAAAACACCTGGCATTTCACTATAATTCTCAAATATGCAGCAGTATGAATATACATATCGAAACAAATAATTAGCGCTTACAATTATATTAAATAACAATATAAACGGTATAGTACATGCAAATAAATATAATATTTCATTCACATTGTTAATAATCCAAACATTTAGGAGCAACAACATAATAGAAAACAATATAATTCATTGATAGCATTAAAAATGCGGTCTTAATACAAGAAAATGGAACATCCAATTAGAACAGAAGTTGTACAAAATGAGAAGTACCAACAATTTACAAAAAACACAAATACAAACTATAAACTCTAGCTTACTAACAATATTGCAACTTCAAGATGTAGTGCAATATTTACAGTATGCAGCTCTCACTCTAAACATAGTACAAACTACATCAATATAGTTGTGTCACCTGTTACAATTTACATGTCAGAATTAAAACATAATTCAACCATACTACAAACGATTATTTAGGAAAAAAATAGAAGGTAGCCTTCTGTTTTATGTTTAATCACTTGTATGCATTGCCAACAAAATTGTATTGAAAATAATTCTTTTCCATTATTCAGCATTCACCTAGGTATTTACTAACTAGTGCAAGCTATAGCTCCAACAACAGTACGATCTAAAATTAACAATAAAGGATATGGATAAAAATAATACAAAAGTTAGCAATACATATAACTGCAAGACCAGTAAGTATGTGTTATCTTTTGCACAAACATGACTTACCTCCACTTTCTACCAACTATTTCTAATAAAAGGAAATAACAATTATCTATAGTCACGTATTAACTAAATGCAATACATGTACAGGTACATAGCCAGAATTCATGTTAAATTATTTAATTCGATACAAATGTCAACTTATTTTGATAGTGTACCCTTTGTAACTATGCTTACGCAACTTATTTTACTAACAATTTTCGAACTACAATAACAATTTTCCTACCTACATGCAGTGAATAATGATGCAATGGGTAGAGTATGAGTCCAACTACTATAACAATTTTCCTACCTACATGCAGTGAATAATGGTGAAATGGGTAGGGTGTGAGTCCAACAAACATTAATTTATAAACATGAACAACCAACAAAGTTTTCCGACAAAAATGCACCTTCTATCTCCTCGACTCCATTCCATCTTATGGGAATTTGAATGTTGACTCTGCCCAAATGTCAGGCTATTATCAGTCCTGTACTCTAGCATGTCTAGATTTATACCAGAACCACATACATTACACATCGTCGAGCCCTTACGACCTACCTAAAACAGAAGGCTGATGTTCCGTTTTGGCCTAAATAACAGTTTACACTCTCAGCTTATGCAACAAATAAGAGATTTTTTTAATCATTGAGGTAAATCTAAACTATATTATTCTAACATTTATTTAAGTTAAAGAAACTTCTGTTCACAATCAAACTATTTCACTGTCAAGATGACGGTCTATATAGTTGAATTGAATGGTGACAAATACATGTTTTAAATCCGCCACCTACATATCAAAAAGAGACAAGGAGAAAAATACTCACCAATGTACATACTCGCATCTTATACTAAAATATATCAATAATCCACGAGAACAAACTTAAAATTTGAGAGAAACTAAAGCTTCAAGTACACATAGTAGAAGATGTTATAACCAAAGTTTGCATCCAATCATCGAATTACAATACGAAATCAAATTACACCGAATACAATCTTGTTTATTCTCTGTAAATTAAAAAAAAAGTAGGATGTACTTACTAAATCACCACATTTCAGCCTTAAAAGTCATCGAAATCTCAAATGTCTCTTCCCATAGCAAATATCAACCTAGTACCCGTAATTTTCTTGCATGCGCTCCGCCTTCCGTCGATGCTATAACCTCCATCTCAATCTCAGATTGTCAAGACATCGAAAGCTCCCCAAATTTCTATAAATTGACGTTGTACTCAACATTCCTCTCGGAATCGATCTTGGAATTTCGGAATGGATCGACCGAATTAGTTAGATGTAAGATCGAACTCTCATAATTTGAACGTGAACACGAAGCCATAGTTTAGATTAGGATTGGGAAATGATCCAATTGAGCGAAGGATGATGCTACGTAACTCTGTATCCACGATCATCATGATCAGCAAGTGAGAATGAATGGGAATAACAAATCCGCACCTCACCCCTTCGGCGATTTCGCCATGGTTGATAGTTGGGGATCTAAAAAGGTGGATATGGCGGCTAGTAGGGTTTAGTGTTGTGAGAAATAGATTTGGGTATATGTCGGGTAAGAGTTAGTATTCTGGGACTAAAACTGAGCTGTGTCGTGCATTCGCACATCCATCTCAAAGCACTTCAATTTTACAAACTATTATTTATTAGTTTTAATGTCTTGTAAACTACTATCATTATAATCCAACTTATTTTATTTTTGATTTATAAACTACTTATCTTATTAAAAATAAAAATTTACTGATTATTAACTTATAACTAAATATTCACCAATTACAATTTATTTACTTCTAGCTTATTAATTATATTAATTACTATTACTTATTTGATAATGAACATAATTAATAATTAAATATATTTAATAATTATTACTTATATAGTAATTATTAATTATTTATTAATTATTACTCATGTATGAATTATACATAACTTAACATAATAAAATTTTAAATTTCTAAGTTCCTATTTTCTTTTAGTTTGGAACTTCTTGATTTTTTTTTAAAACCTATGAATTATTTTAAATTTATTGCATAAAATTCTAAATTTATCACATAAAGTTTTAAATTTTGTTAAAGTTCCATTTCTTATTGTTATTTATTTAATATTAAATATTAATTATCACTTCATACTTATTAATTATTACATACAACTTTTTAATTATAACCGATTATTAATTATTCAGTAAGTAATTTATTATTAGTAATTAAAACATACTAACTCTAATTTACTGATTATTAGTAGTTAATTATATTAAATAATTAAGTGTAAAAAAATAATGTTAGATAATTATTAATAATTACAAATTATTTGTTGATAATCATTGGTGGTAAATTAAAGTTAAGTACATATAAAAGTTTCCATTTTTAAATTATTAATTTTTAGATTGTCATTATTAATTACCTATTGGATAAAATTAATTTCTTTATACTAAATATTACTTCATAAGTGTTAAATTTTAGTAGTAATTATTAGTATTAATTACTACTTAATTATTAAAAATTAATTATTTAATAATAATGATCAAATATCATAATTTTTTATAATTAATAAATGATAATTAATATTAATTGATAATTACAAAGTAGTTATTATTGAATGTTGAACATTAGTTCCTAATTAATAAATGTTAATTGTTGATTTAATATTAAATGTCAAACGTCAATTATTAAATACTAATTATCAATTATTCAATATTAATTATTTAACATAGATTAATAGTTATATTTATTAATTATAGAATGTTATTAATAATAATTAGTATTAATTATAATATATTATTAAATAATAGTTATTGATTAACTATAATACATAGTAATTTTATATTACTTGTTGCTACTCATTAATTAGAAAAAAATATTTTTTGGTATAATGCATTTACTTCTGTTCTTAGGAAACGAAGCAAATAACATTATTTGGTTCGATGCAATTGCTTCGGTTCATAAGAAACCTATACGAATACGTTATTTCCTTTGGTGCATTCGCTTCATATTTTAGCAGAAAAGAAGTGTAACGACCCAAGGAATTTCAACCCCGAAAATCGACACAAAACACCACGTCGACTATTCAAGAGATCGAGAATACCAGATCATTAATAGAAAGAAGTTAGATGGTGAGAAATAGAAAGGAAGAAAGTTATAATAGAAGAAGAAGAACATAATAGAACATAATCTGAGTAACCACAAATCTCACAGTGGAACGAATAAAATATATTATATAACAACTTTTGAAATACAAAACTGTATTTATACTTACATATATCATCTGAGTACATCACATACTTATCACAATGAAAATAGATTATATATATATACACACACACACACACATATATATATATCTAACATTGAAGCCTCCTGCTCCAAGCTCATCTAGGTATATATGAAAAATCCCGACTGCTTGACTGCCCGTACAAATTTGGGCACCCAAGAGCTTAGGGTAAAATAAAATAAACTTTAGGTCAGTCATGAGACTGGTGTAAGTAAACTCCAACCATATGGTTTAAATTTTAAAAAATCTTTTAAAAGAAATGATAATCGTAAGACCGATCCACACATAAACACGGATGGTTTTTACCTTATGATAACCCAAAACATTTCTAAAATCAATATTATTCTGATAATATAATAGTGCCTAATACAAGTAAATAACAATCTAGCAGAACGCTTGCATCTCACTTTCCATATATATAATATACAATCAAAACTGCGTGCTCTTATTTGAGAATAGATTTCCCACTATGACAAGGTATGGAACCACCTTCTGATCATTGTACCCTAGAGGGGATACATTGGAGTTCAACAAGAACAACTTGCAACTAAGCCACACATGATCGACCATTCATTTCCCTTGAATGTTCTGAATATATTGTCACCTTACAATTGGTATACCAACATAATCGTTCCCGGGAGATACAGTAGCAAAAGAAGTACAAAAATGAATATTCTCTAAATGGTGACAATATACCCTAATTTGGAGCAACCCACTTAGCTATGCTGCTTGCTCGATTTTTGTCATTTCTCGGTTGATGAAGCTTGAGGTCATAATGTATCTTTTGACATATCACCCCTTTATTTACATTGAATGCCACATCGTTATACCTTCCATATCACAAATTAGTTTCCCAAAAATACCATAGGTACAAAGCAAAGAGAAACGAATTCCTCCGCCACCAAACGTGAATACGTGTGAAGAGATCAACTTACACGATCTATTTGATATACTTCGTCAGACATTTGTCCATACAAGTTGTCCTGGGACTGGACAAATCGAAGGCACTATTCTATAAATCATCTTAGGTAATTTCTTCCTAGGATCGCCAGAACAGCCCTTGCATAAACTTCGTCTTTAGTTATCTTCAATATATTTGATTCGCAATGCTAATGTCTATATGAAATGGTTTTCAGATAATAAATCTGATCCCGATCTTTCCATATTGACAAAAAAAAATGGTTAAAAAATTTGATAGCCAGTTATTTAACTATTAGAGGAAAAACAACCATACAACTAATGATCTTATTTTCAAATGGAAATTTTATCAACCAACCATCAGTCAATACGGAGCTCTTTTAAATTAATTTATCAATAATTTATTATTTTCCCAATTTCCTTTCTATGTCTTTACCCAAATATTTCTCCAACTCGTTTAGCCTCTCACTATTCTCGAAAAATATTTCCATATATTCACAACTAGACCCATCAAATGGGTTGGGTCGAGTAATAAACGGATCGGGTAGAATTTGACCCGCCTCATTCAAGTTATATACATACCCGACTCGTTTAACCCTTTTAATAAACGGGTTGATCCGATCCAACTCGATTTCTTAAAGGGTCAACCTAACCCGACCCATCAACCAAAAACTGCACTAAAAACAGGAAAAATATCGCTGAAAAAACTGCACTAAAAACAAAAAAACACTACCGATTGTTGTAAAAACTGCACTAAAAACACAAACATTGCTGAGTGATGTAAAAATTGCACTAAAAACACTAATACAATAATCAAAAACTGCAGCAAACAACACTAGAAATAGATAAATACTGTAGCACAAATATTTTGAAGGTCCTATACATTCGAGTGAAGTGTCACAGTGTTTCCTTTCACCTTTTGGTGCACGAAATTTGCATTCCTCTAACATTTTCTTAATCAACTCAGATTCTATTGAATTCGGTGGTATGCTAAAGTAATTCAAAATTTTAGGCAGTTTGGATGAGGTGAATGGGATGGAGTTAGCGATCTTTCTTGGAATGAAAGTGGTGTTGGGAGATACTTTGGTGAGGTTGAGAGTCATTTCAGTGTCTGGTAGCTAATTTTTATGGAGAAAGAAAAGGGTGACACGAGGGTCATCGTTGATTTGAGTGTTGGTGGCAGAATGAGTGTAGTAGAATGGATTTACATTGACTACTATTGGATGGTTATGCTTGTGCCCTGTGTTCATAATAACTCTACCGGGGCTGACATACACGGATTTTGCTTTGTAGATGCTGCTATCGTGAACTCCACCATCTGTAAAATCAAGTGAACATTAACGATTACCTTCTTTTGCATATAATATGATAGTAATGCTTTTTAAATAGCTTAAGTACAAAATGTCACTACTTCCATATAGGAAGAAAGTGATTTGTTTTTGTTAATTATCTTGAAGACTTATTTAAATGTGCGTAGTATAGCTATCAGTTAAGTGAAGAATAATGATCTTTGGGTTGAGGAAGGATACCATCACTAATGAGGTCACTAATTGTAGTTGGCATGGAAGCATGAGGCAACATCTTCTTCCAGTATGCAATTTGTAGAGCAGGCTGACTTGTAAAGCTTACAAATGTTGAAATAGTCTGGAATTAAAATCGCAAATAGAGATAATCATTTGGTAAAAATGAACAAAAAAAATGAAATAGGAAAATGATTAAGTAAACCAAGATTGAGAACAGAACAACTCCTATGGTCTTATCCATAGTGATTTAGAAGAGAAGATGGAACTATTGTTAAAATACATGGAAGTTTATATATATACACAGAGAAATGCGGGAGGGTGCATAAACTTAACACAATGAATTGCGTTCATAATAAAACAAGTCATAGCTATACATTTACGCAAATGAATGCTGCTAACTTTCACCAAATACTGTATTAGTTTGGTGTCATGGTTCAATCAGTGCAATCTTACAAGTTATTTGATCTGAACCATGCGTTATCTTTTGGATTAAACATCAAAATAGGTGTAGGATTGAGATTCTTGCACCCTCTTTGATGTTTCACATAAAAGAAATATTATGTGAGATTTCTAAAATAACATATTGTGACTCTTATCTACAAATGTTGTTGCCACTAAATTTGATGGTTAGATGGTCTCTTGTAGCTTGTATTTAAAAATTACACATGTAACCTACATAGTCAAAACAATAAGAACATGCTCATGGAGGCGTGAGCTGATAACTAAGCCAGCAACCTTCATACAACAACAGGAAATCAAAATGGTATGGAATCACTATGTGGCAAAACACATGTATTGCATTTCTATAGAATGAATAAAAGACCTAGTGCTTTAGCCAGTACTTTCTAAGCTGAACCATATGCAATAATCTCATCACGTCCCTGGTTAGTTAAACTGCTAGTCATTGTTGATAGCATATACATAGAGCTAGATATATAGAAGTTGTTAGAAAACATGCAAAATTGTGTTATATTACGAATAGAAACATAAATAGGAATATTTTCCGCTCATAAGTTGTATGCAAGTTGAATAATAATTGACGACCACTACAACTACTTCATTTTTTTAATTTTTTGCTGGAAAATATGCTAGCACTGTATATCTGGGAAAATTAAACAAAAGACACATGGATGATCAGAAGGCACAACTAGATATACATCTTCACAACTAATGAGATAATCAACTACGAAATATATGAAAAAGCCAAGAAAAAAGAACAGTCGTCACCTTAGAGATACTAATGCTCATGGTTTATACTTTTATTTCAGATAACTGAAAAAAGCACATAACAAATATGGTTACCACTTCACTTCTACAAAGTGCTAATTAATTATTAAACTCACAACAGGCGCCGGCTTAACTATATACTATGAATTAGGCATCAACGCCAACAAAATCACTGTGTACAAAATAATAGTTTTTGTTGCTATAAGATTCAGAAATCAAATCAAATCATACTTCAATTTTACTGAGAACCAAACACATGAATACCTATTATGAAAACGAAATTAATATCTGATACTTCATTTTAGATAATTCAAAAAGTACTAATAAATTTCCGTCTAAAAGAAAATTCTATTCTCATCATAGATTGGGTCTAGGTTTTATTAAATCAATCAATCAATTAAAAAAGAGAAGCACATTACCTGTAGCATCGACAAAAGCAAGCAAGAAGTTGAAACCAAGCACAAATTAAACTGACATTGATCACAAATTAAGCTGAATACGCATACTATCTACAAGAAGAATAATGAAATAATTAGCATAATTAAGGTTAAAAACATACCATGTTAAAAATTAAACTCTATAACCTGAAATTACAATAACTTAATCACCTAAGGTTTGCAAACCCGAACAACGATGAAGCTCGCAATGAAGAGGAGCCACCGATATTCGAAGTTGGGGTTGTCGGACAAATCAATATACTCTTTAAATAGTGGATAAAGTTAAAGTTGGAATTAAGGGTTGCAAAATGATGTAGAGTGATCGCCTGATTTTTTTTCTATCGTGATTTTAGGGTTATGTGGGTAGAAGCGAGTTGGGTCAGTTTTGAGTTATGGATTGCAGCTGGAAGATGGTTAGGTTCGAAAAATTGAAAATTAAATAAGTTGAACCCAACCCTTTTAATTTTAGGGTAAATGGGTTAGGGTCAATTTTGATGGATCTATTCACAACTTCTTATTTCCTATATTTTAGAAAATATACGTTATTAACATTGGAAAATATCTCCATTTCTTATTCACGCATCACTATTCATCCACGTTCATCAGTCTCTAATGGTAAACTAGTAAAAGAACAACTCTCTAAATATCAACCTCGAAGGCCGAAACCAACATGAAATCAACACTCAAGGAACCATTCAACTCAATAATTTTCCAGTTAGTTTCCAATTACCTCTTTCATTTCTAAATTTTTTATTATATCATTGCTTACTCGACTCTCGGATTTAGTTTACGGATCCACTTCTTTAACAAAAATTATTTATTATAACAATAACATTATAATCCCTACTTCAAAAATATTAATCTTAAATTTTAATTCTTATTCATTAATTTAAGAAAATAGATAATTAATTAAATAAATCTTGATAAAAACGAAAAGTAAATTATACTTTCCCAAATTCGATATAATCGAATTTTAATGTATAATTCTGCTTCAAATAGACTCTATTTGATAAACGTTCCGAACGTCATAATAAACTCACCATTTCAGGTTAACACAATTTCAAAATTCATTTTTTAATTTACCACTTCAAATATTTATCAGTTTCATTTTCTAACCCATTTAATTTGCAAAACGTTTGCTTTTTAAATCATTATTCACTTTAAAACATGAATATATTTTTTTTCTATAGAAATCTAGACTCATTTTATTTAATCAAATCTTGATTTAAATAATAAATACCATTACAGTTTAAAATTCCATATATCTAGTTCTTTTATAAATTCATATTCGTACTCCACTTAATAAATTCCATTTACAAGTCAACTTCTTGTTAATCATATATTAAGTTTATAACTTAATCTTGATTTCATATTCAACAATAAATTATTGATTTCAAACAAAATATTAATTGCATTGTCAAATTCTGAATTATATAATATATAATTTCTAAAAATAAATTATTTTAATAACAATCGACGTTGTCGAATTCTCATTATATATCCTTATGGATTTATTTCAATTTTATTTTCATTTTGAACGTAGAAATAATTCCATCGTTTTATTTTTAACAAATTCCCAATATATTTAATAATAACTATTTCATATTATTTATAAACATCGTTTATAAATCAAATCAATTGTTTTAGTATAATAAAACAAATTACTATACTATGGCCTAAACAAAATTCCATTTATATTTAAGAAATAGATTTTTCCTTTTTAAAACTTGGATTCTTTCCAATATATTCTTACGGCATTTAAATACCAATTATTTCGTGGTCAGTGTTGTTCAAACATCCCAAACACCCAATAATCAACCATAGATTATTTGTCACATCATATAATGTAATATATGAAAAACTATAATATAATTGTTGAGGAATCCAGTTGGATCCCTCCAACCTGTTTCCCTACAACCACATATTTTAATCAATATAAATAACATCAATTTCATATCAATATGAAATATAGTAATAAACAGAATCAGTATTCAGTTAATGATTTTTATATATAACTATATATGTATTTAAACCAATTATTTAGCAATTCATCCAAACAATCATCACACGGCATCCAATCATCCTTTAACAGTATTAAAATAAGTACATAAAATTTATAAACTGGACAGAGTCAGTGAGTTTACTCACGTTGTTCTTAATTGTTGAATAACGATTAACGTCGTTTGATAATATTAGATGTTTTATTTCGCCTAAAATTAGAACGAGCTCCAAATGCCTCCAAACTAGTTTCATGTTATAGCCTACGATCATACGATCCTAATGGATCATACCGTCCGAAATTCTGATATCGTACGGATTAGATATTAAATTAACAACTTAATACGTTATTATATTTTATAACTAAACATAAACTAATTTAATTATTGGGCCTTACATCATTAACCCGACCCACGTCTTCTACCTCATTCCCGCACCCAATTCAATAGTCTTCTTCCCCGATGCTCCTAATTCCAGTGTCCAAGTCTCCAAGCCATTAACGCATAATGTAATATTTTTTTTTAAAATCTCGGCCTCACGTATTTTTATCGGCCTGTGCCCATACTTAACACCCGGACTCGCATGGACATCTTTTTCCCCATCATAAAGGTCGTGACCTCCTGCAAACAGCCATTTCCGCATAATAATATCGATCCTCCTTCCTTCCCCACACCGTTTAACATCACCAATTTTTTTTCCAATATTCACGTTTTCAAATTCTCTCTAACCCCATACCGTTTTCGTGAAACTCGATTTCCCTGTGCCATATCTGTTCTCCAGTTTGAATCCACGAACTATAGGAAAGCTTCGACAATTTTTATCTTAGAAAATCTCCAATTTTTGCACAAAGGTGTGGTGATCCATCACCATCCAAAACCAAACTCGAAAACCTCTCCACTTGCCTACAGCTTCGGCAAACCACGGTCATATCGCACGGCCTTGTTTATATATACTACTCAGGCAAGCTCATGCCACAAACCTAAGAATCTATTTTTTTGCACGCAAACATATAACCTGGGTTGCTCCGCATATGCTCTAAAACAAGCAAGCAAACTCACAACACTTGGAAAAAGAAATGGGAAGAATAGGGGATGAAAAAAAATAGTTGCTTTGAAAAAAAAATGAAAGCTACCTGAGGGTGAATTTTTTTTAGAGAATTGTGAGAAGTTGGGCATTTCATTTCGTGTGTGAGTGGTGTGAGAAGAGCTCCTATGGTTGTTGCTTGCGTTTGGTAAAAGGTGCGAAGGAAAAATGAAGAGGAAGTGGAAAAATAGAAAGGCGGTGTACTATAGTCTTTTATATTGGTGGAATTTACTTGATAGCAAAGCAAACTTGGTAGCCAAACCACTTGGTAGCCAACAAAAATAGCTATAAACGAAGGTACGAGACTGAGACATAAAATAGAGAGGTAACGTGCAATTGTTGGAATGGGTATGCTTGTATGATGGAATGTACATATAGAGTGGCGCATCATATAGGTAGGTTAGCTAAGGACAGGTCAAAAGATTTATAAATATGTTTTGCAAATATTAGATATTTATTAATGTTGCCCTATTGCGTAAATTTTGTTCGTATACAGACTGCTATTGACAAAAATAAAAATATGGTTGTGACAAGAAATGTGCCATGATCCCAAAAATATAATAAAATAGACAAGTTAACTTATTTTGTGAAATTCAAAAATGATGATTTAGGGTGCAAAATACGTTAAATGATAAGTTGCTTATTTTCCAAATTAAAAATTATGGAAAAACTCTATAATTAAATTAAAACTACGTCTTAAAATTCTTATCCAAATTCAAAATCAACGATTTATTATATTTAATAAATCATTATGGTTTATGAACGATTCCATAGCAACTCTCTAAAAAATTGATTTGGACATAACTTACAATATATAAGACGAAATATCGGTTTTTCACTTCTATTAGAAAAATATAATTCAATAGAATTCAACATTTTTTGTTTCAAAGAAATTCGACTTATAGCGAATCCTGTATACTCAGTTGAAGTTTAAAACTCAGTATTACGAACTACCGCGACGTTACTTTCTCGTTTATAACTATACTATAATTCATACGTTCGATTGTTGTTTAATTAACAAATTCGTTATTATAACTCAAATCATCAATTTAACATCATATATTACCAATTTCACATAATATTGCCACTTTCCACTATTTCCTGATTATTTTAGAGTTAAATTTATTATCCCACTGTTCGTATTAATTAAAAATTCAAAATTATTTAATTTCAAAACATTTAAATTACCAAACAATTTTATAAAATAATTTATTAATCACAAAAATTCCGGGATGTTACATTCCTTCCTCTTTAAAAGAAATTCTTCCCCGAAATTACTGAGGTAGGGAAAATATTACAAATCCTATCAACTATATTAAAAATCATTCATTTTACTTCTTAACTTCAGTTACAACTGAATCAATTAATTTCAATTAAAATATTAATTAAATTTATTAATGAAAATTTCCAAAAAATCTAACAAATTTTTAACATCTTAAATTTTCAAAAAATTCGCTAGCGTCTCCTTTGTATGGCTCAATCGGTATAACTAAATCTAGCCTCTCTAGGCCTTCTCCAATCCAAAAGAAAATCAAGAAGCCAAGCGCCTTGCCTAATAGGCTTATAAATCTCATATTCAATTAATATAAACTTGTACCTTTTTTGTCGGGCATTCAATTTTTCGCTCTATTTCCTACCAATTCGGTATATTCACAAGCATCCATTCTAATTGTTCTTCAATCGGTTCATCCTCAAATCCAATCATTCTCTTACACCCAAGTCGTATTCCATTTCAAACTCAAATTCCATTCGCAAATTCCAAATTCTTATTCAACAATCCAGTTCCACTCCAGATTATCTCTAATCCAATCTAACTTTATTTAACTTAGTTTAAGTTAAATTCAAATTTATTTATTCACTTTTGCCATTTCAATCTAGTTAACTTCATAAGTTAAATTTAAATTACAAGCCTCACATTCTTGGGTTTTATTTCAGATAAGTTTGAAATCATATATATTTACATATAATAATAGGAATTCAAAACATTTGAATTTTTTAACAACTTGTTTCCTCAAAACAAATCAAAACAAAATATTTGGTAGTAATCCGTCACTTGGAAACTCAAAAATGAGATGCTGCGCAGTCATCATTGGAATTATTTTCTAGCGATCGACATAAGTTCAATACAATATCACTTTCAAAACTAATTTTCAAACACTTCCAATTTGAAATCACTTCAAAATATCCTTCAAAGTTCTTGGAAAACATTTCCATATATAGAATTCAAAATTCATTTACAACATTTTTCCAATTTTTCAGAGTTTAAATTTAAATTCTGTTTTTAATCCAGATTCGGTTCATCTTGATTTTATATCTTACATTATACAAATTCTGATTGGTTATTTATAACCATCGTAATTATAATCTTATTTGATTATAACAACAACCAACACATCCAATACACACACACATATATATATATTATAATCCCGAGATATATACTTCTTGTAAAACCCGGAGTTTTCGGTTAATAGCAAATTGATAAACTAAAGTATACTTAATTCAATACATAAGAATTAAGGAAAAAGGGTTACGCCATTGCATTCGTCTCGAAATTCTGCTTGAGATAGAGTCCGAGTTTCATAAATCGGACTCCGTACGAAGGAGATATGACCTCCGGAAGTTTCAGAATTTATTTAAAATTCAAACAGCTCGAAAATCGAATTCAAAATTCAAAAATAGAACCAGACCCGGGCTGGGCAGGAAAGTTCCTGCCCAGGGCGCAGGTCGACCTGGGGGTCGACCTGGTTGACCCAGGTCGACCATAGGGTCGACCTGGGGGTCGACCATATGGTCGACCTGGTCAGGTCTGGCCGGCCTGGTCTGTGTTCTGGTCGAATTCCTGAGCCTTGGTGTGTCACTAGGGCTGACGTGTCGACACCGGATTGGTTACTCTTGATGTGCATGGCCTAGATTCCTTCTGTCTTCATCTGATGGCTCAAATCAACTTGAAACTCTATAAAAGCAACCTAAGACTCAACCTAATTCACATAAAAAAATGAAGCTAGAGCCGTCATGCTGCCGGGAGGGAATGGAGAATAGCCGTCAAGAGAGAAAAAGATTAGAGACGAGCCAACTTAAAGAGAAACAAAAGTCTAATCAAATTTCAATGCAACATTTTTCTACCCCAAAGGAAAGCTTTGCAAATTCAGAATACAGAAACCCGAAAACAAGATTTCAACGCCCGTTGTAAGTATAGTGGTTTTTTGAATATGAATAAAACTAAGATTTGACTCGATGTAAATGAAATGGAATCTTACTATTGTACAATGTTTATGTTAATTCTGTATATTGCGATAATTATGTCATATTTTGTATTGGGTATTTGTAGCATAAATTGATTGATGCGAGCCTATTGGACATTTGTATATGAAAATGATATCACTTGCAAATTTGTGGCAAAAAAAAAAACTAGAAGTGACACCTTTATGTTTATGTTGATAGTATGGACTGTGTACATTTTCTAAGTCTAAATTAAGGCTTATATAAATATGTTCTTGTAACGAATAGGATTTTTCCCGGCCATAATCGATCGCAAAATCGACCAAAACCGTTCAAATCCCGCCTACGTTAACTTTGGGAATACAACACATCAGAACACCAACAACAGAATTTTATTACATCATAATAACGTAACATCAGAGTACAGAATATCAGAGTACATTGAATAAAATTACAGCGGAAGATAAATTACAATATTATAATACATTGCAGCGGAAATAAAATAACTAAGGCAGCGGAAGACGTCCAATGTTCTGGACACAGCTTTAAGCTTCAATCCATGATCCTGCTAAAGAGATAAACCTGTAGACAAACTGCTCGACTGCCCGTGTGGAAAGAGGGCACCCGAGTTTGCAAAAAGGTGGAAACAAACAACGGGTCAGTCATAGGACTGGTGTGAAAATTATTAACTAATTAATCACTATTAATAGGACAAATCCAAAGACCCCGCCGCTAACGCGGAACGGGTTTGCTCTAATGGATCGCCGTGCATAAAAGTGTCAAAAACATCTAATAAGTAAATCGTACAACAACGTTATGCTTTTTAGAAAAATGGAATCACCATAAGACCCAGCTCCCATCACACAATGCAACACAAACCAGAGGATAGGGTTTTACCTTATAGTGATTAAACATGCTAAATACGGCAAATACGAGTTTAATATTATTATTAGTATATATCAAAACATTTCAAAGTAAATGTATAAATCCTAGGAAGAATAGTATCCCATACTACTATGCCTCCATACTAGTAATACAATCAAATTCGTAGGGTCATATTTGGATTTTGGTTTCCATCATGAGTCAAGGCTAGGGAGGAGCTCCTACCGATTCGAGACACTCTAGCTAATGTCTCAGGATCCCCAGCAGTGAACCCTTGGAAAGCTGCAGGGCCAGTCCACCATACGAGTTGCAGATTAGTTATTCCTGAACACACGTTTCCCAATCCTATAGGACCTATCATCCGAGGCGCCTCATTCCATCATCCACATAAGTAAAATGTCGGACCGTGTTAAAGCCCAAACACCACTTCTAGCTGGAAAGAAACGTGCTGCTCTCCCTACGTTCCCTTCTCCCGTTTTAGACTCCGCCGGTGTGTGAGGCTCGCGAAGTCACGCTATACACAAAGCTATGCCTAAACAGGCTATGCTCTGATCATCCCACAAGGCCTGCTTTTCAACAAAGCCTTGATCATATGCATCTTAGCATGCCACATCGTCACTCCATATCACACTACCAATCCTTTGCCGAAATATATGAACGGGTGTTAAGCAAGAGTATAAATTCTCTGCCACCAAACATCCATACATTCGATAGAAGATTAATAACATGATATTTAATGGAATACGATGTTAGACACACAATCCATTTATAAGCTTATGCTCTGGGTCTGAGCGAAAGCCAAATCCGTACAAATCAACACTACGTCCGGACGGCCACCACTGTAGCCCCTTCAAGGTAGCTACTCCAATCACGGGCATCAGCAGTCGTCGTCCATTCAATATGAAGATCGTCGGTCTTTAATCGCCGTCTTCAACTCTTGAATTTTAAACGTCGTTCGAATTATTTGGAATGAGATAGACTCGGACTTTCCAAATAATTCTCGTATATATATAAGTTGGAAATCATTTCATATCGTTATTAGTAATTTGTAACGATTTATATTTATTTATATATATATATATAAATAATTAAATTCCATTTCATTAACGTAATTACATAACAAGTAGTGAATGTTTTGCTTCACAACCTATCGAAATGTTTATAATGTGTAATGAAATTTATTTTATTTCATTACATTTTGCTAACGAAAACATTCCTATTCGTATATACAATATTAATGTACAATGTACACACCATAATGTTTATCTTAATTTTCATATACATACACATCTTATACATAACAATGTACATTTTCTTGTTTCATCTTTCGAATTACACAAAATGTATTTTGCGTATCATACCAATTCCTACAAAAATAGCATTTTTGTGTTTCATTTCAATTTAAACAAACGAATATTTTTGTTCATCCATTTTTACTTCTACAAGAATGAGTATTTTTGTTTCTTTATTTCAATGTAACAAAATTGATAATTTTATTATCTTTTCAATGCAAACCAAAAGTAATAATTTTACATTACAAAAAAAACGATAATTTTGTGTGCTAATCTATTTACATGAAAATGAAATTTCCATATCTTAAATCTTTTTATTGAAAATCTAATTCATTAACATATAAATTTCATCATTATAATCTTTACTGAAATTCTTTTACATGGGTATGTAAATTTCATACCGTTATCCTTTTTAATAAAAATTCAATTGATTAAAATGTAAATTTCTTACTTTAAGTTCCATTTACATGAAAATGTAATTTTCCTTATTTTATTCACATTAAAATGTATACTTTTCTTTTTACATCAAAAATGTAACTTTCACCTTTTTAAGTATAAACAAAAGTTAAATCTTTTAATTTGAAAAAAATGGTGATAAACAATATGACCTTTCATTTTTAACAAAAGAATGTTAAAAATATTCATTTTAACTTTCACCGAAAATGAAAATTGTGTGTTAACTTTCAAAACACAAACAAAATGAATGTTTTCTTTTTTATTACGAACAAAAATGAATGTGTTTTATTTCATTCTTTGCATTTGACGAAATAAATATTTTTGTCCTCCATTTACATTTGATAACAATGTATATTTTTATCATTCTTTTACATTCGATAAAATGAATATTTTGTTCATTCTTTTACATTCGATAAAAATGTATATTTTATCATTCTTTCCCATTCCTACATCTTATTACATATAAAATAAATGAATTTCATTTCTCATGTTCATTCCCCTCATATGTTACATATAAAAAAAAATGTGAATTCTACCATACGATGTAAATGCATCTTTTAACTACATGGAAAAATGAAATTTTTATCCTACGGTGTAATTTCCTACATACATTACATATAAAATGTAATATTTAACATACGATGCAAATCCATGTTTAATTACATATAAAAATGTAATTTTTATCATACGGTGTAACTTCCTATATAATTTACATATAAAAAATGTAAATTTTAACATACGATATAAATTCATGTTTTAATTACATATAAAAATGTAATTTTATACGTCATAACTTCCTATATAATTTACATATAAAAATGTAAATTTTAACATACGATATAAATTCATGTTTTAATTACATATAAAAATGTAATTTTTATCATACGTCATAACTTCATATATAATTTACATATAAAAATGTAAATTTTAATATACGATATAAATTCATGTTTTAATTACATATAAAAATGTAATTTTTATCATACGTCATAACTTCCCATATAATTTACATATAAAAATGTAAATTTTAACATACGATATAAATTCATGTTTTAATTACATATAAAAATGTAATTTTTATCATACGTTGCAAATTCATACCTTAATTACATATAAAAATGTAATTTTTATTTTCATCTCTTTTCTAATAACATATAAGTGAATATGCTATATGTTCACATTTTTCAATGAATTCTAATAACATATAACAGTATATTTTATATGTAAACAATTTTCTACTATGATAACTTAGCAAATAAAATTGGTAATTTTATTTGCGAACAAATCCTATTTAACAAGTAACATAAACATGTTATTTAATGTGAATACAATTTATATTTACATGACAAATAAAATAATGTTTTATTTGTATGACGATTCTATTTTTAACGTGTAACATAATGTGACGGCCTAGAATTTTGCTCGATCTGAATCAGTCATTAAACCGATCTAGACCGTTCGAAACCCCTAATCGTTTTGAGAACAGGACAAATCAGAACGCGGACAGAAGAACATTTCATTGTTATTACAACAATTCCATCAGATACAAGAATATACAGATTATAAATGAATAAATTACATTCGATAAATATCAGAGATTACAATAAATTACATAGCAGCGGAAAATAATACAAAACACAACTGAAAGTAATACACAGATACAGAGCTTTCTGAGCATCGTTCCAGCTGTAAATCAGGATCCTGTGAATATAAATCTGCAAAACCAAAACTACTAGCTGCCCGTGTCGAAAATAAAGGCACCCAGAGTTTAGGTTAAAACAATAAACTCCAGGTCAGTCATGTGACTGGTGTGAGAACTAAAATAGTTATTTAAAACTTTACTTTAAAAGAGAGTAATTCAAGGGACCACGCCGTATAAGACGGAACGGGTTTCCTCCCAAGAAT
This sequence comes from Allium sativum, assembly GCA_030737875.1. NCBI lineage: Eukaryota > Viridiplantae > Streptophyta > Magnoliopsida > Asparagales > Amaryllidaceae > Allium > Allium sativum. The sequence goes on from CM060912.1 coordinate 139,948,330, forward strand.
ACCAGTGCATAGAATAAACAGCGTAATGCTTTTTCGAAAAATGAAGCTATTATAAGACCCAGGTCCCATCACACAATGCAACGCAAGCCGGAGGATAGGATTTTCCCTTATAATAGCCAAACATGCTTGGTACGTTTTAAAAACAAATCATTTGATATTATAATAAGTGTATAGTGTCAAAACAATTTCAATTATAAATATCAATCCTAGGCGGCATGGGTACCATCTATCATGTCACCATACTAGGCTCTACAAATAAAACCGCAATGCACGTATTGGAAAATGGATTTCCGTCATGTGTCGAGGAAAGGGGCAAGCTCCTCTCCGCTTCGAGACACTCTAGCAAATGCCTCGGGACTACACACTCTGGGTAACCCCTAGATGCTTCAGGGCCGGTCCTCTCTTACGTTTGAGGATAAATTATTCCTGAACACACGTTTCCCGGTCCTTACAGACCTAAAATCGAGGCGGCTCATCCAACAACCACATAGGTGAAAAGTATATAAATGCCAGGGCTGGTAAGTCACTGACACCACCAAAGCTAGAAAGAAACGTCGTGCTCTCCCCGCAGTCCTTATCCCGTTTTTAACTCATACCGAGGCGTGAGGCTCACGAATTCACGTTATACACAAAGCTACGCCACAAAGGCCATGCTTTGATCATCAACCACAAGACTAGTCTTTTCAACAAAAGCCTTGATCCATGCAACTAAGCGTGCCACACAGGTAATTCATGCCATGTGATTGATATCTATCGATATATAACCTCTAAGCTTGTACGTCTCAGAGAAGGGCGTTAAGCAAGAGAATAAATTCTCCGCCGCCAAACAGATATATATTTAATAGAAATCAATCAACATAGAATAAAATCCAATGTCAGACACACAATCCATTTACAAGTTCGTTCTGGGTCTGAACAAAACCGGAGGCACTTTCCTCGCATATCCATCGATCTCCAAGTACGTCTGGACGACCACCAACTGATTCCCTCATCTTGGGTGTACAACCCAATCAAGATCATCAGTAATCACCCAAACGATGTGAAGACTTCCGGTCTTCAACCACCGTCTTCATCTTCGACTTATCGTCGAATCAGTTATTCAGAATGGGTATAAACCCGGCCTTTCCGAACAACCCGCGTATATAGTAAACAAATGTTACACAAACACAACATACGCCTCATTCCAATTCAGTAGCTACTAACCGTAAATCAACAAGAGAACAATTTCCCAAATATTAACCCCGAAGGCCGAAACCAACATCAGATCAATACCAGGAAACCATTTTTCTTAGCTAACCTACAGCTAGTTTCTAAATTTCATATTCTTAGGGAAAGGTTCCCATTAATTTTATCCAAGATAAATTCTTCTAAATTTATTCTTTAATCTTCCTTTGGATATCATTTCAAACTAGTCGGGATTAGCGAACCACACCGAAATAATTATTTATTTTATTTCCCAACCCCAACCTATTCATCCCATGAAGCAAAACTGGTAATACTCCATATCTAACACCACGGTGTTATCGGTAAAATTAATTACTATTTCACATTCAAATTTAATTAAAGATTTAACTATCGCTTTAGAGCAAAACTGGTGATACCCCACTCTTGCTCATTTTCCAAATTTGATAATTTAGATTATCAATTCACATTTCAATCTAATTGCAGATTCATTAAAACTCCTTTTACTGGGTTAAAGAACTAATGCCATTTAAAACCCAGTTCACGATAAACCCAAATCACATTCTATTTATAATCGGGTTAAAGAACAAGTGTTATTTAAAACACCCTTCACGATAAACCCACAAATCAATTCTATTTAAAACCCATTTCAAATCCAATTTATTTATTTAAAATAAATGGGTTTTAATTTTAGTTCAAAACTAGTTCAATTTGACAAAAATCTATTTTTATCTTTTCAAATATGGAGTTTTTCATTCCAATTTTTCCCAAATCATTTCTTATGATTTTACACAAATTATTACTATTTTTAATAATTTTATCAAGGCCCGTACAGTCGATTTCCATCAACGGCCATCGAACTGCACTTACAACGACCTTTGCCAAATTTGATTTGGACGTATCTCCAAATCCAACTGTTAGATTTCAAATTTCTAATATTCGTTAGAAAGCTCTTTTCGATACGAACCCAACGGTTCCTGTTTTAGGAGAATCCGACGGTCGGATCTCCCGTAATGTCCGTTCGAAGTCAATGGTCGAAATTTACGAACTGCCGCGGCGCGGCGCGTTCTATTTAGGCCATTATATATATACATATAATATATATATAATATATATTTCGTCGATTTCTATTTAAAACAAACTTTATAAATAGTTTTAAATTCGTTTTAAAAACAATTTCTACTTCCATTTCAAATTCAAATCAAAATTGAATCTTCCCTTATAAATTCGTTTTAAATTCAATTCAATTCAAATTTCAATTCAATTTGAATTCATTTCAAATCGATTTTTATTCTATTTCAATTCGTTTTCAATTCAATTCGAATTAGTTTTATATTCAATTCAATTCGAATTCGTTATATATTCAATTCAATTCGAATTCGTTATATATTCAATTCAATTCGAATTCGTTATATATTCGATTCAATTCCAATTCGTTATATATTCAATTCAATTCGAATTCGTTTTATATTCAATTCAATTATATAAAAACGAATATAATCGATATAAATATCGTTCGCGTCAAAATAGCGCATCTCTAATCAACACGGCTTTATATATTTCAATAATTCCGTTATTCTATTCAACAATTGAATATTTATTCTATTCAATACATAAATCTATATTTTTGTCAACACATGACTAATCTCAACGGATGAGTACTGTCCACGTGTGACTATTTTTGTTATTTAATATATTTTATAAAAATTATAGTATCTATCATTTGATTTAAATCAGACTCCAACCGTAAATTAGTAAGAGAACGATTCCCTAAATATTAACCCCGAATGCCGAAACCAACATCAGATCAATATCCAGGAGACCACTCATCTCATCTGTTTTCCAGTTAATTTCTAATTTCATATATGATAAAGATGTAAATTTTATTGTTAAAATATTTCGTTCAACACATGACTAATCTCAACGGATGAGTACGGTCAACACATGAACCTTTATTTTATAATATAAAGATGTAAATTTTATTGTTAAAATATTTCGTTCAACACATGACTAATCTCAACGGATGAGTACGGTCAACACATGAACCTTTATTTTATAATATAAAGATGTAAATTTTATTGTTAAAATATTTCGTTCAACACATGACTAATCTCAACGGATGAGTACAGTCAACACATGAACCTTTATTTTATAATATTCTTTATCTTCTAAATTGGAATGAGGCCCAATCAATTACCATAGAAAGTTAATTATACGAATTCCATACAACAAATGTATATAATAGCAACGATACATAATCAACCATCATCCAAAATGCACTACACTGTATAAGCATCAAATATAGATATCTAACGCTTATAACAGCCTGTCAATCAATCGATCGACATACAACTAATTATTGGGAATAGTGTATGCCGTATTTCATCCCAATACCCGTGTGGGGTTTTCAAATCAAAAAACACAGATTTTATTTGTGCAGTTGGGCGATGTGTAAAATTTATCGTCCCAATCAATGTCCTTCAAATAGGTGTACATGAACAAACCGTCCGGTTTGTAAATTAATATTTATTTATTCACATTCACTATATTCATATTCACGTTAAAAATTATATTTTTAACGATAAAATATTTTATTTTAACACATGAATTTCTATTCAGTCCCTTTACAAAGTAAAAGTGGTATTTCTATTTTTCTAACTTATTTTAGAAAATTTCGGCGGCATAACGACACGATACTAGAAACGGGACGAGGCCTAGCCTTTTCCCCGGTCTAGTGATGGCCCACGCCATACACTTATCAATCAAATCAGTTTCATTTCACCAAACAATTCAATTCAAACCAAATAATCTAACCAACTACACAACCAAACAAACAAGTCCATGGTCTATGGACGATGGTGTCGGGTGCTACTAAACACCGTCTGCATCCTAGTATATATATATAACTAGAAAAAGAAATTTAGAGTGGGAAGTTCTCACCAACTAGCTAAACCAAACGCCACGACTCTTCTTATGTAGAAATCTTCGTCGTGCTCGCCTTTTTGCCAATTTCACTGCCCGTAGTCACTACATATATAAAAATCACATTTTTATATTGTTGCTATGTATATAAAAACCATATTTTTATTATCACTCCATATGGATAAAAAATCCATTTTTACATCGCTACTATATAGATAAAAATTCTATTTTCACACCGCTACTATATAGATAAAAATTCTATTTTTACATCGTTACTATATAGATAAAAATTCTATTTTCACACCGCTACTATATATATAAAAATTTCACCTTTTCAAAAATAAATATTCGCATTTTCAATTATAAAGATTCACCTTTTCCTACTTTAAAAATGTCGTCTTTCACTACATAAAAATATCGTCTTTTTATATCCTACCATATAAAGATTACATTTTTATTATCTATATAATATGAAAATTATATTTTCAACCTTTACATGCGATAAAAATTATATTTTTAACTTCTACATATAATAAAAATTATATTTTGAACTCTCTATAATATAAAAATCAAATCTTTATATTCGCCACTATATAAAAATCATTTCTTTGTTCAAATTAAAAATCCTATCTTTGTTAATTCAAAAATCATTAGCTAATTTCAGTTAAAAAAAACATGGAACAATAAATAAAATAAAAGAAAGAAAGGGGGAAGCTCACCGATTTGGTCGAAGGAGGTGCTGGACGTCGGCAGGAGGGGGTGCTGGTGGTAGCAGGGGGCGGCGCAGGAAGAAGGGGGGTTGGGGTGTTGGCCGCGATTTGGGGTTCGAGGGGGGGCTACGACCAACTAGAGGAGGAGAGAGAAAAAGGGGGTCGGGGGAGAAGAAGGATGGACGGCGGATGGAGGCGGGGCGCCCTGCCCCGAGCGGCGGCGGCGATTAGAGGGGGGGGGGGCGATTGCAGCGGCGGCTCCCCCCCGTCGCTCTCCTCTCTCCTTTTTTTTCCTATCTGAATGAAACGATGAAAGGGGGGCCCAGCGGTTTTAAGGGGAGGAGTTATTATTATTATTATATTTAATTATCTCTGAAAAAGCAACTTTTATTTTCGACCTCTAAACGAGGCCCACCGCCTCTCGTCCATAGCTAATTACCCCCGTTCTGAACACAATGGGATATGTATCATAAGCTGATTCGACCGTTTTGATCAGTTTCTGTTAAAATCAACATATAACTCTATATATTGAATTTGAACGCGCATTTCAATTTACCGGGGTCACATACGAACTCTAAAAATTCCAGAAAAATATTTTCTAGCTTCGTATTGACGATACGGTCCCAACAAAACTAGTTTCGTCGAATTCTGAGACCGTTAGAAAAATGGTCATTTTCCAGTCGATTAAAATCAACTGAAACTGGTCAAACACGTTTTCCTTTGCCACGCTCGCATATTGATTCGAAAAATTATGAAATTTGAAACCTAGCAATAATTTGACATCACGGACCCAACAAAAGTGGTTTCGTCGAAATCCGAGGTCATTTGCAAAATTTCCATTTTTAAGGGCCTGAATTCCATAGCGACTATTCAGAATTTTCAACTGGACATATCTTTTGATTCCCGCTATGAAATCTCAATTTTTCGGATTTTTTGGAAAGATATTCTCAATTAGATTCTATTATTTTTGGTTTCACTAAAATCCGGATTGTTTTGCACCCGGTACGTTCTATTGAAGTTTGAAATCGAATTATCGAACTACCGTGCCATTTTCAATTCCTTTTATAATTATACATAATTATTTATATTCTAACGACGACGTATATAACATATACGTTCTAATTATATTCAAAATAAATTTCTCGTCGATATTATTTAAAATAATTCATTTTAAATGTTCAAAATTCATTAAAATTGCCAAAATAAAATTTTTAAACTGGCTTGCATTTCCGGGTTATTACACATAACAATGGTATTTTTATATGTATACAAAATTTACACTAACATGACAAATAAAATAAGTTTTTTTTCTGCTACTCTATTCTTAAGATAACAAATAAACATGATGTTTTCATTTGTGTGTAAATCTATTTCAACAAAACGAGTATTTTGTTTTTCTATACTTTTTTATTCAACAAAACGAGTATTTTGTTTTTCTATACTTTTCTATTCAACAAAACGAGTATTTTGTCCAATTTTTGTATTTTGTCAAAAATGTTAATTCTAATTCCCATTTGCTAAGAATGGCAATTATAACTCACTTATTCAAATTTGACAAAAATGACAATTAAAATTTGTCAACTCTAATTTAACCCAAATACCCCATCCAATTAACATATCACAAACAACATCAAACCAATTTAGAACAAATCACGTATGATACCAATGGAACTTAGCAGCATAAAATTTAACAGCACAAATTCTAGAACGGATTACATATAATAATTTTAATTATATATAAATAGATAAAGAGACAAAATTTCTCACCGAGCTTTTAATTCTGTACATTTCAGATTGGAATTCTTCCCAAATTCAGGTCTGGTCTATTTCAGATCTAGACAGTTCCATCGCGTAGATCTCTCTGATACGATCCCAACGCATTTCGTCTTGTTTAATTCCGTTCTGATATGACAAAGTTATTCAATTTTAAACATTGATACATTAATTTATAAATTAAATATAATTAATTTTATTAATCACATCATTAGGGAATTAATCCCTTTCTTCTACATTACTTTCTTATGGCAACCGAGAACCCAACCTCGCTCCTCTCAATCTTCATGTCACACCCCAAACCGAGGCACCAGAACCCCACGCCATACACCACTTCGACCGCCTTAGAGCCACCTTCTTCCTCCCTGAACATGGTCAAAATCGACTTCACCATTCGCCTTGATTTCGTGACCAAAGGCGCCGCCTTTAAGAGGCAAAATCGGCTACCAGAAAACTCAAAATCCGATCACCATCGGTTGTTGTGAAGAGCTCATCTAGAAGATCGATTTTCATGCTTTGAGCGTTAGGAATCATTGCGTGGATACGCAGAGAATGGACGAGGAAGATCGGAGTTGCGTGGCCATTGAAATAGGAAGACGACGGCTGTAGCGTATAGGGTATTAGGGTTTCGTATACAAAACAGTATACGGTATTTATACTGTATTTTTCTCTTTTAATTTATTTAATTCAAAAGTTTATGTTTAACAATACGAACACCAAATCAAACCCGAAGAGTGTCGCCCCTAGCTAAACACCCCCATTCCGGACGCAATGGAATATGTTTCGTAACCCAATTTGGCTGTTACGGTATGTTTTTTTAAATTTAATTATAAATCTTTTAATTATTAAATTTGAACGTACATTTTTAAATTACCGAGGCCACATACCAACTCTAAAAATTCCAGAAAAATTATTTCTAGTTATGTTTTGACGATACGGTTCTAACAAAACTAATTTCGTCGAATTCCGATACTGTTTGAAAAATGGTCATTTTCTGGTCGACCCGATTTGACTGAAATGGACAAAACACGTTTTCCTTTGCCACGCTCACATATTAATTCGGAAAATTCTGGAAAATTAAACTTAACAATAATTTGACATTCCGGTTCCAACAAAAGTGGTTTCGTCGAAAACCGAGGTCGTTTGCAAAATGGCTATTTTCAAGGGCCATAATATATATATATATATATATATATATATATATATATATATTCTACAGCGACCTTTCTAAAAATTGAATTGGCCATAACTTTTGATTTCCGCTATGAAATATCAATTTTTCGGACTCATTGGAAAGATATGATTAAACAGATTTAATTATTTCTGGTTTCGCTCAATTCTGATTTATTTTGCATCATGTACAGTCAGTCGAAGTTCAAAATCAAATTTTCAAAATGCAGCGCTGTTTTTAAACTCCTTTTATAATAATTAAATAAAATTTATTCGTTTTCACTTCAATTAAAATAAATTTTTAGTTGTTTTTACTTAAAATAAATTATTTTAAATATTCTAAATTCATTAAAATTACTTAAAATAAATTTTTAAATTTACCCTAAAATTCAGGGTTGTTACAGTTCTAGTCTGAGACCTTTTTATGCCTGCATGACTCAAAAACCTATGTATACATTCTTGTGTTTATTTTCAAGTTATAATTGGGTCTATAAAAGTATAGTTGGTTACACAAACTATGCTAGTTTCATGTTAAAATAGGCTACTTGATTTGAAGTTAGTTTACATCTTTGGGTTATGTCAAAAAGTGGATATTTCTATGAACATGTAACATGCTTGACACTATGCCTAGTTATATATGTATAAAACCATGTTTAGGCAAGCCTAAAAAGTATGCAATTCCATGTGACACCAATTTATTTATATCCTTATTGAATGCAAGTTCACATGACCCATAATCTATGTTAGTGAAAACGCTATGTTGCAAGTTCATGCGCCACACACCTTTAATGTATCCTAGAATATTTCATGATTCCATGCTTCCCCTTTTTTATGTTTATAAGTTGGGCTGAAATGTCGAGCCCAACATTTGTTATAACGTTGCAAACGTACGGACAGAGGAAATAACGTTGGGTTTAAAATAAAATATATGTGTTGGCATGTTTGGCACATGCCAATGACTTGTGACATGTAAGCGGTATAAATTGTTACACCCAAAATTAGTGAATTTGGATAATGGGCCATGACATTTACATATAAAAATGAAAAGAGACAAATATGTAAACTTAGAAAATACGAGTATGCTTAACCTGAGGTTGGATTGAGTTGTGATGTAAACCTGCCCGGACCCGCCCGGCTGTCCAATAATTACAATAATACCTATCCAATGTGGGTGGTTAAGGCATTGAGCCCAAAAAGGACCCGAGGTTAGACTGAGTTGCGGTGTAAACCTGCCCGGAACCGACCGGCATATCCAGTAACCGCAACAATACATGTCTAATGTGAGTGGTTGGTGCTTTAATAAATAAATTAAAGCTAAGTCAGGATTGTTAGGGTTAAGTTAACCGAGGTAACACTTAACCAATATATACGTAAATATATAACATGGTGTGTGGTAGGATTAAGTTAATTAAGGTAACACTTAACCAATGCAACGTGTTAACTAAACTGATGGGTGGGGTTAAGTTAATTTGGACACTTAACCAACTTAACACGTTAACAAGATGAGATTTGCGGGGGTTAAGTAACTAAGGAAACACCTAACCACTGTAACCTAACAAACGAGTAAGGTTAAGGAATACTTAACCAATTTGACATGATATAGGGCTGTGTTAAGTCAACATGAACCGCTAGACAACACTTAACCAATTTGATTTGATATATAGGTGGGTTAAGTCAACGTGAACTACCGATAATACTTAACCAAATTAACATGACAAGTGAATGGGTTAAGTTAACTTGAATTGACTGATGACACTTAACCAATCCAACTTGACGAGAAGAAGAACTAAGTGGTAAACCTTAGTTAGGAGAACTAAGTAGTAATCCTTAGTGGAACGCAAAAAAGAGAGCGAATATCTATCTGATCTTAAAGAAGGCTCCAACGAGCTGGGTGAAGAAGCACGCGGCTTCAAGGGGACGTGAGGGTACTCTTGGTATCCCTCTGTGAGACTGCAGATGATCCGCCTGGGCTTACAGAGGTTAAGGTCTGCGTCAAAAGAACCAAGGGTATGCCTTGGTTGCAATATAAGGAAACCTAAAGACTAGGATGGACCAGCGTGATTCGACGAGACCAGAAGCCCTATGATAGCAACTCGTCGTCTACCTACCATCTTGAGTCAATCGAGATACGTGAAGCGGAAAGGCGGAGAACTCCAACAGACCATATACTTGCTATCTAGTTATGGGTGCGGATGGCCATAGGTTAGTGGGGCATAGAGAGCCTACGTATAGTTCTCATTTTTCAACTTGTGCCTTTCATTAGTTGAGGGTGGGGTCAAGTGGGACCATAACCACTGGAATAAAAACAGACCTTAGCATCTGCATCGGCAGATATCTGAAAGCTTCCGACCGATTTCCATGTTTCTTGATTTGCCCTGCCACAGGACTCAGGTCGCACATATAGAGGACATGTGCATCTAGACAGCGATAACGATTCGTGACACATACGTGGGGAAAGTCTAGAAACATATACCACTCTAGGTAGTGTGTCCTAGACTAGGGGACATCGTTCGACAGGTAGTACAATCCCGAGTTGGACTAGGTCGTATAAACCCTAGTTGAATCTAGGGAGCAATCGATAGAAAACCCTAGATTAGATCTAGGTAATGAATAATAGACGTACACCTGAAAGCAACCACAAGTTTGGGGATACTAGTTAGGTGGTGCAGAGATTAGTGTGGGGTGCGATAGTAATTTCGGTTCTAAACCGCTTTGCCTTAGTTTATGGTATTGTCCCATTTTCAGTTTATGCCTGTCATGTCCTTTTTCTTATTCATATACTGAAGTACCACTAGACTTACCAGGCTTTATGTCTGACTCTATGTTTTCTTTCGTCTTCTTTTCTTCCGTTTCCCCTCCCCAAGGTAGTCAGGAAGGGAATAACTCAGATTTGTATGGACCTGTTACTCTTTCCAAGCTTGAAGACTCTTTGATGTGCTGCTTTGGAATCTCTTTTCCACCACTATGGTTAGCTAATGTTTCATTGGGGAATATCATTGTATATTTATGCTTCTTTATTTATTTAAACAAGGTAGATACTTTGTTGTAGGAAAACAATCTTTGTACAAGCTGTTTATAAATGAAATAAAGTTTTATTCACTTTTCCGCTGTTTTATTTATTTGTCTTGTAATTTATCTGCATCTTTTACCTATAATACTTCATAGAACTTAGCGCATTCCCTTTGTGAGTGACACTAACGGATGTGGGGTGTTACACGTGGTATCAGAGCGGAAGGTTACCAGATCAGATAAAAAGATTTGAAAAGTTATTTTCAAAACGCTTTTTTAAAAGAAGCATTTTCAAAAGAAAAGTTTTGTTTTAAAGGCATATTCCCCAAAAGCCATACACACTATCTTCTAATCCTCTGTTTGAATTCTTGTCCCCTTCTGTCTTGAATCTTAGGGGCTCCTGGCTTTCTGGGAGGTAACCTCATCGCGGCACGATTCCATAGGCTTGATAATACTACGATACCTATAGAAGGGCAAAGTAGTGCCCAACTTCCATCTATAGCCATAGTTTCACATGCGACTAGTTTTCTTTCAAACTTTGAACGGTTTTCCGTGCGATGGAGGCAGCTTTTGAGAAATTTGTCAACATGATTTCACAGGGATGGTAAAAATGAGGATAAGGGAGTTTGGCTAGGGAGCACAACGTAAGGATGAGAAATTCATGGACATAAAACTCGACTCACGAAGAAATGATTATAAAACCTAAGAGGAGAGGAGGTATATTTTCCATGGTATAATTAAGGACAAGGGCAAGGATGAGGGATAGGATTTGCAGAAGGGCGAGTGCATGCTTTCACCTCCAGAATACCTGAGAGAGAGATAGTAAAAGTCTCTATTGGAAAAGTTTAGCTTTTCGTTTCGATTAGTACTCTTTTGATCTTAGCGCTTCGCATTTGTCCATATCTACTTCCATAGTTGAGTCTCTGCACCGTAGTACTTGTATAGTAGAAAGATCCCACTAGTGTCTCAAATCCAATTGGTGGTTCGACCAATTTATCTTTGGTTTGTAGGGATTTGAGAGTAGCTATAGTTAAGTATTGGGTTTAAGCATAATGCTTGTGTTTTTGGGTTTCATGGGATACGGGTTGATTCTAGGCATGGGTTGGTTAGCTAATAATGGTGAAGGGAGGGTAGTTAGACTTTTGATTCGCCTCGAGATTCCGTGCGATCCTAAAGGATCAATTAGGCCTAGCTACCTAGAATCACTTGATACATCTATCAACGGTTTGCGATCCGTTAGGATAGTCCATGTGCACGCAGATGTTTTTGTTAGGTTAGGGGTTTTCCCCATAAAACTCGAGATAGATTTCCGCATATATCTAGTTGACAATGCAAAGTCAGTTATGCGACCAATGATAGTTTTGGAGCAAGACTGGCGAGGATAGCCAGAGTCGGTTAAGTGCTCAATTGCTTGGTTGTTTTTCTTATATCATCTCACGTAGATCGTCCAAATTTGGAGGAGATATTCCTTGGGTGCTTGTCTGATATTGGTTTAGGCCTCTGGGGCTTGTACTTGAGGGATGACGAGTTCGACTAGGATGGTTTGCGTGAGAGATAAATAGTTGTGGCAGGCGCTCTAAATAGAAAAAGACTAACCTTAAGAGAGGTAAAAAGTACGTAGTGACCTTTAGCTTTTGACCCTTATAGTTATGGCATGATGGATAAGCTAAGAGGAGAGACCTCTAATCATCTTAGTATATACACTTGGTATCATGGTTAACATCTGTTTATTTTGGAAATGGAGGTCAAGAAACTTCGCAATCGTGAAGTTAAATTAGTTAAGGTACAGTGGAGTAAAGCTCAAGAAGACGCGATATCGGGGATTTAAGATAAGACACACGCGCCATACTCTTTTTCTTAAGGATATATCCTTGATCTTTTTGTAGGAATTTTACGCATACTTGTTTCTCTCTTTTTAAGGTATATCCTTTAGGACGTATCATCGATCCTTAGGTAGAAGCCAATGGATGTAAACATGTATTCGAAACATGTTGTGATTGATGGTTGCAAGTGGCTGCTTGTGGATGCATATATTAGGCACTAGATCAGCTCGGACACTTTCGTATTGCATTTACAAATATGTATTTCTTTATGAATTCAACTTGATGTGTTATCATATGGATGTTGCATTTGTATGAATGATTGTGCACTCATGTAGAAAATCTTGAGTAAGAAAATTTTTGCATACATAATGGATTCATGGCACAGACATAAATCGCATTAAGGAGGTCAACTGAATCAGTAGACCGCCTGATTTTGCATTAGATACAGACACATACACACACTATGCATATGATCATGAAGCATTTGAAGACTTTTAAGGACAATGGTTGCCTGTGTTTGATGGTTGAGTAGATGGACGATTGGATGGTAGGATATATGTTCTTCTAGACTTGAAGATTTCGGGGACGAAATCCTTTAAGGAGGGGAGAATGTAACACCCCGAGTTTTCGGTTAACAACAAATTGATAAACTAAAGTATATTTAATTCAAAACATAAGAATTAAGGGGAAACGGGTTACGCCATTGCATTCATCTCGAAATTCTACTTGAGAAGATTCTGAGTTTGCGTAAATCGGACTCCGTACGAAGGAGATATGACCTCCGGAAGTTTCAGAATTTATTTAAAATTCAAACAGCTCGAAAATCGGATTCAAAATTCAAAAATAGGACTAGACCCGGGCTGGGCAGGAAAGTTCTTGCCCAGGGCCCAGGTCGACCTGGGTGTCGACCTGGTTGACCCAGGTCGACCATATGGTCGACCTGCCCTGTCGACCTGGTCAGGTCTGGCTGGCCTGGTCTGTGTTCTGGTCGAATTCCTGAGCCTTGGTGTGTCACTAGGGCTGACGTGTCGACACCGGATTGGTTCCTCTTGACGTGTATGGCCTAGATTCCTTCTGTCTTCATCTGACGGCTCAAATCAACTTGAAACTCTATAAAAGCAGCCTAAGACTCAACCTAATTCACATAAAAAAATAAAGCTAGAGCCGTCATGCTGCTGGGAGGGAATGGAGAATAGCCGTTAAGGGAGAAAAAGCTTAGAGACAAGCCAACTTAAAGAGAAACAAAAGTCTAATCAAATTTTAATGCAACGTTTTCTACCCCAAAGGAAAGCTTTGCAAATTCGGAATACAGAAACCCGAAAACAAGATTTCAACGCCCGTTGTAAGTATAGTGGTTTTCTGAATATGAATAAAACTAAGATTTGACTCAATGTAAATGAAATGGAATCTTACTATTGTATAATGTTTATGTTAATTCTGTATATTGCGATGATTATGTCATATTTTATATTGGGTGTTTGTGGCATAAATTGATTGATGCGAGCCTATTGGACATTTGTATATGAAAATGATATCACTTGCAAATTTGTGGCCAAAAAAAAAAAAATCTAAAAGTGACACCTTTATATTTATGTCGATAGTATGGACTGTGTACATTTTCTACGTCTAAATTAAGGCTTATATAAATATGTTCTAGTTTGAGACCTTTTTATGCCTACATGACTCAAAAACCTATGTATACATTCTTGTGTTTATTTGCAAGTTATAATTGGGTTTATAAAAGTATAGTTGGTTACACAAACTATGCTAGTTTCATGTTAAAATAGGCTACTTGATTTGAAGTTAGTTTACATTTTTGGGTTATGTCAAAAAGTGGATATTTCTATGAACATGTAACATGCTTGACACTATGCCTAGTTATATATGTATAAAACCATGTTTAGGCAAGCCTAAAAAGTATGTCATTCCATGTGACACCAATTTAGTTATATCCTTATTGAATGCAAGTTCACATGACCCATAATCTATGTTAGTGAAAACGCTATATTGCAAGTTCATGCGCCACACACTTTTATGTATCCTAGAATATTTCATGATTTTGTGCTTCCTCTTTTTTATGTTTATAAGTTAGGCTGAAATGTCGAACCCAACATTTGTTATAACGTTGCAAACGTACGGACGGGGGAAATAACGTTGGGTTTAAAATAAAATATATGTGTTGGCATGTTTGGCACATGCCAATGACTTGTGACATGTAAGCGGTATAAATTGTTACACCCAAAATTGGTGAATTTGGATAATGGGCCATGACATTTACATATAAAAATGAAAAGAGACAAATATGTAAACTTAGAAAATACGAGTATGCTTAACCCGAGGTTGGATTGAGTTGTGATGTAAACCTGCTCGGACCCGCCCGGCTGTCCAGTAATCACAACAATACCAATCCAATGTGGGTAATTAAGGCATTGAGCCCAATAAGGACCCAAGGTTAGACTGAGTTGCGGTGTAAACCTGCCCGGAACCGACCGGCATATCCAATAACCGCAACAATACATGTCTAATGTGAGTGGTTGGTGTTTTAATAAATAAATTAAAGCTAAGTCAGGATTGTTAGGGTTAAGTTAACCGGGGTAACACTTAACCAATATATATGTATATATATAACATGGCGTGTGGTAGGATTAAATTAATTAAGATAACACTTAATCAATGCAACGTGTTAACTAAACTGATGGGTGGGGTTAAGTTAATTTGGACACTTTACCAACTTAACATGTTAACAAGATGAGATTTGTGGGGGTTAAGTAACTAAGGAAACACCTAACCACTGTAACCTGACAAACGAGTAAGGTTAAGGAATACTTAACCAATTTGACATGATATAGTGGTGGGTTAAGTCAACATGAACTGCTAGACAACACTTAACCAATTTGATTTGATATATAGGTGGGTTAAGTCAACGTGAACTACCGATAACACAACCAAATTAACATGACAAGTGAATGGGTTAAGTTAACTTGAATTGACTGATGACACTTAACCAATCCAACTTGACGAAAAGAAGAACTAAGTGGTAAACCTTAGTTAGGAGAACTAAGTAGTAATCCTTAGTGGAACGCAAAAAAAAAGAGCGAACGTCCATCTGATCTTAAAGAAGGCTCCAACAAGTTAGGTGAAGAAGCATGCGGCTTCAAGGGGACGTGAGGGTACTCTTGGTATCCCTCTGTGAGGTTGCAGATGATCCGCCTGGGCTCACAGAGGTTAAGGTCTGCGTCAAAAGAACCAAGGGTATGCCTTGATTGCAATATAAGGCAACCTAAAGACTAGGATGGACCAGTGTGATTTGACGAGACCAGTAGCCCTGTGATAGCAACTCGTCGTCTACCTACCATCTTGAGTCAATCGAGATACGTGAAGTGGAAAGGCGGAGAACTCCAACAGACCATATACTTGCTATCTAGTTATGGGTGCGGATGGTCATATGTTAGTGGGGGCATAGAGGGCCTGCGTATAGTTCTCATTTTTCAAGGTGTGCCTTTCATTAGTTGAGGGAGGGGTCAAGTGGGACCATAGCCATTGCAATAAAAACAGACCTTAGCATCTGCATCGGCAGATATCTGAAAGCTCCCGACCGAGTTCCGTGTTTCTTGATTTGCCCTGCCACAGGACTCTGGTCGCACATATAGATTACATGTGCATGTAGACAGTGATAACGATTCGTGACACATACGTGGGGAAAGTCTAGGAACATATACCACTCTAGGTAGTGTGTCCAAGACTAGGGGGCATCGTTCGATAGGTAGTACAATCCCGAGTTGGACTAGGTCGTATAAACCCTAGTTGAATCTAGAAAGCGATCGATAGAAAACCCTAGATTAGATCTAGGTAATGAATAATAGACGTACACCTGAAAGCAACCACAAGTTCGGGGATACTAGTTAGGTGGTGCAGAGATTAGTATGGGGTGCGATAGTAATTTCGGTTCTAAACCGCTTTGCCTTAGTTTATGGTATTTTCCCATTTTCAGTTTATGTCTGTCATGTCCTTTTTCTTATTCATATACCGAAGTACAACTAGACTTACCAGGCTTTATGTCTGACTCTATGTTTTCTTTCGTCTTCTTTTCTTCCGTCCCCCCCCCCCCCCCCCCAGTTAGTCAGGAAGGGTATAGCTCAAGTTTGTATGGACCTGTTACACTTTCCAAGCTTGAAGACTCTTTGATGTGCTGCTTTGGACTCTCTTTTCCACCGCTATGGCTGGCTAATGTTTAATTGGGGAATATCATTGTATATTCATGCTTCTTTATTTTGTTAAACAAGATAGATACTTTGTTGTTGGAAAACAATCTTTGTACAAGCTGTTTATAAATGAAATAAAGTTTTATTCACTTTTCCGCTGTTTTATTTATCTTTCTTGTAATTTATCTTCATCTTTTACCTATAATACTTCACAGAACTTAGTGCATTCCCTTTGTGAGTGACACTAAAGGATGTGGGGTGTTACACTTCTTTTATATCAAAATATATTTTGGATAAAATTATTTCATTTACCCTCTTTTAAAACATACTGCGTCGGTTCATCGTATTCAAGTGTTTAGAAAATCCTGATATTGCGGTACCCCACCGTCGACCAGAATTCAAAAGCCACTCAACCAATAAATCTCAATAATATAAAACATTTTTATATAATTTACAAATACGCTCTCTTGTATATATACACTCAGCTCAATCTAGGGTATTACTAAACCCATCTCTATTGAGTTATGCCAGAGAGCCAAGGTAATCACTTAACCTTCAGCTCTGAGACCATGGTAACGACCTAAGGAATTTCAACCCCAAAAATCGACACAAAACACCATGTCAACTATTCAAGACATCAAGAATGCTGGATCATTAATAGAAAGAAGTTAGAGGGTGAGAAATAGAAAGAAAGTTAGAATAGAAGAAAAAGAAGAAGAGCACAACAAAACATAATCAGAGTAACCACGAATCTCACAGCGGAATAAAATATATTATATAACAACTTTTGAAATACAAACTGTATTTATACTCACATATGCCAACAGAATACATCGCAGACATATCACAACGGAAATAAATTCTATATATTGAAGCCTCCTACTCCAAGCTTCTCTAAGTATATCTGAAAAATCCCGACTATTTGACTGCCTGTACAAATATGGGCACCTAAGAGTTTAGGGTAAAACAAAACAAAATAAACCCTAGGTACTAGTGTGAGCAAACTCCAAATATTTGGTTTAACTTTTAAAAATCCTTTTAAAAGAAATGATAATCGTAAGACCGATCCACACATAAACACAGAAGGGTTTTGCCTTATGATAAGCCAAACATTTATTATTATGATATTATAATAGTTTATAATACAAGTAAATAACAATCCACCGGAACGCCTGCATCTCACTCTCCAGATATATAAAATATACAATCAAAACCGCAGGCTCTTATTGGAGAATGGATTTCCCACTATGAAAAGGTATGTAACCACCTTCCGATCAGTGTACTCTAAAGGGGATACACTGGAGTTCAACAAGAATATCTTGCAACTGAGCCACACATGACCGACCATTCATTTCGCTTGAATGTCCTGAATATATTGTCACCTTGCAGTTGGTATACCAACATAACCATTCCCGGGAGATTCAGAAGCAAAAGAAGTACAAAAATGAATATTCTCTAGATGTTGCAATATACCCTAATTTGGAGCGACCAACTTAGCCATGCTACCTGCCCAATTTTTTTCATTTCCCA
This sequence comes from Allium sativum, assembly GCA_030737875.1. Classification (NCBI taxonomy): domain Eukaryota; kingdom Viridiplantae; phylum Streptophyta; class Magnoliopsida; order Asparagales; family Amaryllidaceae; genus Allium; species Allium sativum. The sequence goes on from CM060912.1 coordinate 139,966,651, forward strand.
GTTGATGGAGCTTGAGGTCATAATGTATATTTTGGCAGATCACCCCTTCGTTTACTTTGAATGCCACATCGTCATACCTTTCAAATCACAAATTAATTTCCCCAAAAGTATCACGGGTACAAAGTAAAGAGAAACGAATTCCTCCGCCATAAACGTGAATACATATGAAGAGATCAACTTATGCGATCTATTAGATATACTTTGTCAGACATTTGTCCATACAAGTTGTCCTGGGACTGGACAAACCGAAGGTATTATTATGTAAATTCATCGTAGGAAATTTATGCGTAGGATCGCCAAAACAGCACTTGCATAAACTTCATCTTCAATTATCTTCAGCATATTTGATTCGCAACGCTAATGTCCATACAAAGTCGTTTTCAAATAATAAATTTAATCCCGATCTTTCCGTATCGACAACGGAAATTGGTCAAAAACTATGATAACCAATTATTTAACTATCAAAGGTAAAACATCCATATAACCAACGATCTTATTTCCAAATGAAAATTATATCGATCAACCATCAATCAACACTGAGCCCTTTTAAATTAATTTATCAATAATTAATTCATTTCCCAATTTCCATTTAATGCCTTTAACCAAATATTTCTCCAACTGGTTTCGCCTCTCACTATTCTCAAAAAACATTTCCATATATTCACAACTTCTTACTTCCCATATTAGAAAATATACGTTATTAACATTGTGAAATATTTCCATTTCTTATTCATGTATCACTATTCATCGACATTAATCAGTCTATAATTGTAAACTAGTAAGAGAATAACTTCCTAAGTATCAACCCCGAAGGTCGAAACCAACATCAGATCAACACTCAAGGAACCATTCAACTCGACAATTTTCCAGTTAGTTTCCGATTACCTCTTTCAAATTTCTTATCAAATCATTGCTTACTCGACTCTCGAATTCAGTTTACGGATCCACTTCTTTAACGGAAATTATTGATTATAACCCCTACTTCAAAAATATTAACTTTAAACTGTAATTCTTGCTCGTTAATTTAAATAAATAGATAAATAAATAAATGGGTGTGTTAGGCTAACATCCTTATTATGTTTCAAAATTAATTAAAAGTCCATCCATACAAACATTACAAATTAGGTCCCTAGATTTGAATCGTGCATAAACAAATTCCAGTTTTAACCTTCCGACTCTTCAAAACCCTTGAACCACGAGTCATCATCATTTCACTCATCAAATCCCTCTTTTACATCACTCGATCAACCAAAAAAATTAGAAATTAATAGCCGATTATTATCAATTTAGTGTCGGTCTTCATAAAAGTTGCAAACCGTTGTTTTCATCATCGTTTGACATGATATGGCGAGAACAAAGGTATAATCACAAATTCTTTATTTCTTCTTCAACTAGTAATAATCTACGCATATTTCAGAATGTATTAAGAGTAAATGAAATTGATTGCATGCTTGTAAGTTGTATTAAAATTATTGCATGCTACCATGCTTTTATGAAGAATTATTTCATGATTGTATTCTATTACAAAGGATTCTTGCAAGATTGTACACTGTTATTAAGAATTATCTGTTGCTAGTATGTTATTGTTAAGAATTATTGCATTGTTTTATGCTGTTAATAAGAATACTTTCATAGTTGAATACTATTGTTAAGAAAAAATGTTGTTGTTAAGATTAATTATATAAATGTATGGTATTAATAAGAATACTTGCATATTTGTATGTTGTTATTAAGATTAAATGCAAGCTTATATGTTGTTATTATTAAGAACAATTGCACACCTATGTGCTATTATTAAGAATATATGCACACATGTGTGAATCTGTTCAAAATACTTGCATACTTGTGTGCATCTATTCAGAATATTTGTACACTTGTGCGCAACTATTCAGAATATTTGCAAACTTGTGTGCAACTATTCAGAATACTTGCAAACTTGTGTGCTTCTATTAATAATATTTGCACACTTGTTTCCAATTATTCGGAATATTTGCAAACTTGTATGGTTGTATTAAGAATATTTGCAAACTTGTGTGCAATTATTCAGAATATTTGCACTTGTGTGCAATTATTCAGAATATTTGCAAACTTGTTTGCTTCTATTCACAAAAATTTGCACACTTGTGTACATCTGTTCAAAATTGTTGCACACTTGAGTGCATCTATTCAGAATATTTACACATTTGTGTGCATCTATTAAGAATACTTTCACACTTGTGTGCATCTATTAAGAATACTTGCACACTTGTGTGCATCTATTCAGAGTACTTGCACACTTGTGTGCATCTATTAAAAGTAGTTGCACACATATGTGCATCTATTAAGAGTAGTTTCACACTTGTGTGTTTCTTTTAAGAATAGTTGCACGCTTGTATGCATCTATTAAGAATATTTGCAAACTTGTGGGCTTCTATTCAGAATACTTGCAAACTTGTGTGCTTTTATTCAGAATTTTTGCACACTTGTGTGCAACTATTCAGAATATTGACACACTTGAGTGTAACTATTCAGAATATTTACACACTTGTATGCATCTATTAAGAACTAGTGTGAACCCATGCTACGCACATGGGTTGCATTAATTGGTATTGTGCAACGAAATTTTATTGGAAACGCACTTCCAAATATAATCATTTATTTGGAGCAATCTTCGTATTTGATAATGGACAAATTATTCCATGAAACCTTCTACAAATTGGTGTTATCTAATTCTAAATCAAAAAATTTGGATTTGACAACCATCCAAGCATATGATATTTAGAATCCTTTAGAGAAGCATCGAAGTAGAAGGCTTTTCTTGCATGGCATAATTAGATTAATATTTTGTGATATCGGTGCAATGATACACCAAAAGGTGTATGCAAATCCAAAATATCTTAGTTGACTTGAAAATTAGAAAAAAAAATTGACGCTACTAATTACGTAATGCTAAACATAAAAATATTTATGAAAACTCAAGTGGGTGATAAAACTAGTGTATAATATTATTTAACAGGAAAAATGGTGTATTTGGTGCATAATTCATTAACAAAACATAAAAATAAAGAAAATCAAATGTCGATCTTAAAGGAAATTGTTTATAATTTGTGGGACTTCAGTGATTGAGCAGTTCCAACATAGATAAACTTGAATATTGTAAAAAAGTAAAATTACATTCTGGATATCAAAAGCGTCTTTTCACTCAAAAAGATACAAAAAAGCAAGGTGATGAAGATATTAAAATTTTCATTGTTGATGTACATAGATAAACATTGGTCATTATCCGATGATTGTTTGTAAGTTGTAATTAAAATGTTAAAATACTTATGTAAAAATATGTTAATAATCATGGACCATTAGAAGCAGGCATGTCGATTATAAAATAATAACGAATGTTCCAAATAACAATACAATTTACACATTCCCAAAATAATTTTTGTGTTGGGACGCTAGGTAAGCCAATAACACTGATATTTATTTTTCTAACCTATTTTTTCTCATCATTTCAGTCCATAAATGGAAACATCAACTATTTAATATCATGGGCATTCATAGCTTCGCATAAATCAATCTAACAGCAGTAGTAACCTATGGTCGGATCCATTGTTCTGATATCTATTACAACATCATATAACATGACAGGATAATAATGACATTCACTCTAACCTTATAGTGCAAATCATTGTTCTTTAAAGACATAACCAAAAAAATTAAGCCTAGGCGAAGCATTCATCTGTTTTTAATAAACCATTGGTATTCAAGAGATTTTGTATTTCTCTTACACGACTGAGCCATTAGATTTTCATCTGTTGCGCTCGGAACTCAGTCGAAGCCAAGGCTGGTTATCTACAGGAGTATCTTTTATCTTATCTACTTGATACATATTCATAATAAGTGCAATTGGTTACAACAAAATAATCAACAAAAATCAACTACAGTTTTTTGATTCGACTAACACGGTTCAAATAGAAGTCAAACTACTCGCTTGTCCTTTCTTTTTTTAGGAATCGATTTAGTCATGGCTTTGCATGCAATTGGAAGATCTATTGCCAAAAAATATCATATTATTATGTTCAGTTATCAAGTAGGATGTTTAGATGACATATACTGAACTATGTTGCCAAACATTCAAAAACATAGTTGACTTCTTATTTACAATTATCCAGTGAACTGATAATGAGTAAACATGGATTGACATGAAAAGAATGAAAATGGTAAATAACTAAAGTTATTATTTGCTACCCAGAGATATATTGCTATGGTAAATTCATTAGAAAATTATAGTAACTGGAGAACTGCATTATAAAATCAAATTTTATTTTCATTTCTCATGCTCTTTCATAATGCATCTAATTTCAATAAGCATTGCATTAACTAAGTGTGTGTATCTCGGGTAATTTCTGAAATTCTCCATGATCATATCTTAGCCTCATGAATTTTTGGAAGTGTTTACTATTTAGTATGTTTGTGGTTTTACCTTTTAAATTACGTTTCTTTAATGAATTACTTTATATCTAAAAACCTAGGAAACAACCAATCAAATATCTTTTCTTTGGGAAATTTTCAAATCCAAAGAGAAAAGATTTATAACATTAGTAAAATGAGATTGTAGCAATCGCATTAATAATCAAATTGAATCCATAAAACAAATACAAAATTGAAAATGAAATTAATTAGGAGTAGAAAAATGAATTACAACTCAACTGAAAGCAAAGTTAGGTTAAAAAAAAGGCAATCAACGTGAAAAACTACTCATTTTCTTAGTCAGTTTTTTTTAACTTATACAGGTTTCAACAAAAGATTTCGGATTTACTTTCTTAGTGGATTCAATTTGATCATTGATATGAGTAGCGTTTGCTTAAACGAAGCAGAAAAGGTAACCAAAAATATGTCAAATACACTAAATAATTTCTGAAAACCTCTTGGTGTCCACATAGTTTTCGAAAAGCCATTAATTGTAAAATTCGCACTTAACTGTTGAAATGATGGGATTTTTTGAATTATTTCTTCTTCCTTGCACTAACGATCCACTTTTTGCTATAGAAGCTCCAATAGATATAATTCTTTTTTTACCTAAATGGGCAATAATAATTTATTTAATTTTATACAGCTTGCCTTGTTTTTAATGGAATCTTAATTTTTTAAGCATATCTAACTAAACATTCTTATCATAATTGAATAAAATATGCTGATGAACATCGTCAAATATACCCAAAACTAAATTGTTAATTGTTGAAGCGTTTTCAGAAGAATATCGAAATTTTAAAATCGCTAATTCTTGTCAGCCGAAATAAGGTTAAGGAAGAATATACGGTGTTAAGTTATATTGAAAGAAACACATCACCACATTTCCAAAATTTCTATTCAGAACTACAGTTGTCTTCTCATGCATCTCAACTCAGCATTTTAGTCCGAAGTAGAGCAATCTCCTCACATCTCCTACCTATAGTAGCATTTTTCAAAACCTTTTTTTCCGTTTACATAGTTTAAATTTTACACATCTTTTATATTCTATCCATACAACTAATAATATTGTGCCAATTGAAAATTAAGCAATATTGCTATAAAAATTAAACTACACAATGCAACATATTTCATTAAATTTGAAGTCCATAATTTGTAATACTATTTTCCAGTTCATCGTTATTGATGCATCTAATACACATGCTTCAACAAAACTGATAAATTTTACAACTAATATGACACGGTTTTCATATCATAAACTACACAATGATAATCCATTATAATTCACAATTTGGCTTGTAAGAGCAATTACTATGACTAAATAAATGAGCATTTGCAAGTAACATTTTTGCACTAAGAGCCTCAAAATTATATAGCTATGGTTTTAATATGAAAGTGACAAATTTCATGCTGACATGATTCATGGTCACCATCACATATATATTTCTAGAGCTAAGTAATATGTAACAGTAGTACATTACAATCCATTATTTGAGCAAAAGGGAATCCATAATTTGAGCAAAAGGCAGTTAAACACCAGAGTTTTAGGTTGCCACTTGAGCAAGTATCATGCACGTTTACTCTATGTTCATTTGCGTTACATACGCTGGTGATAGTGTGTAACAATACATTCACATATCTATATTGAATATAACAAATTAAAATGTGATACTAATATAATATTAAGGTTATGCACAATTTTTATTCGAAGAATAAAATATAGAATAAAGAACTTTAAAATTTAGAATAAAGAACTTTAAATTCCGAACACTTCCTAATAATAAAAGTACGCTTTTGAGATTTTAGATGCAATGATTAATTAAGCAGAAATAAATAATTTTTAGAATAGACTGAAATAAAACATTGTTCTATGGAAGGAATAATGTCACAGCAGAAGAAAAGCTAATAAATACCAGGTCTAATGAAGCATCCGAAGGTTACAAAAACAACGTCGTTGGTATGGAAACCAATGCTTTGATTAAAGAAGCAAACCAAAGAATACAAATGGGTTTATTACCTTTTTTCCTTTCTTTTTCAAGTTGAAAAAAATAATTAGAAATTAAGTTAGTTGAAGTTGGATATGTCAATCACCGTTTCTATTATACTTGAAATTTGAATGAACTGCACGGTTCGATATTGCAAAATCAGTAACAAATCAAGTGGTCATAAAATAATATTAAAGTTCCATGGACATGCAAGAACTTTTGAATTTGCATCAGGACAATTAATAGGAAACCAATAGTACGTCAAAAGAATTACCAATGTTAGATCAGCTCTCTTCACTTGTGATCCCTTCAACTGCACAAATATAGTGTATCATCGTAAGCAATAAATTAAACGGAGAGTTAAGAAAAATTCTTTAGAAGTTAAAAAATAAAGATGAGCAACCTAATGGCCTTACATGTGCAAACAATGGTTCTCAGTGTCTCAACCATTGGATATTGATGTTGTACTCCTGTGATGCAGGTTGTCACAACCCCTATATTTGTTGCTTATATCAGTTCGCGAATATAGAACCAATTTTCAATAATTCATTCACTGTAAAGAAATCAATCTTTCCATCCACCATATATTTCATGTTATTAGAAATATATAGTACTTATTTTGTTTTAAACAAATGTAAAGGTATTAAGGTATACATCATTAACAACTTTATATATAATAGCATAATATTCATGTTGGTTTTACAAAAATATCAATGTTATAAGTCACTGAACATGAGATACAAAATTGTATGTTGTCTATCTAACTCAAGAAATAATTAATTACAAACTTTATAAAATAACATATAAAAAAATTGTTATCTTTCCTTTTCCTTGAGAAAAAATGAACATGAAAATAGAACTAATTTTTGAGAATTCACTCATGCTAAAGAAATCAATCTTTCATCCACCATATATTTCACATTATTAATTATATAAAGTAACTATTTTTTGTATTAGACAGATGAAAGGTATTTAGTTGTACATTACTAACAACACTGTATTATATATGATGACATAACAATCATTGGTTTCACAAAAGTTCCAATGTTATAAGCCAAGTCAATGAACATGGGATAAAAAATTGTATATTGTCCAACTCAAGAAAACAAATGAACAGGTCATTTCTTATGACCAGTAAAATTAGGTTAGAAATGCAAGCATTATTTACACAAAAATGTAAAAATTACATAAGCAGTGGTTCGATTTTTCTAGCAACTCACAATTTCTAACTTTGAATATACCACGTCAAATTTGGCTATTGGTTAATTAAATTTTCAAACTTAGTGCTTTATTTTGTATAATAATGACCTTCCAAATTCCAATCACTTGTAACAACAAGGTAAATAATTAAGAAGTCCATGTAGTATGACAAACATTGGTAGACAGATTCCAGTCAAAATGACAAAGTCCATCTAAAATAAATTTTAATGAATATATATCTAACAATATCGAACCTGAACACACTAAAGAATATGATAAAACACATATTGATCTATGCATCTAGGCGAATGCTAGAAGCATGGTTAAGCCCAATTAACATGGAGAAGATCTGCTTTTGATTCCCCCACTATCAGTATAATACCATGAAAAAATAGAAAAAAAATTAAGCGTTCAGAAAATACAGCCAAGCAACATCATGTAATAAGAAATAAAACTAAATAACCTCTTGAAATCGGAAATTTCATTGCTGCAGACAGTCGTTCAAGAGTTGCAGCTATTAGTATTGCTATAGGAATCTCAGAACAATGCATGCACTTATCAGACAAAAACGTACGCTTGCCTTTTCCATTAATAAAGGTTTTGCAATTGCAATTTTACCTGATTTCATGAAAATACGGTACTATCAGTAATTAGCGGTTACGGAAAGAAAATATTTATCCATTATCGACGGTAAGGGGAGAGATTTGAGAGAGATGGGAGAAAGAATAGAGAAATTAGTAAGTTAGTGAAGAAGAATGATGGGTTTCCAAATTAGGGTTAGCAAAAAAAGGGGAAAAGGTGGCGATGTAATCTTTTTGGCTTGACTGCGAATTGAACGGTGTTAATTTGGTTATGGGACATGTGTCATGATATGGATTTTCTTAGTAAATTGGAATAGAAAGGTCACATAAAGTTATATTGTTGCTCTTCCACCCACGAAGTGTGCGCATATCCATCTTTGACTACAATGATATGATTTTCTCCATTTGTTTGTGTCTTGAATATGGCATGAAACTTCCCAAAAAGTCAAAAGTATTAATCAAGAATAAACATGGTATATATTTCTTTTGGATATTTTGGCCTGTAGACCAATCTAAACTATGAAATTTGGAGTATATGTCACATTTGTCAATCAAACACAATTTTCTCCCTATTATTTTTAACTTTGAAACCCTGTATGAAGTAACTATCTAGGTTCATTTTGTTATCTTACAGGGATATGAATCGAAGTTGGCTTTAAAAATGTGAGATAGCAAGAGCTAAGATTAGAGTCAAAAGACCTGAGACAACTATGTATCATAGTTGCAATATATCAAAGTTTAAAAGATAACAGGAAGAGGAGAAGAGCCATTTTAATGCAAATGAGCCTTTATTTGGATATAGCGCAACCATGAATGCTTTTCAACACCATTTACATTGCCACTTGTTTAGTCTATTAAGTTGCAACAAAGTGGACAATATCTCATAAATTGCAAAGTGAAATAAAAGTATAAATATAGTTAGAGTTGAGAATTTTGAACCTAATGTAATAATTTTCACCAGCAATATTCCTAGATGTGTGTGTTAATAAAACCCAAAATTTATGAAGGTTATGGCATTTTGGTCATGAAGAGTTTTTTGCAGCTGATAGGAAAACAACTGACAAACATGAAGATTAATTGTGCATGTATGCTCAAATCTTTTGTGTCCAAAAAATTATTTTGAAAGAATTGACAATAAACAACATCAAACCAAACATCTTTTGGTAGAAACTAAATAGTACTACTAGGTAAAGTTACCTATAAATGTTAAATAAAATGAAAAGGAAAAACTATTAATCCAAACTGAATGATACCATAACAAAAATCAATAAACCAAAAAATATAGGCATTCATATCAACTCCATCTCAATGCAGAATATTATTTCTTAAAGTTCAATTATTCTTGAGCTAGAGAAATGTAGTATAGGAGTAAAGCTACTAAAATACATTGTAACCCAAAATATAGTTGATATTGACGAAATAGTAGTAGTGAATGATTCTATTTTTGAGTTCCAAAGACTAAAAAATGGTGCAAAATCTGAAGTCTGAAATTTAAATGTTGTGACAAAGAAAATAATATCTTTGATCATATGGAACTTAGACCATAGTAGAAATTCAATAGTTAAGTCACCAATTAGTCATCCAACGATCAAAATCATATAAAAAGGAAAAATGTGCAATGTAGGAAAAGCAGAGGGAGAAAAAAAAATCAAAACATACCTATATCTTTTGAAGATAGTCATGCAATAAAATCTCATCTAGAACAACACAATATAGTTTTCAACTGCTAAAACACTGTCTGCATCGTCTTCATGCCAACTGCAACACAAGTATTTCATGCAAAAATCAAGATAAAAAGAGAAAGAATTAGGGATCAAAACGTAAAAGATGCTTAACTAGACTATAGTTAATAGCCTGCAATATGTGTATAAAGTTGTTATCATGCGAAAACTTCGTGCAAACTTCTACATATTTGTGAATGCCAGATATTTTATTTAATAGTTGTGCAGATTTAAACCAACATGTCAATAATATTTTGAAATTTGTTGAGCTTAATTGAAGTTCCATATCCTTTCATTCAAATTATCATATATCTGAATCAACTCAAAGCATTAAACAAATAATAGAAATATATGTTGCTGATCAGCACCATATCTTCCTTTTTTTGGGGACATACAAAATTTTCAGTTGAAGCATTATATTTTATATAGTTATATAACCAATATCACAAAGTATTATATTAATCATATAAATTTTAATACCAAGGCAACGAAGCTAGATAGATATAATATTGGTATTATATCAAGTAAATGAAAAAAAATTGTTAGTTATATGGTGTAAGAACGTAACAGATGTACATTCATAAACAACGTATTATAAAATAGGTTAACATATTAGAGTGCTTTAAAATTAACACATTAAAAAAAACCAGGAAAGTAATAAATTCTGCTATATGTGTGTTGCTATGAAAACATTAAATTTGAACTCTCTAATGTAGGCACAATTAATACCATTTCAACTCTCTAATAATAAATGAATGGAACTAATCTAAGCTGTACAATAGACACGGATGATGCGATGTATGCTATTCTGTCAAAATGGTTACCAAATTTCCAAGTTATTAGTATACTAATACAATTTTCCTTTCCATTAAATACTAATTATTGTTTATTTAGAAAATATTTGAACACAAAAATGAGTTGCTACCACTAATACTGAGGAATATAAGATAAAATAGACAATAATCTATAAATTATTTGAGATTCAACAAAAAGTTACTACAAAGTGGAAATAGACATAACAAAAGATCAATCCTAAAACCATAGCAAAAATCAATATAAGAAAGGGGAGTAAATGTCGAAATGTATTAGCACTACTTTGCAGGTTAAGAAAATGTGAATATAAACTAAAGAACTACAGCAATAATTTCAACGAGAATTTAAATCTAAAATCAAATGCAGGAATTTAAATCTAAAATCAATAGCTATCAAATCCTGAATCAAGTAATCAGTCTGTATATAACACACCTATGGTAAGCAGGAGAATTTAAATCTAAAATCAAAAGCAAGAATTGCTTTTATACTTCCAATGAGTAATTAGCAAGACGTGAATTTTAAATAAAGTAATCAACTAATATTTATATATAGTGATGGAAAATTAGGTATGCTAAACCTGAAGGTCGTACATGGGATGCAACGAGATGCGGTGGAGAGGAGCTGGGCTAATTGTAGTATGCCATGCGGATGGAGGAGGGTAGGAAGACAGAGAATAAGAAGCTGGTGGCCGGGGGAGTGTATTTGTTCCTATGTCGAAGCTTAAAGCATAGAGAGGGAAAACGGAAGAAATCATAGAAGTAAAAGACGGACTGATGCAAACACCCAAAATAGATTGCATAAATGTGAAGCTGATAAAATAAAAATGAAATCAAAAGACATGACAGAGGAATAGTAGATACGGAAAACAAAGGGCCATCTGAGGTAGAACCAAGCAACAGCAAACCGAAAAAGGCGCAAATTATGTTTGTCAATTAGATTATGCAGCTATCGGTAAAGACAATATATCAAAGCGCAAAGGATTGAAGGATGAAAGAGTGATAGAAGAGACAATGATGGATCTGCAGTATAGTCGATGTTTAAGCGAGAAAGACGGAGGGCCGAGCGGCAGAAAAAACTTGGGATCAAGGGTTGGATGAGAGAGATTTTCTTTGCTATCGCCAATGGTGGAATCAAGGATCGGGAAGTCATTAATGGAGATCAACAATTTCGGAAGAAGATGGCCGATGAACAGCAAAGTATGTCAGCAGGTCAGAGGAATGAGAGGGACTATAATATATAGGTTAGTGCTTGGGTTGAAAAACGGAAGGAAGGGCTACAGCCTGGCAGTGGAAGTCCGGAAGAAGATAAGGACGGTTATTCTAATCTACAGCAAGGATGCAAACACCGTACACGTGTCGATTTATGGATTTTTTGGAGAATCTGAATCTGAAAAGTTTTTAGAGAAAGACTGTGCTTTCATATAATATAATAGATAATAGATACTTGCACATTTATGTTCAACTATTCATAATATTTTCAAACTTGTGCGCAATTATTCAGAATATTTGCACATTTGTGTGCATCTATTGAGAATATTTTCACATTTGTATGTTATTCAAGATACTTGCATAGCTGTGTGCGTCTATTTAGACTACTTGCACATATTTGTGCATTTATTCAGAATACTTGCACACATGTGTGCATCTATTAAGAATACATGCACACTTGTGTACATCTATTAAGAATACTTGCACACTTTTGTGTATATATTTAGAGCAGTTTCAAACCTTGTTTAATAACTTTCTACCCCGTATTATAGAGACCTATGGTGGAAGATGATCCAACAAAAGATGTTGAAAACGAGAGCATTAATAACTATAGAAAAAACGTCTACATATGAACAAATATACAAAAAAAGGAAAATTGAAGATGTGCCGAAAACTGCCAAGAAGGAGTATGTTTATAGAAATAATCTTAAGGCATTCATCGATTTGATTGAGTAATTAAAGAATGGTGAACTATATACACGTGAGCATTCAGCGTATCTTGAAAAATTGTCTTTGACTGGATATATCGACATGATCATTGATGGCGTCATCCCACCATTAGAGACCTTCAAAAGTTCTACAACATTAGATCTCATAATCAAAAGCTATGAGAAAAACCTAAAATACTTTCAATTTGGGGATTTGATCTTCACATTTACAAAAGAGGATATTGCACAGTGGGCACTTAAAAAAGGATGATAAAAATGATGAGGAATATAAAGAATTCATATAAAGACATTTTAAAGATGAAGCTACAGTCAACAAGAAGAATGTAGAAAGAGAAATTTTCCTAACAATTAAAGAAGACCCAGCAGAAGCATGTTTTGATACTGTAAAGCTTTTGCTTCTCTACTTAGTAGCAACTTTCCTTATCCAATCCTCACTACACCTTACCGTGGACTTTGGTAGCATATTGTGTGTGCGAGCAGAAGTTAACTAAAATATCTTGGCCAAAAACCATACACCGCCGTCTTTTCAGCCAAGTCGACAAATACTATGAAACACCACGCAAAAATTAGTGCTTGTGTGACACTATTCTTGGTACTATTTTTAATCTTATTAGTAAGTTTCTTATTAAATTATTGTTCATTATATTCTTAGATGTTTTTTTTAATTTGGGTTTGTAATGGTGGGTTTGCGAAAAAATACATGTTCTAGCAACATCAAAGCCTAAGTACAACGAGGTATATCCACTAGCAGGAAAATGGGACATTAAAATGTTGAAACCTTCGATGCTGATGGATATCAAATACAACACCGTAAGTGTCATGTAAATCTAAATTATTTACATTTTTCAAATTAACTATTCTGAATAGCTGAATAAATATATGCAAATATTAGGAATATTTGCATACATAACTGCAGATATTGGGAATAGTTGCATTATTTACTTGCATATTAAGAAATGTTGCTTGCTAGTGTGCCATTACTCAGAATACTTGCTTACTTAAATGCAAATAATAACAAATGTTGCATATTTCAGTTGACAAGATATTCAGAATAATGTAATATTTATGTGCATGTATTCTTAATTGCTCCATAGATATATGAAAATATTCTGAATATTTTCGTACATGAATTTGAATGATTTGAATACTTGTATACATTTACGTAGTTTTTCCACATAGTTCCATAAATTGAAAAATATATATGCAGTATTAATTAAACAACTGTTGCTGCCTTCTTATTTTCAAGATATACAAGGGAAAGAAATAAAATTGCTCAAAAAGCTAATGAAAATGATGAAGAATATGAAGCATTTTATTAAAAAAAGGGAACAAAGATTTAAGGATTTGATAACAAAATTGAAACAGGAGAATAGGCAGCTACAAGAAGAGAATACAATGTTAAAAAAATACAAGAACTTACAGTTGACACCTCATAATAAAGTGCTGAAGATGAACAACTTCAATTGAAAGATAATGAAGGCGAGTATGATATTGACAGTGAAGATAAAGACGAAAGTGGAGAGGAAGACGACCAAGAACATGATGAAATGAATTTGACCAAGATAGTAAGGAAACTGGAAAGTGGAGAGGTAGAAGACGAGGAGAAGAAGGATGACCAGGTCGATAAAAATGATAGTGATAAGATTGATAACATGGAAATAAATATAGAGAAGAAGAATGATGATGATGATGAAGTTGACGAAGACACTTCACGAGGTGTTGATGAAACGACCCGAACTTCTCCATAAAGGACAGCCCGGATTGACTTTGAGAACACGACAAGTCAGAACACAAACAGGAGAATATTTCATTGTTTATTACAACAATTCCATCGGAATACAAGAATATACAGAGTATGAATAAATATTACACATCAGAAAAATATCAGAGATTTGAATACCTTACTGCAGCGGAAAAATAATACAAAGCACAACTGAAAAGAATATACAAATACAGAGCTTTTCGGATATCATTCCAGTTGTATACCAGGATCCTTTGAATATAAATCTACAAAACCAAAACTACAAGCTGCCCATGGAAATAGGGGCACCCAGAGTTTAGGTTAAAACAATAAACTCCAGGCCAGTCATGTGACTGGTGTGAGAACTAAAACAGTAATTTGAAACTTTACTTTAAATCAGATATATCAAGGGACCACGCAGTATAACACGGAACAGGTTTCCTTCCAAGAATACCGGTGCATATGACAAAACAACGCAAGGCTTTTTGGAAATATGAAGCTATTATAAGACCCAGGTCCCATCACACAATGCAACGCAAGCCGGAGGATAGGATTTTCCCTTATAATAGCCAAACAGGCTTGGTATGTTTAAAACAAATCATTTGATACTATTATAAGTGCATAGTGTACAAAATAACTTCAAATATAAATGTATCAATCCTAGGCGGCATGGGTACCATATATCAAGTCGCCAATACTAGGCTCTACAATCAAAACCGCAAATGTCACGTATTGGAAGTTGAATTTCCATATGTGAACCAAGGCAAGGGATCGTCCTTACCGCTTCGAGACAATCTAGCCCATGTCTCAGGCAAGCGCGCAGATAAGCCTTGGATCGTCAGGGCCGGTCCACTCGATGTGGATTATAATGCTTGAAAACTGTGTTTCCCCGCCCTATGGGCGTCAATGAGCCAAATGACTCCATCGGTCCCGGATCGACCGATATAACCGAGGCGTCTCGCTATCCATCATCCACATAAGTAAAATGCCAGGGCGTGCAAAACACTGACACCACTCCTAGCTAGAAAGAAACGCATGTCCTCCCTGGAGCCCTCTCCCGTTTCTGGTTCACACCGGGGTGTGAGGCTCGCGAATTAACGTTGCACAAAGCTATGCCACAAAGGCCGTGCTTTGATCATCAACCACAAGACTCTGCTTTTCAACAGAAGCCTTGATCATTTGCATCTCAGCATGCCACACAGGCAATTCACGCTATGCAGCCGATGTATATCAATCACACAGAATGAAATCCGATGTCAGACACACATCCATTTACAAGTCTGTTCTAGGTCTAAACGAAACCGGAGGAACCTTATTCCTCGTATATCCATCGATCTCTAAGTATGTATGGACGATCACCAACTGATTCTCTCCTCTTGGGTGTACAGCCCAATCTAGAACATCAGTAATTATCCAAACGATGTGAAGGCCTCCGGTCTTCAACCACCATCTTCATCCTCGATACATCGCCGAATCAGTTATTCAGAATGGGATAAACCCAGTCTTTCTGAATAACTCGCGTATATAATAAACAAGTGCTATAAAAACACAACATACGCCTCATTCCAATCCAGAATATTTCTTTATCCAAATATTCATACACTTTGGGAAAGTTTCCCATTAATTTTATCAAAGATAAATTCTTTAAATTTATTCTTTAATCTTCCTTTTGGATTTCATTTCAATCTGATTAAAGATTCATTAAAACACCACTTGGTTTTAATTTTCCCAAAAAAAAATCAATATTGATGATTGTTTAACTTGGGAAATCATATCCTGTCTTTAACTGGGTTAAAGAACCAATGCCCTTTAAAACACGGTTCACGATAAACCCAAAATCACATTCCATTCCATCAGCCTTTAGCCGTAAATTAGCAAGTGAACAATTCCCTAAGTATTAACCCCGAAGGCCGAAACCAACATCAGATCAATACCCAGGAAATCATTCAACTTAACTAATCTCCAGTTAGTTTCTGAATTTCTTAACTCCGTTAGGTCTAAGAATAGTATTATTAAAGATACCATTCACGATAACCCAAATCACATTCCATTAATTATGAAATCTTCACGGAAGAACAATTCAATATATAATCATATCAATTTCCGTAACCGACCAATAATATAAATGGAATATCGGCAGCGCCTTTTAAATTCCATTTGTAATAACAGTTTTCTTCCACAGAATTTCATTTCGATTATTATCAAATTGAATTCCATTCAATTCCATTCAATTCCAATTTAATATATATTAAATTGGAAAACTTAACTTTGGAAAATTCCTGTTAAATCTTAATAAAAAGATTTATAAATTCCAAATCACATTTCACTATAAATCGGGTTAAAGAACGAATGTCGTTAAAAACACAGTTCACAATAAACCCAATTCACATTTTCCTCTAATGGTAAATTAGTAAGAGAATAATCTCCTAAGTATTAACCCCGAAGGACGAAACCAACATCAGATCAGTACCCAGGAGACCATTCAACTTAACTAATCTCCAGTCAGTTTCAATTTTTCTTAGCTCCAATGGGTTCAAGGACAGTATTATTAAAGATGCCATTCACGACAAACCCAAAATCCAATTTGATATTAAATACAAGGCTCTGAATAGAAAATATATCGGCTTATATTCAATATCAAATTCTGAAATCAACCAATATTGTATTGGAAATAACGATATATATATATATATCTTTCAAATTTCCATAACAATATATGTATAATCACGAAATCCAACATCGAAATATTCCGAAGAAAATTTCGATTCAAATTCATTTCCAATTTATATATTGGAAACTCTGTTTATTTTTAAAACCATTTCAAATCCAATTTATTTATTTTAAAAATATATGGATTATAATTCTAGTTCATAACTAGTTCATTTCGATAAAAATCTATTTTTATCTTTTCAAATATGGAATTTTTCATCCCAATTCTTTTCAAATCATTTCTTATGATTTTACACAAATTATTGATATTTTTAATAATTTTATCAAGGCCCGTACAGTAGATTTCCATAAACGGCCATCGAACTGCACTTACAACGACCTTTTCCAAATTTGGTTTGGACATAATTCCAAATCCAACCGTTAGATTTTAAATCTCTAATATTCGTTAGAAAGCTCTTTTCGATACGAACCTAATAGTTCCGGTTTTAGGAGAATCCGAAGGTCGGATCTCCCGTAATGTCTGTTCAAAATTAATGGTCGAAATTCGCGAACCGCCGCAGCGCAACGCGTTCTATTTAGGCCATTATATATATATTACATATATTTCGTCGATTTCCTTTAAAAACGTAATTTATAAATTGTTTTAAATTCATTTTCAAAACGATTTCAACTTCGTATTCAATTTTAAATCAAAACTGAATATTCTGTATCATCGATATATAAATGATAATATTTTCAAAACATTATATTTTGAAATCAATTCCTTTTCGATATTCATTATAAAAATGAATAAAATCGATATAAATATCGTTCACGTCAAAATGGCGTCAACCTAATCGACACGGCTCTATATACTTAAATATATTCGTGTCCATCTGAAATCGGACATCAAAATCAGATTTTGATTCTTTTCTGACTATTAATTGAAAATATTCGTTATTTTAAAATAATCGTTATTTTAAAATATTCACTCATTCTGAACTGGAATCAGACACAGGCAATTACCATATAATGTCATTATATGGATTTCATGCAACACACGTACACAACAACAATCATACACAATCAGCCATCATCCATGGTGCACTCTGCACTGCATATGCATCAAATATAAATATTCGACGCTTACACAGCCTGTCAATCAATCAATCGACATACAACTAATTATTGGGACTAGTGTATGTCATATATCATTCCAATACCCGTGTGGGGTTTCAATCAACAAATAATGAATTTTATTTGTGCAGTTGGGGGTTGTGTAAAATTTATCGACCCAATCAATATCAGTCAAATCTGTGTACATAAATAAATCGTCCAATTTGTTTATGAATATTAATTTTATTCATATACACGTTAAAATTTATATTTTTAACTATAAAATATTCTATTCCATTCCACATCAGACAATCAATTTTCACAACACATCAATCAAACAAACAAATCATCCATGGTCTGTGGACGACGGGTGTCGGGTGCTGCTAAGCACCATCTGCATCCTAGTATATATATCTAACTAGAAAATAAATTAAAGTGAGGAGTTCTCACCTTTGAGGTTCCGCTCCGCCATTTTATTTCTGAATTTCTGAATGGCTTGGATTTGCCCGAAATTCAACGTAGTCTTTTCCACGTTGCTCATATATAAAAAAGTCATATTTTTATCGCTTCATTCACTACAACAAAAAGGGGTTTTGATAGCGTTTAAAAAACGCTATCATACATTGCTGTAGCGTTTTAGAGAACGCTATGTAACGACATGCTATGTTAGACAATAAATTTTAAATAGCATGACAAAAAACGCTATAAAAAATCAAATTTTAATAGCGTTTTGCTAATGCTGTTAAGGATAAACACTATAGGAGATGTGTCACATGGTTACTTTGTATAGCGTTTGTTTCACAGTACTATAGCGTTTGTTATGTTTACCTACTGTAGTGTTCACTAAATAACAACGTTGATGAAACGCTATTAAATTTAGTTTCCATTTGCAAAATTTCCCTAATTGTTCTTTTAGCTTTTCCACATATGTAATATCCAATTATCCATTTCTTCTTTGCAAATAAAAAATTTAAATTTTTTCATAGAGAAAAATATATAAGTTAAAATACAATATTTCATACAAATTGTTCAAACAACTTTTCTCATATCCAAACATAATATTTCATACATATTGTTGAAACATCTTTATCTATCTCCATACAAAATATTCTTACACAATTACGTTAACAACTTAATTAACCAGTGAAATTATTAATTTCTCCTAGCCCTGATCACGTCCTGTCCATGGACCAGAATATGATCTCATCTCAAAATCCAACTGGAAGTGGCCATCATTTTAATCAACTAGGCGCCTGTGGATAAAAAACTTTGCTCTACCATCTGAATCCACTAACAATACGGCAAGGTCGCAACACAAGACACTCAAATCCCCTAATAATTTGTCAATGCTACAACATCATAACATTCCTGAACAAACAAGAAACAATCAGATAATTATAAGGAACAAAAATAGTTGATGATTAAGGCAGCAAGTACATTACATGAATTTAAAGCTACTTATAAACTAACAAATAATGTGCAACCAAAAACTGTCAACTACAATATCACATATCAAATAAAAAGAAAAAAATGTCTAATAGGACAAAAGAAAAAAAAGGTAGCTCCTTCTCAACCTTAATGAAGGATTGATTTAAAATCCTAATTAATTTATGGAACTTTCAATTTAGAAATTAGGTGCCTCATTACCTCACTCAGGCAATTGGATAATATTATTCAATTCATAATATTACATCATATTTCTCTACAGGCCTATTGGAGAACAAACTACAAATAAGCATTTGTACAACATTACAATGTTTTGGGGGGATGTATGTGTGTAGTGTTATATATATATACATATATATATATATATATATATATATATATATGCAATGAACTACATTTGATATGAAACTGATATCAAGGGAATATATTAGATCTACAAAATGGATGTGTAAATATCAAGGGATTCTCATAGTTGAATGAAGCCTATGATTAAGCCAAGAGTTTTCACCAGTATAAATTCACAATCAGATAAAAGATTTATAAAGCACTGTTAACTTTCAGAAAATATGGAGCAGCGAACCTGATTATAGAAGTCGGTGCACTTTGCTTCCCAAGCAGGTTGTGGATGCTGGTACTGTTTGCATCCTTTGGTGACCCCTCTGTACCGATGGGTACATTTCGGTTGGGGACATATCTCATGTAGGCGTTCATCCTCCCCATGTTGCTGCCATCTACAAAGATTCTGCTGCAAATTTTGCACTCCTAATTGGTTATGAGCTTGTACGGAGAAACTGTGCGAGTGACTACGCTGCCCCATTAACAATCTGGTTACCTCGTCCTCTTGAAGTGTTCACTGCCATTGGGTGTGTAGCAGTGTTAGCGTACGAGGAGCCACTGATTGATTCAGCATATTGCATAAGCCAAGCAATCGTTGAGGACTCACAATTCAAGGTACTACTGATGTGGAGCGCACCAGACGTATACCCCTGGGCATGCTACATTTACCAGGTTCAGAGCGAAGCTTTACAGTTCATTGCCTTGATGTTGCCTAGGAAGCAATCTGATTGGGTGCGTAGAAAAGTTCCAGCCAGGAAAGTAATTGATCATCCAAGTATATAATACATATGTTAATATACAGACTTGTGTATACATGTTGAGCGCCTGCTTCCCTTTTTCTTATGGATTGCATGGTGTGGATTATGATAATGTAAAATATTGAGGGAAACAGAAATAAATCGACTTCAAGGTTGTGTTTGTCATAATTTTTGACTTTTGGTGAAATAATAGCTGTGTTTGTCACTCAAATCAAGTGGAAGCATAAATAATCGACTTCAAGTCTGTTACGAACTTTTCCATCATTACTTAAAGTTGCTTCAATCATATTTTATTCTAAATGTCACAGTTTATCCAAAATGTTCCATGTTATCTCAGTTGACATTATCAACTAACCTTTAAATCCACATTCTCCTACATTTTTTTTGGTGTGAAGTATGTAAATATTATAATCCCATTTACAACAAAATTTTCAATTCTAAACTTGTTAATGGAAACTAACATTGCTTTGGATTATCACGTACGTTACAAAACACAAACTGAAAGGATCCATGGCAGAATAAGAAAAGCATATACATACCCTAAACCAGAAGGTAACTTCGGATCCTAAGAAAGAGACGTGCTCTCTGTTTCATTCTTTTGTTGGCTTTTCTAGAAAATGTAACCTTCAACTTTGTACCTGTAACCTTCAACTTTGTAACCTGCAAGGCTTTTCTGATACAAGTTCTATTTCATTTTGAAACCTGAAAAAAATAGCAGTATAACTTCATATAAATAAAAGTTGAGAGGTGAAAATATAATTAACTATAATACCCTAAGCTGCAAACTTTTTGCTCAATAGATCTTGGACTAGAAAAGGCCATGGATTGTTTTTTGAATTGAATCAATGGTTATAATCCATGAATATGTGAAGTAGACTTTTCAAAAATTTTTGCAAGAAACTTGTGAAATATACATATGACTAGTACTAAAGGAACACAAACTTATTGGACAGTTGAAGTTTATATAATTATAATGTATAGTAATATACTGTTTGGATTTTGATATAATAAGCAACTTCTAAGAATATTTTATTAATTTACAAGTTAGTTAGCCAATCGGTAACTTCATCATAAATGAGATATTTAGAGAGCCCTTTTTTATGCATTCCATAAAAATAATTGAAATTACACGGATATCACTGAAATGAGATTTATGAATTCACAAATTGCTGGAATTTTACCTAATCCTTGTTGAACTTATTTTGTTTGGAACCATCTCATCTACTGAGATTACATTGTCCTTCATAAAAAATACAACATAAATGTATCAATATAGTGAACGTGTTATGCGCTACAAATATGAAAAAGAGGACATTACAACATTACTTATGGCTTCGGTGACTTAGGTGCACCTGATAAAAAAACAACTATCGTCAGTAATGATGACTTAACCATTTGCTGCACAGTAAAGCAAAAAATAGCCCAAACTACCATTCAAAAGGTGAGATTTTAGGGCACTGAACAAACATATATTGACCGCTTTTGTATTTGAATGCTGGAGGCTTTGACATCTGCAATGTAAGGATATTACCGGGGTATATTGCCACCTAATATTTGCCATACTTGGTTACTTTTTATGGAAAAAAGGATTTATTATATACCTTCAATGGCTTGATAGAGTAATGGCTTGACCTTAAATCCCTTAATCCTCTTTTACAGGCGTACAAAATTATAGGAACCGATATATACATCCATGTCTGCAGTTTTATAACAGTGATGCATATTCACTATATAAATAGCTAGTGGTAGAGTTAAAAGATAATGTAAAGAGAGTGAAACATAACATATTACTGTTTTGCGATACCAGTGATGAACCATGTAAAGGAAATGTCCATGGACAAGGAGCAGTATGTAAACTATCAGAAGCAAATGGTTGGAGTACCAGAATGCGTTATATCCCATAATTCTATCGAATGGCTTTCTAAGCTTGACTAGGCTTCGCCTAAACCAATGAGTAGCGAATACAAAGGCGGTTATCATGAGAATCAACATTATAACACCTGTTTTTCCTTCTAGACTTTGAATTAGTTTTGAATATGACGGTTTCTCTTCTATAAAGTCGTACTTCATATTTTCATACATTGATGCTTCTGCTAATATTAGGCATGGAAAATCGTAGCTGAGATGGTTTCCAGCATGGAGTATTACACCAACTACTATTGCTGGTGCAACTATCTGTAAATCAAATTGTTATTTTGAGTGTTCACAATATAAGTGAGCAAATGAAAATCTGAAAGTATGACTTAGAGACTGCAAATTCAACTATTCACCAATGGTACCACTGATATTGACTAGGTTTAGTTTAGTAATTACTATACATATGCTAGCCTGTTATCAGAGAGAAATTTTCATTGCCTATAAATCATTCCACCAAAGAAAGTTAATATCTTTGGTCAAAAATGCAGAACATGAAATAAAGTGTGACATGTAAATATGCACAAAATGTATGCAGTTGTTGTGCACCTTAGGTACGTAACGCTCCACTTATAATATTATCTTCAAGATACATGGTTATGCTAGATCAACATATACGATGCACATTCAAAAAACAGCAGACTAATTTTAGTAGGAATACTGGCAAATGACGTCCGATTGTTTATTCATACATAATTGAACCTCAAAATGGATCCTGATGCATGTCGGGTGAGTACGAAGACCAGGATTTGTCTCATTGCTTCACTCAACCACCCATCTGCTTCGACAAAATCATACAAAAAATATATTATATTTTGTTTGTACATTGCCTTTTCACATAGTAAATATCTAATACCTGCTATACCAATTTACCAAACCTTTTCAGTAAGAGATATTGCAGTTAACTCTGCATCAGTATCATCTCCTGTGATGACCATGCCATATAAATATAAGCATCACATACATCACCATTTTTACATTTGTACCACCTTAATTTGTAAACAGATTAGCAATATCAGCTATTGTAATAACTTTTTCTCTGTTAACATAAGAAAATAAAATGTCGTTGTCCGTGGTACGCTTCTAGGCATCCTTTGATTCATGAACGTTTTTTGTTTCAGTTACTAGTTTTAGCCCAATGTTAATATAACATGGTTTTCCAAGCCAATTTAATATAAGCTTGGCACAACCATTTTCCTTGCTGTAGTTTAGTTATCGAAACTTGTAACGATAAATTAAAGAATAGCCTAGTGCACATTCAAATCCAATCTTTTTGTCATGTGAATACCGTTAAAAATAATTTCAAGTGTCACTTACCTCGATAATGAGAGTATATCATTCCAGCCATCATTAAAAAGATATAATAAAAGGAATAAATTTGTTTCTTAAGCAGCCAAAGAGAAAACATTAATGGGATCCATTAGGTTGTTTATTACCACCCTTCATGACAATGACAAATTTTGATGAACAGAGAGGGGCTTATCCAAAGACATCACCTGCCACCATGACGATGCAACAAGGCAAATAGTCTCATTTTATTAGGATATCTTAATGGTCTACCGAAAATAAAACCTTTACTGCTCATGAGTACAAAGCTCACAACAGATCATGTAACGATAAATTGAAATTAGAAGTTGGAAACACATTAAATTAGAAAATTAATAGATATCAATTTAGATTATCTTACTGAGTATCTAAATAAAAATTGAAGTGAAAGCAGATTCCCCTGTTAATGCATACGATTGCAAGCAGATCCATCAGACATAAAATTCTATTTCAAAACCTAAAAGGAACTTGAATTACGCTAATTAGCTTCATTGTCCCTAATCCAAGATTCGTGTCGTTTTATGTCGTGAGTATCTCTTTCAATCGTGCACGCCATTCGAATTCGAGCCTATGTCAATGGCATATCCTACTACGCCATCAACAAGTCATAATTCAAAACTGACCATTTTGATTAAAAAACAATAAATGTCATTGTGGCAATTTAAATCTATTCATAATTCCAAATGTTCAATTTATGAATCAGTCGTATTTAATGGTCGCATACAGCTTACCAATAGTTTGAAATCCAAACTCAGGCCAACGAGGAAGAAATTCCAAAGAAAGCAGTCGATAACAAAACAGTGATCACACTGAGAAAAGAAGGTATAAAGGAGTGAGAAAATGGCAGATCAAGCAGATAGTGGAATCTCGAGGACCATGAAACGAGGTAAGTGATATGATTAGTACGACAAGAAAGAAATCCACATGCAATTTCACACGCATGAACACTCCTGCTTCAGCTAAAATTTAAAGACCAGGTCTTGCCAATCCTAACCTGATGTGTTTGTATCATTTTCCTTCTTCCTCACTGTAGTCTGCAGCTATGATATAATACAATAATAAAATGGGTTTTCGGAACCATGCAAACTTACCTTACAATACAGTCATCATTTGTGATCATTTAACAATGTATATAACACATGTTAACGGTACATAGCAGCATTTTTCTGCCTTCATCGGCATGAATGAGAACATAGGTAACTAACAGGGCCACCAGATGTTGAATTAAGGACCTGCACTGTTAGAGCTATCTGGATAGGTATTTGCGACTTGTTGCTATGGTGGCTTATACAACAAATTCTAACATCTTCCCATCTCCCATAGACTAACACTCTAGCATTGAATTGCCCTCAGTTTCCATCTTATATGTAATAATAAATTAAACAACTGATTGACATTTTTGTATGTCCTAATTTATATTGAAATTTTATGCCTCAATCAATTTATGTTAAATTTTTATATTCAATTTGTATCTATGTCTTCTCTTGTTGTTCACTATAAAAATGCAGCAATGGTATCATCAAAATGGACAACAGATATTTTGACAAATTTTTTAATGTTTGATGATATGAAGAAGCATATCTTTGTCAGGCCATCCTTGTGCAGGGTGCATACTTGGTTTTGAATAACTACGGTGGTATAACAGCATTAAAATGATGTTAAGTATAACATATGTTTATTAATACTGTACCCATAAAAACAACAATCAGAAATTGAAAACATGTTTCGAATGTTTGTATCATACTTCGTCCCCTGCCTTCTAAAGGAACTTAAACAAAATAATGTACAGATCACATCCACTACAAGTTAAAACATTTAATCTTCTGCCCACACAAGTTGGTTGAAGTTTGAGCAATATACAAAGGGGATATAAATGCATAAAAATTTGATTCAAAAATACGTATAATTGGATTAGAGTTATATAAAAAAATTTGTTAGGAATATAAACAAATTGCACGGAGAAATTTGACAAACGCACAGTAGATAGAGCCACACTGTTTATGTTCACAACGACAACTACTTCCCAGTCTTAATTACTTCATTACATATTATTTATGACATCGCCTTAGTGACAATGAAGCTTGTTTCTGCCACTACATCAAACAGAAATAGACAGCGTACCATAGAAGTTAATTATAAGCCAACACTTCTGAATCAATAGAAATCAATTAAACAACAAAAGCAAGCCACAAATGCATAATGAAAAGGAAATTTAATTTGAATAGATGCGAATAGTATATGCAGAAAACTAGGGTTAGAGGCATACCTTAGTTTATTCGCAGTAAAAGCTTATGTATCCAACCAATTTGTATCGTCAGTATTAGAGCTATCGGTTTTTACAGAAGAATTAATGGACAAGTAGATCCGTGTGGAAGTTGCGATGAAGGAAAAGGTGGAGGCAAAAGTGAAGGCGGAGCTGATGGACAAGAGAGCGGTAAACTAAAAACGCAGGATATCTTAGGGTTTTCCATTGTCCTTTGTTTAGGAAAGAGGGCAAGGAAGCGATGAGTCTGAAGAATGGAATAAGAAGAAAAATTGGCTGCCGCCAAAATGTATTTTAGCGCGCTCTGAAATTTGGAAAATTGTGACAAATAGCGTTTACATTTTATTTTAATTTATTTGTACGATTTTAGCGTGTGGATGATACAGCGTTCAGCACGGAAACGCTAAATTTGGATATTCCCTAATGCTATAAATAATAGTTTTTCTTGTAGTGATTCCAAAAAATCATATTTTTATTTCTACTTCATATATTTACAATGCTTCTTTCTATATAAAAATTATATTTTTATACTTCTTACATAAAGATTGAATTTTTATTTTCGCTTCTTCAAAATGAAAATATAATTTTCTACTATTAAAAATCAAACCTTTATACTTTAACCATACATGTAAAAATCGAATTTTTATCGTTACTATGCATATATAAAAATCACATTTTTATATCTTCACTTCATATATAAAAATCGTATATTTATCCTATAGCTAAATATATAAAAAATCCAATTTTTATTATTCCTATAATATAAAAATCATATTTTTATTATCTATATAATATAAAAATCATATTTTCACTACTCTACCTTAATAAAGATCATATTTTGAATACTCTACATAAATAAAAATCATATTTTAATCTCATTAAAAATCATCTCTTTATTTTAAAGGTATACATATAAAAATCAAGGTTTTATTTGCATGAGATAAATGAAAATAAAAATAAAACTCAGCTTTCAAACTACGGTTTTCAGTCGAAACGGAGCCTACAGGCAGAGGTGGAGGCTGAGGAGGAGTGCGCAATGGTGCTGCTGGCCAGGAGGTAGCGCTACATTGGCCGGAGCAGCGAAGGAATGGATGGCTCAGGGCTTGGGGTTCATGAACGAGGCGCTAGAGGGTTTTCAGTCGAAGGGGGAGGCCACAAGAGGTGCTGATGGGGCGAGGTAGGATGCAGGTGGTCGTGGGTGATGGGTTACCCGGCAGCGGGCCCATCATGGCCAGAGGCGGTGGTTGTTTAGGTCAGGGGGGCTTGAACTGGAAAAGGAGGAGAGAGGTCGGGGAAGAAGGAGGGGGACGGGGAGGAGGAGGCTCCACTGGAGGTGCAGCGGCGTGGGGCCCAGGGTGCGGCGGCGTGTCAGATCGTGGGCGACGGGATTTGATCGATTTGGGGGCGTAGTTTTGAAATTAGGTTTAGAGATAAACGAGGGGCTGGGTTATATAATATATATACTTATTTATTTATTTAATAATTTTAAATTATTTTATTTCTCTAAAATGTAACTTTTTAATACGGACTCGATATCAAATCCGCCGACTGTCGTCCTTAGCTAATTACCCTCATTCCGAACACAATGGGATATGTTTTATCGGCTGTTTCAGCTGTTTCGATCAGTTTTCGTAAAAATCAAAATATAAATCTATATATTGAATTTGAATGCACATTTCAATTTACCGAGGCCACATACAGACTTTAAAAATTCTTCATATTGACGATACGGTCCTAACAAAACTAATTTCGTCAAATTCTGGGATCGTTTGAAAAATGGTCATTTTCTGGACGATCGAAATTGAAAAAAACTGTCAAAACACGTTTTCTTTCGCCGCGCTCATAGATTGCTTTCAAAAATTACGAATTTTGGAATCTAGCAATAACTTGACATCCCGGATCCAACAAAACTGGTTTTGTCGAAAACGGAGATCATTTTCAAAATTTCCATTTTTAAGGGCCAAAATTCCATAGCGACTATTCTGAATTTTCAACTGGACATTACTTTTTATTCCCGCTATGAAATTTTTATTTTTCAGATTCGTTAGAAAGATATTCCCTAATAGATTCTAATATTTTTGGTTTCGCTAAAATCCGGTTTATTTTGAATCCTGTACATTCATTTGAAATTCGAAATCGAATTTTCAAACTACCGCGCCATTTTCAATTCCTTTTATAATTAAAAATAAATATACTAACGTCGATTCAAATAAATATATACATTTTAATTCTATTCAAAATAAATTCCTCGGTGTTATTACTTGAAATAATTCATTTTTAATATTCAAAATTCATCAAAATTGCCAAAATAAAAATTTAAATTGGTTCAGTTTTTCCGGGTTATTACAATCTCCCCCACTTAGAATATTTTCGTCCCCGAAAAGGAATGAAGCTAAAAGTTGTTTTACAAACCAACTCAACTTTCATTATTTTCATTATGGCTTAAGTTCTTCAACTTTTCAGTTTCTAAGAACTTTTCAGATTCTTCAAAAATTTGGCTAACACCCTAAATTTTCGAAAAATTCCGCCACAAGCTCCTCTGTACGGGAGCACCGGGAAAATCCCGAAATTGGCATACAGGCCCCTCCAATCCAAAAAGAAAAAAACAGCCGAGCGGCTAGCAAATCGGCTCATAAAATCATCCAAACCTAATAAATTAGTAAACATGTACCTATTTATCGGGCATATAATTTTATTCCTCTACTTAGCTTCGATGTTATGACCTGTTCAATGGATACACATGTATATGCATGCAATTTCAAACAATTTTCAATTCAGCCCAATATTTGATACAATTTGGCTAAATAGTCCAAATTTTAATTAATCAACCAATAATCAAACAACACAACCATCAATCAATTAATGAATTAGATTTTTAAATTCATAACTTTGATACATAGTCCAAAAATCAGATTTTTGATGCCAAATCACAACAATAAGCCCTATCAAGTTTTGATTCTCACAACAGTCAATTGCAATCATATAGAAATCCCACTTTCGAAACACGAACATAAATACGGATGATGTCCGGACATCTACAGAATTATCCCCGAGCGACTAGAGCGTGATTCAATATCTATCCAGTATATTAAAACTTCGAATACCCGTGGATCAGACATGTATGCAAAATCTTTATATAATGGATTGTCCAAATCCAATACAAATAAATATTCAAATACGTTGAATAAAGTTTAAATTTTCAAAAAAAAATTGTTTTCATTTTAAAAATATATTCTTCGCACTCATTCTAGGATACTACTGATCCCATCTCTAACGAGTCATTCTCGTTGGATATTACCAATCCAATCTTTGATGAATTCTTTAATTTGGTTCTAATGTGTCTTGTTCTCAAGCTTTGTAAACTAAAGTTCTGATACCAAAATGAAACGACCCGAACTTCCCCATAAAGGACAGCCTGAATTGACTTTGAGAACATGACAAATCAGAACACAAACAGGAAAACATTTCATTGTTTATTACAACAATTCCATCAGAATACAAGAATATACACAGCATGAATAAATATAACACATCAGAAAAATATCAGAGATTTAAATACATTACTGCAGTGGAAAAATAATACAAAACACAACTGAAAAGAATATATGGATACCGAGCTTTCCGGATATCATTCCAAATGTAAACCAGGATCCTGTGAATATAAATCTACAAAATCAAAACTACAAGCTGCCTGTGGAAATACGGGCACCCAGAGTTTAGGTTAAAACAATAAACTCTAGGTCAGTCATGTGACTGATGTGAGAACTAAAACAGTTATTTAAAACTTTACTTTAAATTAGATATAACAAGGGACCACGCCGTATAACACGGAACAGGTTTCCTCCCAAGAATACCAGTGCATATGACAAAACAACGCAATGCTTTTTGGAAATATGAAGCTATTTTAATGTCCCGTATTTCTGACCATTTATTGGAAATATTTTATTTATTTAAAATATTGATTTAAGTTTAAATAATGGGATTTCCCCATTTTAATTGAATATGTTAATAATATAATAATTTTGAAATCCAATTATATTTTTAGTTCATGAATAACAACATGAATATTGAATGTTCAGCAGCAACTGACGATGGAGTTATATGACAATATAAAAATAAAATAAAATAAACCTACTCTGATCGGCCAAATCCATGTACGCTAAGTCTTATATATGGATATATATGTGCTAATTCGAAGGAAGATTCGGTGGATAAAGGTTCTGCTTTACGCGCTGCGTTGGCTATGAAAGCGAGGGAAGTTCGAAGGCTGGGCAAACCTTATAAATGATTTGCTTCATGCTAATGATACTTCCTTATGACCAGAATAAGCTGTGATGGTTTGATTGTTTTTGCTCTTTTTCCGCATCAATATGGTGTACATTTGCCATGATTGTAGTCTCTTATTCATTCATGATATGTGAGCTACTCATTTCAGTTGTCCATGGGAACATTTACTTCCTTGGCATTCAACAAATTGTATAATAACCAGACAGTTCAATTGGCCTGTATATGGTACAAGTTATAGGGATACATTCAGAGTTCTTAAAAAGAAAAAAATATAATAATAATAATATAATAGCAACATGAACAACTAAAGATAACAGTATACAAATAGTAAAGTAAAACAGCTTTATATATATTCATGAGTACAAGAACAGCAAATATACATGTCATCCAGAAAATCCCATATACAGACCATGTTGCCATACATACATCAATTCAAATCTGAAAATTTAATAAACAACTACTAGCCTAATTCATACATGCACAATATCCATTTTGAACAAACCGACGATGCTGAAAATCTAACACAAAATCCCCTCACAGCATCTCGTCTTCATCACCACTAAATCCATCTGAAAAGAAAGAAAGAAAAAAGCTATGAGTAGCTAGAAATATGTGTAAATATGTATAAAGATTGAAAGAATCCCAATGAAATTGTGTCAATGCAGCGATCCCCAAAAACAATAATACATACCCGACTTGATAGCACATGGAAACTTAAATTTATAATCAAAGAATAAAACCTATAATCATCAATGAATCTAGTTCGAGCACACATTGTAATTATTCAACAATGCACACTTTAGTTCAGTTATACAAATCACAAATGGCTTTTGAATGAAAATAAAAAAAATCAATTTGTATTAATAATCAACTATTCACTTGTCTAGTAATAATCAACGATTTGCCACTACTGTTTCCAGTAAGAAGTGAATACTTTTCCTCATTTGTATTGAGTATGAATGGTGTATATATGTACGCATATATACGGTGTGATGATTTGGATACAAGCTTCTTACTGGATTCCAACAATAAAAACCTGGAAGCAACATATTCATAACCTGTAACCATGAAAACCATGTTCTGTTCTTAAATAAGAAAATGCCTAGAAGAACAAAAATATCCATAACTAAATTCTTAATGCCTTTGACGATTTGTTATCAACACAGAGAAGTTTGAAATTAAGTATCGCTTATTTTAAAAATAGTTTTACTTTGAAGAATTTTATACATATACAGCTATATATTATACTGTAAGGAAGAGTTTAAGACTCAAAAACAAGAAGAAAAATATTTGGTTCATCATAGGGTTTAAATTCAGCAATACAATTGGATTGGAATTACATAACTATGTTTTTTTTAAAGATAAAAATCAGAAATTTTGGTAACCTATATCATGAGAAAGGATTCTAACCAAATAATATCAACTTTGAAAAAAGTACACTATAATCAAAATGATGAATACAAGATTTACATGTCACAGTCAAATCTGAAAATGAAATAAACCAATTGACAATTCAAACAGAGAAAATATACCACCAAATCTTTAGACTATCAAAACAGATATGTGTATCTTTATAGTCAGAAAATCACTTATAAAATCTGTTCTGCTATTACGTTATCCCAATGCAGATCTGAAATCAAATTAAAATAAATAGCAGACAAGACCATGTGAACAAACAATATTCATAGATGTATAGCTTAAACCATAGGGGTAGTTTGCATATCTGAGCATTTCACATGGGAAGATCGAACAAAATTTGCTAAGTAAACCACAACCTTCGACTTGTCAATCACCAACAATTCAAAACATAGCTGTAAATGATAAGGAGAACATCACCTAAATCTACGCAGCAACTAAATCTACCTAGGATGTAACAATTCGAGGGGTATAGTGATCATTCACTGGTATAAATACACAGTGTGTTCAACCACAAACCCAAAACCCAAATCTACTCAGTTCAAAATGAACAAAAATTCGAAACTATAGAAAATCAAAACAGAGAAATCAAAACATAAGTAAATCGAAGATAATTCTCAAAATACTTAGCTTTTTGGGGTCATGGAGTAGGGTTGGAGGAACCTAGAAGACGTATGGGAGGCGCCCGATCTTCGATGAAGGGAAGGAAGAGGTTTTGCTTCAGGATGGAAGAGATGATTCGGTCAGGAAGGGTTTCGGTTTTCTGATTTTTGAGTGGCGGCTGCGATTGTGAATGGGAATCGAGGGTTTGAGAAATAAAAAGGGATGGAGGGTTTTTACTTGGGGCAAGAAGGAAAGGGGCCGGGTCTAATCTAAATGGGCTGAACGATGGTAAGTAAAGCCCAACAAGTTTTTTAAATTAAAAGTTTATTTAACTTTAAAGGCTCTTTAAAACTTAGATTTTTAATTCCGAATACATATGTGATCAGATCGATGAACCTTCAGAAGCGTTGGATTCACTTGTCGAGTACTACAACATGGGATTGGTCCGGACAGACATAGAGGCTGTTGGAAATTTCTAGTTAATTTAAACATCTATTTAAATTGACTTAATCAAACCATTTATCGACGAATCAAATTCAAGGTGAGTTAAACTCACTCAGTTTTCTTCCCGCTTATATTTTATGAGTTGGGTTTTTATTTTGTGTGTTATGGTTGCTAGTGTTTTGACTGGTTGATGATAGATATTCATATATTGTTGAACTGATGAAATTAAACGTCGTTTAATTTCAGTAAAACTCAAATCGTTATTTTTAAACGATTGATTCCAATTGAGATAAGTTACCTGTTGGTCACGTTTATAAAATAAACGTGTTTTAATAAATGAATTTATTTTGATTGATTGTTGTGGTTGATATTGAATGGTCGTTATAAACGATTATGAGACCATTATTGAATTGATTTGATTTGATGGTTGAATATCGACCTGAAATTCACCATTTGTTTGGTTTAAACCAACGGGTATTATTGGTTGAGTGACTGGCAGTACATGGCCTATGAATTAACCGTTTTATAAATATCGATCTACCATCTGGTAAATCGACGAGATAAAGTTATAGAATTTATTTTATTATTGAAAATAGATTTTTAAATCTATTATTTTGAATTAAGGTTTGTAAAAAGGGAAAATATTATTTATTTTTAATCGAGCTTATAATTAATTCTATAAAGGAAATTTAAGAAAATGCGACGACTTAATTTAATGTTTGTTTCATGTTTAAATCGAGCAAAAAGGAAAGTGATATATAAAGAGTTATATTAAACCATGGTTTATGACGAAGTTTATAAAAAGGAAATGAGGTGTATTTGATATTAAAATAAATATGGATTTTGAATTACAACTTATGTTTATCTGAAGGTAAGACCGTTGTTGACCAAGGTCTGAGAGGTAAATAAGTACCCCAACTTGAACGACTTCGGGATTATCTGAGGGTGATATTAGTTTGTGATGGGAAGGTAGGCAAAAATAATTTATTATCTCCATATGAGAAATAATAACGAAATGGCAAAGAAAGAGTCGAGAAATATAAAATAAGATTTTTTTTCCCAAGTAACGGAAGTGGAAAGGATTTGGCATGTCCAAAGTAAAAGAAATAAAAAGGAAATGGTGGGAAGTTAAAAGGGTACTATCGAGATGGAAGGGAATTGGAAAGTTAAGTGAATTCTTTACAAGAATAAAGGTGGATTAACATATTCAAGTAATGAAATGATAGGTGGGTTCGTAATATTAATTGATGAATGCTAAATTGAGTTAATTTTTCCAAATAGAGAAAATGAGTGATAATGTAATGAATGTGTTGAACGATGGTAGAATAGGAAATTGAATATGAGTAGTGAATATTTCCCTATGTTTGGAAACAAAATAGTTTCAAACAACCTTTCATGAAATACGAAATGAAAAGCTATATCGAGATATTTTCGAATTTAAGATTTACTATCATTAATCGTTTTAATTAGAAAAGCCATGTAGTGCTGGTACTAAACTGGTAAACTCATGTTACTCACACATTTATTCACTTGATAGTTAAATCACCGACTATCAAACCTGACCCATACGATCGTTGGTACGAAAAGACCGGGACCGAATTTATATTCGAAAACCATTCTGACCAGTGAATACGTGGAAGTATATTTTTAAAGAGGGAGCAATTGAAGACCGTTGATCTTCATGAGCGGAAGAACTACTGATTTGAATTTCTCCGGTTTAGCGGCCGGAGATATTTCAACAGTGATTCTGTCGTGATTAGAATCTACGGATTGCGAGGATTTCTCGCTACTGATCTACAGGGTGATTCCTGGGATGCAGTAGGAGGGTGCCTTCGGTTCATCCTGTTCCTGGATGACTTGTAGGATGAGTGTCTAACATAGTATTTCCAAAGGGGATTACATACGTTGATTTCTTCAAACGTACTATAGTTGGTGGCGGAGGACGACGGTTCTCTTAGTTTACCCCCTAGAGTATTTTTTGTGGACGTCAATTAGTGATATCTAATGGATCTGACGATGTGGCATTCAAAGTGAATGATGACCAAATGTTCAAAGTAAATTCTGGCCTCAAGCCTCATCAACCGGAAGATGAATAAAATCGGGCAGGCAGCATGGCTATGTGGGTCGCTCCCATATGGGTGTATAATCACCTATCTAGAGAAATTCCATTTGGTTCTTTAATCTATATTCGATGTTGTTCCTTTTCGGGAGACGGTTGCTGGTCCCAACCGCCGGTGATATACATTCGATACACTCAAGCAAAATGAGTGGTCGGTCATGTGTGGGCCAGGTTGCAAGACGTTCTTGTTGAACCCAGTGTATTCGTATCTAGAGATACACGATCGGCAGGTGGTCCCATACCTTGTTAGAGTTGGAATTCAATCTCCAATAAGCGCCCGCGGTTTTGATTGTATACTATATACGTGGAGCGTGAAATGCAAGCGTTCCACTAGATTGTTATTTACTTGTATTTAGACATTATTATAATATCAGAAAAGATATGGGTTTCAAAACTGTTTTGGGTTATCGTAAGGTAAAAACCTCTGTGTTTATATGTGGATTTGGTCTTACGATTATCCTTTTCTTTTGAAAAGATTTTGAACTTAAAAATCATGATTAGATGATTTACCCTTAATACTGTGCGAGTTTATCTCACTTTGGTTCACCAAACTAACCCGGTATTTTGTAAATGCTCGGGTTAGCCCGGGTTTGCAGGTTCAGGTTATTGAACGCTACGAAAGGCGTGCTGGAGATGTCCAGACATAATTAGTGTTATTCCGCTATGTTGTATAAGTGCAGATTATTATAACTGTCCAGGTGTGTTGATGTACTCTGATGATTGTATGTTTTTATTTAAATCTCTCAATAAAGATTTATTTCTATAATATATTTTGTTCCACTACGATGTGAGACTCTGTGTTTGTGATGGTTTTTCTTCTTCTTTTATTCTTATATTTCTTTCTATCTTATCTCACCCTCTAATTTCTTTCATTAACAATCCAGTGTTCTCGGTGTTTGAAAGGTCGGCATGAGATACAGAAAAGGTATTTATGTCGATTTTCGGGGCCGAAAACCCTGGGTCGTTACAGTGATATCAGAGCAATTGGTTTAGTAATAACCTTGGCTCTGTGGCGTAACTCGATAAGGATGGGGTTAGTAACACCCTAGATTGAGTTTGAGTGTATATATATGAGAGCGTATTTGTGAATTTTATATACAAATGTTTTGTATTGTGTTGTGGGTCGGTTCAAGTGTTGAAAAGCACTGAACTGGTAAGGAACACAATATTGTTTTGTAAAGAGGATAAATGAAATAATTTTGCCCAAAATTTATTTTTGTATAGAAAAGAAATGATTTTCTCAAATTATTTTATGGTGTGTTGACTGATTTGAATGGAATTCAAAGTTTGGTTAAAATTTTGAATTAAAACTTAACTAGGTTAAGTGAAATCGAATTAAATAATTAATAATGATATTGGAATTAAATTAAGAAATAATGTTGAAATTAAATATAGTTGATTGGAAATTGGAAATTTAATGAATAATTAAATAGAAATCAATCGAATATAAATCAGTTGGGGTTCAAATATGTTGAATTAAATTAAATAGTAGAATTGAAGGTGGATTCATTTGAATTGATTAAGTGGTTGTGCCCTGGTTGTTGATTGATTGTTGTCTGCTTGTTGTCTGCTTGTTAGATTGGCTGAATAAAATTCATCCATGGTTTAACTAAATAAATTACTGAATTTTTTTTCGAGAATTTCATATGTTAGAATATTTTCGTTATTTTTGAAAATTGTGTTTTATAATAATAAATTGGTTTTGCTTTGAAATATATTTTTATGGTTAATGGGATTTGCAACATCTTTCTTACCATAGCAATTTCGAGGACGAAATTATTTTAAGGGGGGAAGAATGTAATGTCCCGTATTTCTGACCATTTATTGGAAATATTTTATTTATTTAAAATATTGATTTAAGTTTAAATAATGGGATTTTCCCATTTTAATTGAATATGTTAATAATATAATAATTTTGAAATCCAATTATATTTTTAGTTCATGAATAACAACACGAATATTGAATGTTCAGCAGCAACTGACGATGGAGTTATATGACAATATAAAAACAAAATAAAATAAACCTACTCTGATCAGCCAAATCCATGTACGCTAAGTCTTATATATGGACATATATATATGCTAATTCGAAGGAAGATTCGGTGGATAAAGGTTCTGCTTTACGCGCTGCGTTGGCTATGAAAGCGAGGGAAGTTCGAAGGCTGGGCAAACCTTGTGAATGATTTGCTTCATGCTAATGATACTTCCTTAAGATCAGAATAAGCTATGATTGTTTGATTGTTTTTGCTCTTTTTCCGCATCAATATGGTGTACATTTTCCATGATTGTAGTCTTTTATTCATTCATGATATGTGAGCTACTCATTTCAGTTGTCCATGGGAACATTTACTTCCTAGGCATTCAACAAATTGTATAATAACCAGACAGTTCAATTGGTCTGTATATGGTACAAATTATAGGGATACATTCAGAGTTCTTAAAAAGAAAAAAAATATAATAATAATAATACAATAGCAACATAAACAGCTAAAGATATCAGTATACAAACAGTAAAGTAAAACAGCTTTATATATATTCATGAGTACAAGAACAGCAAATATACATGTCATTCAGAAAATCCCATATACAGACCATGCTGCCATACATACATCAATTCAAATCTGAAAATTTAATAAACAACTACTAGCCTAATTCATACATGCATGATATCCATTTTGAACAAACCGACGATGCTGAAAATCTAACACAAAATCCCATCACAGCATCTCGTCTTCATCACAATTAAATCCACCTGAAAATAAAAATAAAAATGAGTAGGTAGAAATATGTGTAAATATGTATAAAGATTGAAAGAATCCCAATGAAATTGTGTCAACGCAGCGATCCCTAAAAACAATAATACATACCCGACCTGATAGCACATGGAAACTTAAATTTATAATCAAAGAATAAAACCTATAATCATCACTGAATCTAGTTCGAGCACACATTGTAATTATTCAACAATGCACACTTTAGACCAGTCATACAAATCACAAATGGCTTTTGAATAAAAAAAATCAATTTGTATTAATAATCAATTATTCACTTGTCTAGTAATAATCAACGATTTGCCACTACTGTTTCGAGTAAGAAGTGAATACTTTTCCTCATTTGTATTGAGTATGAATGGTGTATATTTGTACGCATATATATGGTGTGTTGATTTGGATACAAGCTTCTTACTGGATTCCAACAATAAAAACCTGGAAGCAACATATTCATAACCTATAACCATGAAAAACATGTTCTGTTCTTAAATAAGAAAATGCCTAGAAGAACAAAAATATCCATAACTAAATTCTTAATGCCTTTGACGATTTGTTATCAACACAAAGATGTTTGAAATTAAGTATCGCTTATTTCAAAAATAGTTTTACTTTGAAGAATTTTATACATATACAGCCATATATTATACTGTAAGGAAGAGTTTAAGACTCAAAAACAAGAAGAAAAATATTTGGTTCATCATAGGGTTTTAATTCAGCAATACAGTTGGATTGGAATTACAGAACTATGATTTTTTTAAAGATAAAAATCAGAAATTTTAGTAACCTATATCATGAGAAAGGATTCCAACCGAATAATATCAACTTTGAAAAAAGTACACTATAACCAAAATGATGAATACAAGATTTACATGTCACAGTCAAATCTGAAAATGAAATAAACCAATTGACAATTCAAACAGAGAAAATATACCACTAAATCTTTAGACTATCAAAACAAATATGTGTATCTTTATAGTCAGAAAATCACTCATAAATCTGTTCTGCTATTACGTTATCCCAATGCAGATCTGAAATCAAATTAAAATAAATAGCAGACAAGACCATGTGAACAAACAATATTTATAGATGTATAGCTTAAACCATAGGGGCAGTTTGCATATCTGAGCATTTCATATGGGAAGATCGAACAAAATCTGCTAAGTAACCCACAACCATCGACTTGTCAATCACCAACAATTCAAAACATAGTTGTAAATGATAAGGAGAACATCACCTAAATCTACGCAGCAGCTAAATCTACCTAGGTTGTAACAATTCGAGGGGGTACAGTGATCATTCACTGGTATAAATACACGGTGTGTTAAACCACAAACCCAAAACCCAAATCTACTTAGTTCAAAATGAACAAAAATTCGAAACTATAGAAAATCAAAACAGAGAAATCAAAACAGAAGTAAATCGAAGATAATTCTCAAAATACTTAGTTTTTGGGGTCATGGAGTAGGGTTGGCGGAACGTAGAAGATGTATGGGAGGCGCCCGATCTTCGATGAAGGGAAGGAAGAGGTTTTGCTTCAGGACGGAAGAGATGATTCGGTCAGGAAGGGTTTCGGTTTTCTGATTTTTGAGTGGCGGCTACGATTGTGAATGGGAATCGAGGGTTTGAGAAATAAAAAGTGACGGAGGGATTTTACTTGGGGCAAGAAGGAAAGGGGTCGGGTCTAATCTAAATGGGTTGAACGATGATAAGTAAAGCCCAACAAGTTTTTTAATTAAAAGTTTATTTAACTTTAAAGGCTCTTTAAAACTTAGAATTTTAATTCCGAATACATACGTGATCAGATCGACGAACCGTCAGAAGCGTTGGATTCACCTTGTCGAGTACTACAACATGGGATTGGCTCGGACAGCCATAGAGGCTGTTGGAAATTTCTAGTTAATTTAAACGTCTATTTAAATTGACTTAATCAAACCATTTATCGACGAATCAAATTCAAGGTGAGTTATACTCACTCAGTTTTCTTCCCGCTTATATTTTATGAGTTGGGTTTTTATTTTGTGTGTTATGGTTGCTAGTGTTTTGACTGGTTGATGATAGATATTCATATATTGTTGAACTGATGAAACTAAACGTCGTTTAATTTCAGTAAAACTCAAATCGTTATTTTTAAACGATTGGTTCCAATTGAGATAAGTTACCTTGTTGGTCACGTTTATAAAATAAACGTGTTTT
Source organism: Allium sativum (assembly GCA_030737875.1). Lineage (NCBI taxonomy): Eukaryota > Viridiplantae > Streptophyta > Magnoliopsida > Asparagales > Amaryllidaceae > Allium > Allium sativum. The sequence continues at coordinate 140,006,712 of CM060912.1, forward strand.
AATAAATGAATTTATTTTGATTGATTGTTGTGGTTGATATTGAATGGTCGTTATAAACAGTTATGAGATCATTATTGAATTGTTTTGATTTGATGGTAGAATATTGATCTGAAATTCACCATTTGTTTGGTTTAAACCAATGGGTATTATTGGTTGAGTGACTGGCAGTACATGGCCTATGAATTAACTGTTTTATAAATATCGATCTACCGTCTGGTAAATCGACCAGATAAAGTTGTAGAATTTATTTTATAATTGAAAATAGATTTTTAAATCTATTATTTTGAATTAAGGTTTGTAAAAAGGGAAAATATTATTTATTTTTAATCGAGCTTATAATTAATTCTATAAAGGAAATTTAAGAAAATGTGATGACTTAATTTAATGTTTATTTCATGTTTAAATCTAGTAAAAAGGAAAGTGATAAATAAAGATTTATATTAAACCATGGTTTATGACGAAGTTTATAAAAAGGAAATGAGGTGTATTTGATATTAAAATAAATATGGATTTTGAATTACAACTGATGTTTATCTGAAGGTAAGACCGTTGTTGACCAAGGTCTGAGAGGTAAATAAATACCCCAACTTGAACGACTTCGGAATTATCTGAGGGTGATATTAGTTTGTGATGGGAAGGTAGGCAAAAATAATTTATTATCTCCATATGAGAAATAATAACGAAATGGAAAAGAAAGAGTCGAGAAATATAAAATAAGATTTCTCTTTCCAATTAACGGAAGTGGAAAGGATTTGGTATGTCCAAAGTAAAAGAAATAAAAAGGAAATGGTGGGAAGTTAAAAGGGTACTTTCGAAATGGAAGGGAATTGGAAAGTTAAGTGAATTCTTTACAAGAGTAAAGGTGGGTTAACATATTCAAGTAATGAAATGAAAGGTGGGTTCGTAATATTAATTGATGAATGCTAAATTGAGTTGATTTTTCCAAATAGAGAAAATGAGTGATAATGTAATGAATGTTTTGAATGATGGTAGAATAGGAAATTGAATATGAGTTGTGAATATTTCCCTATGTATGGAAACAAAATAGTTTCAAACAACCTTTTGTGAAATAAGAAATGAAAAGCTATATCGAGATATTTACGAATTTAAGATTTACTATCATTAATCGTTTTAATTAGAAAAGCCATGTAGTGCTGGTACTGAACTGGTAAACTCATGTTACTCACACAATTATTCAATTGATAGTTAAATCACCGACTATCAAACCTGACCCGTACGATCGTTGGTACGAAAAGACCGGGATCGAATTTATATTCGAAAACCATTCTGACCAATGAATACGTGGAAGGAGATTTTTAAAGAGGGAGCATTGAAGACCGTTGATCTTCATGAGCGGAAGAACTACTAATTTGAGTTTCTCCGGTTTAGCGGTCGAAGATATTTCAACAGTGATTCTATCGTGATTGGAATCTACGGATTGCAAGGACTTCTCGCTACTGATCTACAGGGTGATTCTTGGGATGCAGTAGGAGGGTGCCTTCGGTTCATCCTGTTCCTGGATGACTTGTATGGATGAGTGTCTGACAGAGTATTTCCAAAGGGGATTACATACGTTGATTTCTTCAAACGTACTATAGTTGGTGGCGGAGGGCGACGGTTCTCTTAGCTTAACCACTAGAGTATTTTTTGTGGACGTCAATTAGTGATATTTGATGGATCTGACGATGTGGCATTCAAAGTGAATGATGACCAAATGTTCAAAGTAAATTCTGGCCTCAAGCCTCATCAACCGGAAGATGACAAAAATCGGGCAGGCAGCATGGCTATGTGGGTTGCTCCCATTAGGGTGTATAATCAATTATCTAGAGAAATTCCATTAGGTTCTTTAATCTATATTCGATGTTGTCCCTTTTCGGGAGACAGTTGCTGGTCCCAACCGTCGGTGATATACATTCGATACACTCAAGCGAAATGAGTGGTCAGTCATGTGTGGGCCGGGTTGCAAGACGTTCTTGTTGAACCCTGTGTATTCGTCTCTAGAGATACACGATCGACAGGTGGTCCCATACATTTTCAGAGTTGGAATCCAATCTCCAATAAGCGCCCGCGGTTTTGATTGTATACTATATATGTGGAGCGTGAGATGCAAGCGTTCCACTAGATTGTTATTTACTTGTATTTAGACATTATTATAATATCAGAAAAGATATGGGTTTCAAAACTGTTTTGGGTTATCGTAAGGTAAAAACCTCCGTGTTTATATGTGGATTTGGTCTTACGATTATCCTTTTCTTTTGAAAAGATTTTGAACTTAAAAATCATGATTGGATGATTAACCCTTAATATTGTGCGAGTTTATCTCACTTTGGTTCACCAAACTGACCCGGTATTTTGTAAATGCTCGGGTTAGCCCGGGTTTGCAGGTTCAGGTTATTGAACACTATGAAAGGCGTGCTGGAGATGTCCAGACATAATTAGTGTTATTCCTCTATGTTGTATAAGTGCAGATTATTATAACTGTCCTGGTGTGTTGATGTACTCTGATGATTGTAAGTTTTTATTTAAAGCTCTGAATAAAGATTTATTTCTATATTATATTTTGTTCCATTGCGATGTGAGACTCTGTGTTTGTGATGGTTCTTCTTCTTCTTCTATTCTTATATTTCTTTCTTTCTTATCTCACCCTCTAATTTCTTTCATTAACAATCCGGTGTTCTCGGTGTTTGAAAGGTCGGCATGAGATACAGAAAAGGTATTTATGACGATTTTCGGGGCCGAAAACCCTGGGTCGTTACACTATTATAAGACCCAGGTCCCATCACATAATACAACGCAAGCCGGAGGATAGGATTTTCCCTTATAATAGCCAAACATGCATGGTATGTTTAAAACAAATCATTTGATACTATTATAAGTGCATGGTGTACAAAATAACTTTAAATATAAATGTATGAATCCTAGGCGGCATGGGTACCATATATCATGTCGTCAATACTAGGCTCTACAATCAAAACCGCAAATGTCACATATTAGAAGTTGGATTTCCATCTGTGAACCAAGGCAAGGGATTGTCCTTACCGCTTTGAGGCAATCTAGCCCATGTCTCAGGCAAGCGCGCAGAAAAGCCTTGGATCGTCAGGGCCGATCCACTCGATATGGATTATAATGCTTAAACACTGTGTTTTCCCGCCCTATGGGGCGTCAATGAGCCAAATGACTCCATCGGTCCCGGATCAACCAATATAACCGAGGCGCCTCGCTATCCATCATCCACATAAGTAAAATGCCAGGGCGTGCAAAACGCTGACACCACTCCTAGCTAGAAAGAAATGCATGTCCTCCCTGAAGCCCTCTCCCGTTTCTGGTTCACACCAGGGTGTGAGGCTCATGAATTAACATTACACAAAGCTATGCCACAAAGGCCATGCTTTGATCATCAACCACAAGACTCTGCTTTTCAATAGAAGCCTTGATCATTTGCATCTTAGCATGCCACAGAAGCAATTCACGCTATGCAACCGATGTATATCAATCACATAGAATGAAATCTGATGTCAGGCACACATCCATTTACAAGTCCGTTATGGGTCTGAACGAAACCGGAGGAACCTTATTCCTCGCATATCCATCGATCTCCAAGTACGTCTGTACGATCACCAACTGATTCCCTCCTCTTGGGTGTACAACCAAATCAAGAACATCAGTAATTGTCCAAACGATGTGAAGATCTCCGGTCTTCAACCACCGTCTTCATCCTTGATACATCGTCGAATCAGTTATTCAGAATGGGATAAACCCGGTCTTTATGAATAACTCGTGTATATAATAAAGAAGTGCTATAAAAAAACAACATACACCTCATTCCTGTGACAACCCCATTCCTGATAAGACGGTGGCAAGGGTAATCTTTGGAATATAACACATAAACAGATAACAGCAGAACAGAAATAAATAAATGCACTAGATAATGCACAATAGAATACACTGGATAAATATAATCATCAGAGTTACACAGTATATAGGATCATACTTAGTACAAAATACAGTTCAGTTATACATAAATGTCTACTGCGGAAAAGAAAACATAATATGTACAAACAGGAGCTGAACAGCATAAAAAGAGATAAATGATAGAATCCATCTTCAGCTCCAGCTATCCAGAAAGAGCCCGCTAAAACCTGAATACAAGGCTGCCCGTGTAGAAAAAGGGGCACCCGAGTTTGCAAGTGAAACAAACTACGAGTCAGTCATGGGACTGGTATGAGAAATCTACTTAACACATTTTCAAATATGGCTAATCACAGGACCACGCCACTTTCGCGGAACGGGTTTACTCCATTGGATTGCCCGTGCTTTAAAAAAAAAATCTTTTAAACATCGCAATGCTTTTTATAAAAATGAAGTCATTATAAGACTCAGTTCCCATCACACAATGCAACACAAATCGGAGGATAGAGTTTTACCTTATAATGGCCAAAATAAGCTTGATACGAGCAAAACAAATCATTTGATATTATTGCTAGTGTATATATGTTTCAAAAACGATTTCAATCAGAACTATCAATCATAGACGGCATGGGTACCATATATCATGTCGCCATATATATACAATCAAAACCGCACGATGTCTTATTTGGAAATTGGATTTCTGTCATGAACCAAGGCAAAAGATAGTCCTTACCGAATTCGAGACAATCTAGCCCATGTCTCAGACAAGCGCGCAGACAAGCCTTGGATCGTCAGGGCCGGTCCACCTGTCTGGATTAAAATTCCTGAACACTACGTTTCCCCGCCCTATGGGGCGTAAACTGGTCATATCTGACCACACCATCGGCTCCGAAGAGACCGAAGCAAACCGAGGCCTCGCTTTCCATCATCCACTTAAAAAAATACCCGGGCGTGTAAAACCCAAAGCACCACTCCTAGCTAGAAGAAAACGCATGTCCTCCCTGAAGTCCGTCTCCCGTTTCCGGCTCATACCGGGGTGTGAGGCTCGCGAAAAAATGTTATACCTAAAGCTACGCCACACAGGCCGTGCTTTGATCATCAACCACAAGACTTTTCTTTTCAATAGAAGCCTTGATCATCTGCCACTTAGGCATGCCATACAGGCAATTCACTCAATGCGACTGGTTTCCATCGATATATAACCTCTGAGCTCGTAGGTCCCAGAGAAGGGCGTTAAGCAGGAGAATAAATTCTCCGCCGCCAAACAGATATATATTTAATAGAGATCAATCAGCACAGAACAAAATCCAATGTCAGACACACATTCCATTTGCACGTTCGTTCTGGGTCTGAACGAAACCGGAGGCACTCAATACCTCGCATATCCGTACAATCAACAAGTACGTCCGGGTGGCTACTACTTCAACCCCATCAAGGTAGCTACTCCTATCATGAGCATCAGTAGCACCCCTCCATTCGACGTGAAGATCATCGGTCTTGCACCGTCTTCCTATCTTCGACTTTCACTCGTTGATCTATTATTTGAAATGAGAATTAACTCGGCCTTTTCAAATAATTCACGTATATCTGGAATTTCAAATCAATTCATTGAAATGGTTAAATTATTCGACATCACCAATTTTGTTCTTTAATGTAATTTTTACCCCAAACACATTCAACCATCAAATATCACATAAATCGGGCAAATTCAGTTTATTTCCATTCCATATCGTTTATAATATTTTATCACGATTTATCGCTATTTTTATTTATTTAAAAATAGCCAATTCATTCAAACGACGCTTCAGGCCATAACGCGGCCGTGGCGCTGTTTTTCTCCAGATTTGATTTACACATATCTGAAAATCTAACCGTTGGATCTTCACAAAATTTATATCATTAGAAAGATTTTTTCGAAACGAATCCAACGGTTCCAGTTTTGGGAAAATCCGATGGTCGGATCTCTCGCACTAATCGTTTGAAGTTACAATTTAAAAATACGAACTGCAACATCGTTATTCGATTTAATTTAATTATATATATATATATATATATATATTTATATAATCGATTCTGGCGCTGTTTTTCTTCAGATTTGAATTAAAAAATTCCAGACAATCCAACCGTTGGATCTTTACAAAGTTGGTGCCGTTGGAAAGATATTTCCAAGGCGAACTCAACGGTTGTGGTTTCGGGAAAATCCGATGGTCGGATCTCCCGCACTAATCGTTTGAAATCACGATTTCAAAATATGAACTACAGCATTGTTATTCACTATATTTTAATTATATTTATATAAATATACATAAATATAATACTTTCTTCGATTTCAAAACTATTTCCACTTTATATATTTGATAAAAATGATATTTTTATCCAACAGACATTTATTTCAACACTTCACTATTTTTAACAATTCACGTATATAATGAAAATATGATTTTTATTGTAAAACAATTTATTTCAAAACACGACTATTTTATATAGTTCATATAGATGATAAAAATATGATTTTTATTATAGAACAATTTATTTCAAAACACGACTATTTTATATAGTTCATATAGATGATAAAAATATGATTTTTAGTATAAAACAATTTATTTCAAAACATGAATGTCGTCCAATACATGAATTTTTATTCAACACATGAATTTCTATCAAACACAGGAATATAGTTTCAACACATGAAAATAATTCTAACACATGAATATTATTGAAAATTTCGGCAGCATAACGGCAGGGTAGTTAAAACCGGGGCCGTCCCTAGTATGGCTCCTCGCTCTACCTTAAAGCCTCGCCGCTTTTGACAATAGGGATTCATGCATCTAGTTCGCACGCAGGCGGCATGTTTTATTTTCATTTCCACAATCTATTCTAATTTTGTTTCAATTACCAATGGGTATTTTTCAACCACAACCAATCAATTTCAACCACAAATAATTCTAATCAACCATTCGCTATCAACCAATTTTCACACCAATCACAAACAATAAATATCGTCCATGGTCTGTGGACGAGGGAGTGTGTATATATATATATATTCGTATATAAATATGTTTCGATTCACTTCAATTCATTTCAATGCACATATAATTTTTACAACACATATATAACTTATACATCGAACATACAACTTATACAACGCTTATACATGAGGTGTACAACACTTATATAACTCATACATCGACTATATAATTTATACATCGTTGTTTTCCATATGGTTTATAAATTAGAAATCTCACATTGGGTTCCACTCCACCAAAAATAGCAGAAGGCTCAGAAAAATATGCGGTCTCTTCTAAAATGTAGAAGACGTCCTCACGGTCACGATGTTTCCTGTTTCATCGAATTTCGTCAACACATGAGAAAGATACGATTTTTACAAGTTTGCAACACTTAAAAGTGTAAAAATTAGTTCAGAATATACCAAACCGTATACCTTCAACATGTGTTCGAATGAAGGTTTTCAGTTTTCACGAAATCCATAGCTCGATGTTGAAATCCGATTGCACCACGACGTCGGGCTTCGAGAGGCGCACCTACATCGGGAGGTGGGGCCAGTTTGAGGGTCCCAGGTGGACGTGGCGGCGACGGAAAGTCTCCAACTTTGGAGGCTTCAAACTCGACGACGGTGGCACGAGACGGGGTGAAATGCGTATGGATGTGAATAGGGGAGAGGGGGCTTTCGAGATCTGGTGGTGGCACGGTCTATCGTGCAGCGAGGCGGTCAGAATCTGGTCTGGAACGATGGAGCGGGTTTCCGTCGTGAATGAGAGAGGCGGCGTGGGTTTCAGAGGTTTTTTTTTTTAAATTATGAATGGAAATTTCCTATTGGCCGGTGCTTTATAAAAATTTTAAATATTGTTATTCCACCCGGACACCAATTCAAACCCAATGACTGACGCCCCTAGCTAAATACCCCCATCCCGGACACAATGGGGTATGTTTCGTTGGCCAATTCGACTGTTACAATCAGTTATTTTTCAAATTAAAGTATAAAACATTTTATATTCAATTTGAATGTACATTTCAATTTGTCAGGGCCACAAACTGATTCGAAAAATTCCAGAAAAACAAATCTAGCTATGTATTAACGCTATGGTCCCAACAAAACTAGTTTCGTCGAATTGTGAGACCGTTTGAAAAATGGTCATTTCTGGTCGATCCAATTTAACTGTAATTGACCAAAACACGTTTTCCTTTGCCACGCTCACATACTAGCTTCAAAAATTATGAAACTTGAAACCTAGCAATAACTTCACATCCCGGATCCAACATAAGTTGTTTCGTCGAATTCCAAGGTCTTTTGCAAATTGTCTATTTTCACGGGCTATATAAATCCTATAACGACCTTTCCGAAAACTCATTTGGCCATAACTTTTGATTCCCGCTGTGAATCTTCGATTTTTCAGATTCGTTAGAAAGATATTCACTAACAGATTTAAATATATTAAGTTTCACTCAAATCCATTTTATTTTGCACCCGGTACAGTCAGTTAAAGTTTGAATTCAATTTTTGAAACTGCAGCGCCATTTCAGGCCTTGTTTATAATTCAAATTAATACTATTCATTTTCAACATCGATTCAACCATACATTTCGTCATTACTATTTAAAATATTTATTTTAAATATTTAAAATTCACTAAACTAGCCAATTTAAAAAAAATTAAATTGGTTCAGATTTTACGGGTTGTTACAATCTCCCTCACTTAAAACTTTTCGTCCCCGAAAAGGAACAAAGTCGAAAGTGGTTTGATTAATCAACACTACTTTCATTTTGGCTTCCATTCTCCAACTTTTCAATTTCTGAGAATTTTCAAATTTTTCAAAAATTTGGCTAACACCCGGAATTTTCTAAAAATTTCGCCATAACCTCCTTTGTACGGGGAGGGGTTTGGAAATTTATTGGGCCGTATTAGGTACCCAATAAATCCAATAAAGCATACACATATTTATAGTGATATTTTCTGGTGTTTACAGGGGAGCGTGTATAGATAATAAAACCAGAGAATAAATTCTCGTCACCCTGCCAAAGCCTGAGGGAGTGTGTATTTTTAATTGCTCAAGAGGATAAATCCTCGTCACCTCGTCCCGTGTGGGAAATAAATGATCCATGTGCTGTATCTAATGACTAGAGAGACGTGATTATTGTCAACTCCAGACCCGTATGGGGTTTTTATTAATCTAGGAATTTACCGTTATATTTTATATGGTCCATATCAGTCATCAGTTCAACCTGTAAAATATAGTCATCGCCATACAAGCCTCTCGCTCGTATGGTAAATCCTCAACCTCGGCACACATGCTCCAAATGCCTATGTGGTATATAATGAAGTATGCCTATCTTCAAGAAGTATGCCATGTAGTGTAGTTCAAAATTAATTGTTACTATCCTATGGCGACATTTATTAATTACACACAGAATAACTAGCACTCTGCATCCAATGGCATTCACAGGAGTTGATATAATAATAAATTTGCGCATCCAACTCATTAAGGTTTACCTATTTGTCGGGCACGCAAATAAAATCTTTACTCAACAGCTAATCCATTTACCTGTTCAAACATATATAATGCACATGTATACAGTTCTATCTATTTTTAACACTGTTCAATGTGTGGTTTAATCGAATAAATTCTACCATTCATTATCTTATTGATTAAATTAACTATCGCTCTAATAATTTAATTAATCAAATCCACAATCACACAAACCAAACAAAAAGCAATTTGTTTTTAACTTTTCAAAATCATACAAATTAATTCATACACTTTTTTTAAATTAATCAGACTATAGAAGTAAAAGTGCACATCCATGGAAAGAAAATAACAACAAAGTAGAGAATTAAATGGTAATGCAAAGTATGGTAAATGTACCTTGCACCGGAGTCAATCAGAGATATCGACCCAGCACTTAGGATAGGCTTTCTTAATGCTCTCCTCTGTTTCCCAAGTACAATCTCGTGGATCTCCACTCCATTGCACTTTGACTAAGTGATACTTTTTGTTCCTCAGCTCTTTGGTTTTTTTGCCAATTATCTTTAGCGGCTCTCTTCTCACAGCCAATTCTGGAGTGATTTCTATATCCTGTTGCGCTGCTTCTTCCACGATCACGTCTGGATCATGAACATGCTTTCGAAGTTGAGATACGTGAAATAAATCATGCACTCCAGGAAACCAATCAGGCAATTGAACCTTATATGCGAGAGTTCCAATCCGTTCCATAATAGGAAACGGACCAATGAATTTGGGCGCCAATTTCCCTGTTTTACCAAACCGGATAACTCCTCTCATCGGAGATACTTTCAAATATACATAGTCGTCAACAGCAAACGATATCTCCCTTCTTCTCTTATCTACATTTCTCCTGTTTCTGACACTCATTTTCTAGTACTTCTGCAAGTAGCAGATCAAGTGTCAAGTCAATAGAAAAGATATTTTAAAACATAGAAACATATACTTGAATGTAAATGTATCTATCGAGGTGCATTTCATTCTGCTATAATCATACTAGGATATTACTGATCCTATCTGTAATGAGTTACTCGTCCTAGAACACTCCCGGATCTATTTCTAACGAGCTCGTTCATATGTTTTATTCCAGGCTTAACCAAAGCTCTGATACCACGTTTGTGACAACCCCATTCCCGATAAGACGGTGGCAAGGGTAATCTTTGGAATATAACACATAAACAGATAACAGCAGAACAGAAATAAATAAATACACCAGATAATGCACAATAGAATACACTGGATAAATATAATCATCAGAGTTACACAGTATATAGGATCATACTTAGTACAAAATACAGTTCAGCTATACATAAATGTCTACTGCGGAAAAGAAAACATAATATGTACAAATAGGAGCTGAACAACATAAAAAGAGATAAATGATAGAATCCATCTTCAGCTCCAGCTATCCAGAAAGAGCCCGCTAAAACCTGAATACAAGGCTGCCCATGCAGAAAAAGGGGCACCCGAGTTTGCAAGTGAAACAAACTACGAGTCAGTCATGGGACTGGTATGAGAAATCTACTTAACACATTTTCAAATATGGCTAATCACAGGACCACGCCACTTTCGCGGAACGTGTTTACTCCATTGGATTGCTCGTGCTTTAAAACAAATAAATCTTTTAAACATCGCAATGCTTTTTATAAAAATGAAGCCATTATAAGACTCAGTTCCCATCACACAATGCAACACAAATCGGAGGATAGAGTTTTACCTTATAATGGCCAAAATATGCTTGATACGAGCAAAACAAATCATTTGATATTATTGCTAGCGTATATATGTTTCAAAAACAATTTCAATCGCAACTATCAATCATAGACGGCATGGGTACTATATATCATGTCGCCATATATATATATATATATATATATATATATATACACACACACACACAATCAAAACCGCACAATGTCGTATTTGGAAATTGGATTTCCGTCATGAACCAAGGCAAAAGATAGTCCTTACCGAATTCGAGACAATCTAGCCCATGTCTTAGGCAAGAGTGCAGACAAGCCTTGGATCGTCAGGGCCGGTCCACCGATGTGGATTAAAATTCCTGAACACTGCGTTTCCCCGCCCTATGGGGCGTAAACTGGTCATATCTGACCACACCATCGGCTCCGAAGAGACTGAAGCAAACCGAGGCCTCGCCTTCCATCATCCACATAAGTAAAATACCCGGGCACGTAAAACCCAAAGCACCACTCCTAGCTAGAAGAAAACGCATGTCCTCCCTGAAGCAAGTCTCCCGTTTCTGGCTCATACCGGGGTGTGAGGCTCGCGAAACAACGCTATACCCAAAGCTATGCCACACAGGCCGTGCTTTGATCATCAACCACAAGACTTTGATTTTCAACAGAAGCCTTGATCATCTGCCACTTAGGCATGTCACACAGGCAATTCACTCAATGCGACTAGTTTCCATCGCTATATAACCTCTGAGCTCGTAGGTCTCAAAGAAGGGAGTTAAGCAGGAGAATAAATTCTCCACCGCCAAACAGATATATATTTAGTAGAGATCATTCAGCACAGAACAAATTCCAATGTCATACACACAGTCCATTTGCACATTCGTTCTGGGTCTGAACGAAACCAGAGGCACTCAATACCTCGCATATCCGTACAATCAACAAGTAATTCCGCGTGGCTACTACTTCAACCCCGTCATGGTAGCTACTACTATCATGAGCATCAGTAGCACCCTTCCATTCGACGTGAAGATCATCGGTCTTGCACCGTCTTCCTATCTTCGACTTTCACTCGTCAATCTATTATTTTAAATGAGAATTAACTCGGCCTTTTCAAATAATTACCGTATATCTAGAATTTCAAATCAATGGTTAAATTATTCGACATCACCAATTTTGTTCTTTAATGTAATTTTCACCCCAAACACATTCAACCATCAAATATCACATAAATCGAGCAAATTCAGTTTATTTCCATTCCATATCGTTTATAATATTTTATCACGATTTATCGCTATTTTTATTTATTTAAAAATAGCCAATTCATTCAAAGGACGCTTCAGGCCATAACGCGGTCGTGGCGCTGCTTTTCTCCAGATTTGATTTACACATATCTGAAATCTAACCGTTGGATCTTCACAAAATTTATATCATTAGAAAGATCTTTTCAAAACGAATCCAACGGTTCCAGTTTTGGGAAAATCCGACGGTCGAATCTCCCGCACTAATCGTTTTAAGTTACGATTTCAAAATACGAACTGCAGCGTCGTTATTCGATTTAATTTAATTATATTTTTATATATATATAAATATAATCTATTCTGGTGCTGTTTTCTTCAGATTTGAATTAAACATTCCAGACAATCCAACCGTTGGATCTTTACAAAGTTGGTGTCGTTGGAAAGATATTTCCAAGGCGAACCCAACGGTTGTGGTTTCGGGAAAATCCGATGGTCGGATCTCCCGCACTAATCGTTTGAAATCACGATTTCAAAATACGAACTACAGCATCGTTATTCACTATATTTTAATTATATTTATATAAATATATATAAATATAATTCTTTCTTCGATTTCAAAACTATTTCCACTATATATTTGATAAAAATGATATTTTTATCCAACAGACATTTATTTCAACACTTCACTATTTTTAACAATTCACGTATATAATAAAAATGTTATTTCTATTGTAAAAAAAATTATTTCAAAACATGACTATTTTATATAGTTGATATAGATGATATAAACATGATTTTTATTATAGAACAATTTATTTCAAAACACGACTATTTTATATAGTTTATATAGAGGATAAAAATATGATTTTTATTATAAAACAATTTATTTCAAAACATGAATGTCGTCCAACACATGAATTTTTATTCAACACATGAATTTCTATCCAACACAGGAATATAGTTTCAACACATGAAAATATTTCTAACACATGAATAGTATTAAAAATTTCGGCAGCATACCGGCAGGGTAGTTAAAACCGGGGCCGTCCCTAGTACGGCTCCTCGCTCTACCTTAAAGCCTTGCAGCTTTTGACAATGGGGATCCACGCATCTAGTTCGCACGCAGGCGGCATGTTTTATTTTCATTTCCACAATCTATTCTAATTTTGTTTCAATCACCAATGGGTATTTTTCAACCACAACCAATCTATTTCAACCACAAACAATTCTAATCAACCATTCGCTATCAACCAATTTTCACACCAATCACAAACAATAAATATCGTCCATGGTCTGCGGACGAGGGAGTATATATATATATATATATTCGTATATAAATATGTTTCGATTCACTTCAATTCATTTCAATGCATATATAATTTTTACAACGCATATATAACTTATACATCGAACATACAACTTATACAACGCTTATACATGAGGTGTACAACGCTTATATAACTCATACATCGACTATATAATTTATACATCGTTGTTTTCCATATCGTTTATAAATTAGAAATCTCACATTGGGTTCCACTCCACCAAAAATAGCAGAAGGCTCAGAAAAATATGCGGTCTCTTCTAAAATGTAGAAGACGTCCTCACGGTCATGATGTTTCCTGTTTCATCGAATTTCGTCAAAACATGAGAAAGATACGATTTTTATAGGTTTGCAACACTTAAAAGTGTAAAAATCAGTTCAGAATATACCAAACTGTATACCTTCAAAATGTGTTCGAATCTAGGTTTTCAGTTTTCGTGAAATCCATAGCTCGATGTTGAAATCAGATTGCACCACGACATCGGGCCTCGAGAGGCGAACCTGCGCCGGGAGGTGGGGCCAGTTCGACGGTCCTAGGTGGACGTGGCGGCGATGGAAAGTCTCCAACTTTGGAGGCTTCAAACTCGACGACGGTGGCACGAGACAGGGTGAAATGCGTATGGATGTGAAGAGGGGAGAGGGGGCTTTCGAGATCTGGTGGTGGCGTGGTCTATCATGGAGCGAGGCGGTCGGAATTTGGTCGGGAACGATGGAGCGGGTTTCCGCCGTGAACGAGAGAGGCGGCGAGGGTTTCTGAGGTTTTTTTTATTTTTAAATTATGAATGGAAATTTCCTATTGGCCGGTGCTTTATAAAAATTTTAAATAGTGTTATTCCACCCGGACACCAATTCGAACCCAACGACTGATGCCCTTAGCTAAATACCCCCATCCCGGACACAAATGGATATGTTTCGTTGGCCAATTCGACTGTTATAGTCAGTTATTTTTCAAATTAAAGAATAAAACATTTTATATTCAATTTGAACGTACATTTCAATTTTCCAGGGCCACAAACTGATTCGAAAAATTCCAGAAAAACAAATCTAGCTATGTTTTGACACTACGTTCCCAACAAAACTAGTTTCGTCGAATTCTGAGACCGTTTGAAAAATGGCCATTTCTGGTCGATCCAATTTAACTATAATTGACCAAAACACGTTTTCCTTTGCCACGCTCACATACTAGCTTCAAAAATTATGAAATTTGAAACCTAGCAATAACTACACATCCCGGATCCAACAAATGTGGTTTCGTCGAATTCCGAGGTCGTTTGCAAATTGTCTACTTTCACGGGCTATTTAAATCCTATAGCGACCTTTCTGAAAACTCATTTGGCCATAACTTTTTATTCCCGTTGTGAAACTTCAATTTTTCAAATTCGTTAGAAAGATATTCACTAATAGATTTAAATATTTTTAGTTTCACTCAAATCCATTTTATTTTGCACCCGGTACAGCCAGTTAAAGTTTGAATTCAATTTTTGAAACTGCAGCGCCATTTCAGGCCTTGTTTATAATTCAAATTAATACTATTTATTTTCAACATCAATTCAACCATACATTTCATCGTTACTGTTTAAAATATTTATTTTGAATATTTAAAATTCACTAAAATAGCCAATTTAAAAAAATTTAAATTGGTTCAGATTTTACGGGTTGTTACAATTCCAATCCAGAATATTTCTTTTTCCAAATATTCATATACTTTGAGAAAGTTTCCCATTAATTTTATCAAAGATAAATTCTTTAAATTTATTCTTTAATCTTCCTTTGGATTTCATTTCAATCTGATTAAAGATTCTTTAAAACACCACTTGGTTTTAATTTTCCCAAAAAATCAATATTGACGATTGTTTAACTTAGGAAATCTTATCCTGTCTTTAACTGGGTTAAAGAACCAATGCCCTTTAAAGCACGGTTCACGATAAACCCAAAATCATATTCCATTCCATTAGCCTTTAGCCGTAAATTAGCAAGTGAACAATCCCCTAAGTATTAACCCCGAAGGCCGAAACCAACATCAGATCAATACCTAGGAAACCATTCAACTTAACTAATCTCCAGTCAGTGTCAAATTTTCTTAGCTCCATTGGGTTCAAGAATAGTAGTATTAAAGATACCATTCACGACAAACCCAAAATCCAATTTAATATTAAATACAAGGCTCTGTATAGAAAATATATCGGCTTATATTCAATATCAAATTCTGAAATCAACCAATATCGTATTGGAAATAACGATATATATATATATATATATATATATATCTTTAAAATTTCCATAACAATATCTGTTTAATCACGAAATCCAACATCGAAATATTCCGAAGACAATTTCGATTCAAATCCATTTCCAATTTATATATTGGAAATTCTGGTTATTTTTGAAACCATTTCAAATCCAATTTATTTATTGTAAAAATATATGGATTATAATTCTAGTTCATAACTAGTTCATTTCGATAAAAATCTATTTTTATCATTTCAAATATGGAATTTTTCATCCCAATTCTTTCGAAATCATTTCTTATGATTCTACAAAAATTATTGATATTTTTAATAATTTTATCAAGGCCCGTACAGTAGATTTCCATAAATGGCCATCGAACTGCACTTACAGCGACCTTTTCCAAATTTGATTTGGACATAATTCCAAAACCAACCTTTAGATTTTAAATCTCTATTATTCGTTAGAAAGCTCTTACGAACTCAACGGTTCTAGGTTTAGGAGAATCCGACGGTCAGATCTCCCGTAACTTCCGTTCGAAGTCAATGGTCGAAATTCGCGAACTGCCGCAGCGCGGCGCGTTCTATTCAGGCCGTTATATATATATATATATAATATTATATATATTTTGTCGATTTCCTTTAAAAACATATTTTACAAATCGTTTTAAATTCATTTTAAAAATGATTTCAATTTCGTTTTCAAATCAAAACTGAATATTCCATATCATCGATATATAAATGATAATATTTTCAAAACATTATATTTTGAAATCAATTCCTTTTCGATATTCATTATAAAAATGAATAAATCGATATAAATATCGTTCACGTCAAAATGGCGTCAATCTAATCGACACGGCTTTATATACTTAAATATATTCATGTCTATCCCAAATCTGACATCAAAATCAGATTTTGATTCTTTTTCGAATATTATTTGAAAATATTCGTTATTTTAAAACATTCACTCATTTTGAACTGGAAATAGACATAAGAAATTAACATATAATGTCATCATATGGATTTCATACAACACACGTACACAATAACAATCATACACAATCAACCATCATCCATGGTGCACTCTACACTGCATAAGCATCAAATATAAATATTCGACGCTTACACAGTCTGTCAATCAATCGATCGACATACAACTAATTATTGGGACTAGTGTATGTCATATATCATCCCAATACCCGTGTGGGGTTTCAATTAATAAATAATGAATTTTATTTGTGCAGTTGGACGAGGTGTAAAATTTATCGACCCAATCAATATCAGTCAAATCTGTGTACAAAACAAATCGTCCGATTTGTTTATGAATACTCATTTTATTCATATACACGTTAAAAATAATATTTTAACTATAAAATATTTTTAACTATAAAATATTCTATTCCATTCCACATTACACCATTTTCACAACACATCAATCAAACAAACAAGTCATCCATGGTCTGTGGACGACGGGTGTTGAGTGCTGCTAAGCACCGTCTGCATCCTAGTATATATATCTAACTAGAAAATAAATTAAAGTGAGGAGTTCTCACCTTTGGGGTTCCACTCCGCCATTTTATTTCTGAATTTCTGAATGGCTTGGATTTGCCCGAAATTCAACGTAGTCTTTTCCACGCTGTTCATATATAAAAAAATCATATTTTTATCGTTTCATTCCAAAAAAACATATTTTTATTTCTACTTCATATATTTACAACGCTTCTTTCTATATAAAAATTATATTTTTATACTTCTTGTAAAAAGATCGAATTTTTATTTTCGCTACTTCAAAATGAAAATCTAATTTTCTACTATTAAAAATCAAACCTTTATACTTTAACCATACATGTAAAAATCGAATTTTTATCGTTACTATACATATATAAAAATCACATTTTTATATCCTCACTTTGTATATAAAAATCGTATATTTATCCTATCGCTACATATATAAAAATCCATTTTTTATTATCTATATAATATAAAAATCATATTTTTTATTATTCCTATAATATGAAAATCATATTTTTTTTATTATCTATATAATATAAAAATCATATTTTTACTACTCTACCTTAATAAAGATCATATTTTGAATACTCTACATAAATAAAAATCATATTTTTATCTCATTAAATATCACCTGTTTATTTTAAAGTTATACATATAAAAATCACTGTTTTATTTGCATGAGATAAATGAAAATAAAAATAAAACTCACCTTTCAAACTAGGGTTTTAGGTCGAAACGGAGCTTACAGCCGGAGGTGGAGGCTAAGGAGGAGTGCGCCATGGTGCTGGTGGCCAGGAGGTGGCGCCACATTGGCCGGAACAGCGAAGGAATGGATGGCTCGGGGCCTGGGGTTCATGAACGAGGCGCTGGAGGGTTTTTAGTAGAAGGGGGAGGCCATAGGAGGTGCTGATGGGGCGGGGTAGGATGCAGGTGGTCGTGGGTGATGGGGTTGACCGGCGGTAGGCCCATCATGGCCGGAGGCAACGGTTGTTTGGGTCGGGGGGGGCTTGAACTGGAAAAGGAGGAGAAAGGTCAGGGAAGAAGGAGGGGGACGGGGAGGAGGAGGCTCCACCGGAGCTGCGGCGACGTGGGGCGCAGGGTGCAGCGGCATGTCAGGTCGTGGGCGATGGGATTTGATTGATTTGGGGGTGCAGTTTTGAAATTAGGTTTAGAGATAAACGAGGGGCTGGGTTATAATATATATATATATATATAATAATTTTAAATAATTTTATTTCTCCAAAATGTAACTTTTTAATACGGACTCGAAATCAAACCCACCGACTGTCGTCGCTAGCTAATTACCCCTATTCCGAACACAATGGGATATGTGTCATCAGCTGTTTCAGCTGTTTCGATCAGTTTTTGTCAAAATCAAAATCTAAATCTATATATTGAATTTGAACGCACATTTCAATTTACCCGGACCACATACAGGCTCTAAAAATTCCTGAAAAAAATTTCTAGCTTCGTATTGACGAGACGGTCCTAACAAAACTAATTTCGTCAAATTCTGAGATTGTTTGAAAAATGGTCATTTTCTGGTCGATCGAAATTGACAAAAACTATCAAAACATGTTTTCTTTTACCACACTCACATATTGCTTTCAAAAATTACGAATTTTGGAATCTAGCAATAACTTGATATCTCAGATCTAACAAAAGTGGTTTTGTCGAAAATGGAGGTCGTTTGCAAAAGTTCCATTTTTAAGGGCCAAAATTCCACAACGACTATTCAGAATTTTCAACTGGACATAACTTTTTATTCCCTCTATGAAATTTTGATTTTTTGGATGTTAGAAAGATATTCCCTAATAGATTCTAATATTTTTGGTTTTGCTAAAATCTGGTTTATTTTGAATCTTGTACATTCATTTGAAATTCGAAATCGAATTTTCAAACTACCGCGCCATTTTCAATTCCTTTTATATTTAAAAATAAATATTCTAACATCGATTCAAATAAATATATATGTTTTAATTCTATTCAAAATAAATTCCTCGTCGTTATTATTTAAAATAATTCATTTTAATTATTCAAAATTCATCAAAATTGCCAAAATAAAAATTTTAAATTGGTTCAGAGTTTCCGGGTTATTACAGTTGAAAAGGAAGATGTTGCCAAAGTTGATGAGGAGGGAGACAATGATAATGCTGGAAAATCGAAAGACCAAAAAGAGCAGGAGAAGGAACAGGTGCGAGATAAGTAGCTGGAGAAGAAAGATGAGCAGGACAAAAAGAAGAAGAAGAAGCAGAAGGAGCGGGAGCAATACATTACAAGACTAATAATTGATGCCGAGGAGAAGAATGATAAAGAAAAAGTCGATGAAGCACCTAAAGTTAATGAGGACGAAAAGGAGGAGCTGGAGAAGGAACAGCAGAATGACATGGAGCATGAAAAAGAACATAAGGAGCAGGAGCAGAAGGAGATGGAGAAGGAGCATCATAATAACAAGGAGCATGAGACGGAACGGAAGGAGAAGGAAAATGAAAAGGTGCAGGAAAATCAAAGTTTAGAGAAAAAAAAAGTTAAAAAATAATAATACTTTTTGGTGGTAATAATGTACACAATATCTAGTTTCAAGCAATACATTATAACGAAATAGTTGCACCCTTATATGCATATATTCTGGATTATTGCATACTTGTGTGCATCTATTAAGAATTATTGCATGCTTATGTGCATCTATTTAGAATAGTTGCATTCTTGTGTGCATTTATTCAGAATAGTTTCATGCATGTGTGCATCTATTAAAATATTAGTGAGACTAATAATATGTAAATAGATAACGATGAGAAAGATGAGCAGCTGGATAACCAACTGGAGAAGAAAGATGAGCAGGACAAGAAGTAGGAACATGTGAAGGATAAGCAACCGGAAAAGAAACATGATCAGGACAAGGAGATTGATGGGAAGCAGGAAAAGGAGTAGGAACATCAAAGTGTAGAGAAGAAAAAAGGTTAAAAAAAATCGTGTTTGATGGTAATAAAAAGTTTCTCCAATTTACCACAAAAAGTAGTTATATGCCTTATATTAGTTTCTATTGCAGCCAAAAAAAAATGAAACAATCAGAAACAGTGGACGTAGATGACTATGACTCCGGACCAAGATCCAAAGAAACGCATATAGGAACAAAACTGAAAATTAGAAAGCATAAAAGTTTGAGGAACCTAGAGGAGCATCAGATCTGTGACACTCTACGTCCGTTAATGTCACTCTTTTTCAAAATGCATTAAGTTTCGTGAAGCATTATAGGTAAACAGAAAAAGAAACGTTACTAGACAGGTATAAAATAATAACGGAATTTAAAACATTATTAAATAGAAAACATTGTGGTCCAAAACATAGTTACATCTAAGTCTGAAATACATAAAACCCATTACATCAACTTAAAACTTCTATCTTGTACTAAAATCATCAGAGTATAGTAATAAAAAGAAGCATAGTTCCTCATAAATATTGCCATATTAGAGATAGGAAATCAAAGCGGTACAACTAAGCAGCTCCAAGCAGAATGAAAGAGAGAATCCAAATCAAGCCTGAGTATTCCCACCCTGAGCACTTGGGGGAAAATGGATGAGAGAGAAGAGGAAACAAAATGGGTCAGACATAAAGTCTGGCGAGTCCAGTTACTTTTAGCATATAAATAAGTAAAAGCATCATGACAGGAATATAAATTGGATGAGAGAAAGATAATTGTAACAACCCGGAAAATCAGAACCAATTAAATTTTTTCTTTTGGCTACTTTATTGAATTTTGAATAGTTAAAATGATTTGTTTAAAATAATAATGATTTAAAATTTATTTTAATCGAAGTTAGAACGTAATAATTTAATTTAATTATAAAAGGAGTTTGAAATGGCGTGGCAGTTTGAAAGTTCGATTTTATATTTCAATTAAATGTAAAGGAATCAAAATAAATCGGATTTCAGTAAAACCAGAAATATTTGAATCCGTTTAATAATATCTTTCTCTGAGATATCATAATAAAAATAGTAAGTTATGTCCAGTTTAAAATTCAGAAAAGTCGCTACAGAATTTATATATTTTTAATATATATATATATATATATGGCCATTAAATATAGTCATTTTGCAAATGACCTCTGTTTTTGACGAAACCACTTTGGTTGGACCCGGAATGTCAATTTATTCCAAGATTCCAATTTTCATAATTTTCGGATTTAATATGTGAGTGTGGCAAAGGAAAACGTGTTTTGTCAATTTCAATCAATTTGGATCGACCAGAAAATGGCCATTTTTCAAATGGTCTCCAAATTCGACGAAATTAGTTTTTTTAGGACCGTATCATCAATATAATGGTAGAAATAAATTTTCTGGAATTTTTGGAGTCAGTATGTGGCCCTGGTAAATTAAAACGTATGATCAAATTAAATAATTAAATGTTTTATATATTAAATTAAAGAAAAATATGGCTAAGATGATCAAATGGGCTGAAGAGACCTCGTCCATTGTGTCCGGAATAGGGTCATTTGGCAAGGGGCAACATTTGTTGGACTGGATTTGGAGTTATTAAGAATTAACGGGTTTCTTGTAAATTAGAGAATTTAATTATATTATATTATAAATATTGGATAACCTAAACCCAAATTTACAAAACCTAGCAGCCGCCAGATTCCTCTTCAAGGGCCGATTTACTCCCATTTTAATTTCAATTTTTCTCACAGTCCGTTCAATGAAATTCCATACTCTTAAAACGAATATTGGTGAGATTTTTACGAGCTTCGGATTCATACGGTTGAGATCATCTTTATCATTAGGAGTCGGCCAGAATTTTTGAGACGACCCCAAACCCCGTACTGACGGTGGCAAGGGTAATCCTTGGAATATAACACATAAACAGATAATAGCAGAACAGAGACAATTAAATACACCAGATAATGCACAATAGAATATACTGGATAAACGTAATCATCAGAGTTACACAGTATACAGGATCTTACTTAGTACAAATACAGTTCAGCTATACATATATGTCTACAGCGGAAAAACAAACATAATGTACAATAGGAGCTGAACAACATAAAAATAGATAAATGATAGAATTCATCTTCAACTCCAGCTATCCAGAAAGATCCTGCTAAACCTGGATATAAGGCTGCCCGTGTAGAAAAAGGGGCACCCGAGTTTGAAAGTGAAACAAACTATGAGTCAGTCATGGGACTGGTATGAGAAATCTACTCAACACCTTAATAATATGGCTAATCACAGGACCACGCCACTTTCTTGGAACGGGTTTACTCCATTGGATTGCCATTGCTTTAAAACAAATCATTCTTTTAAACATCGCCATGCTTTTTATAAAAATGAAGCCATTATAAGACTCAGTTCCCATCACACAATGCAACGCAAACCGGAGGATAGACTTTTTACCTTATAACGGCCAAAATATGCTTGATACGAATAAAACAATGGAATTTGATATTATTACTAGTGTTTATATGTTTTAAAAACAATTTCAAATCATAACTATCAATCATATACGACATTAATGCCCCATACCACCATGTCGCCATATATAGGTATACAATCAAACCCGCACGATGTCGTATTTGGAAATTGGATTTCCGTCCTGAACCAAGGTAAAAGATAGTCCTTACCGAATTCGAGATCCTCTAGCCCGTGTCTCAGGCACAGCCACAACCGTACCTTGGATCGTCAGGGCCGGTCCACACAAAGTGGATTATAATGCCTGAACAATGCGTTTCCCCGCCCTTTAGGGCGTCAATGAGCCAACGAATGAATCCATCGGTCCCGGATCGATCGATATAACCGAGGCGCCTCGCAACAGTAACAACCACATAAGTCAAACTCGTCAGGGCGTGTAAAACCACTGACGCCACTTCTAGCTAGAAAGAAAACGCACATCCCCCCTGAGGTCCTCTCCCGTTTCTAGTTCATACCGGGGTGTGAGGTTCGCGAGTTCACGTTGTACACAAAGCTACGCCACACAGGCGGTGCTTTGATCATCACCACAAGACTTTGCTTTTCAACAGAAGCCTTGATCACTGCATCTTAGCATGCCACACAGGCAATTCACACCATGCAACTGATGGCCATCAATCACACAGAATAAATTCCAATGTCAGACACACACTCCATTTACAAGTCCGTCCTGGGTCTGAACGAAACTGGAGGCACTATATACCTCGCAAACCCATCGACCTCCACGTACGTCTGGATGATCACCACTCATTATCCATATTTCGGGATGCCTCCCAATCAGGACATCAGTTACCATCCAAACGAGGTGAAGATCTCCGGTCTTCGACCACCATCTTCATCTTCGATTTCTTATCGTCGATTCAGTTATTCAGAATGGGATAAACCCGGTCTTTCTGAGCAACTCGCATATATAATGAACAAGTGCAACACAAATACACATACGCATCATTTCAATTCATTAGTCGCTAACCGTAAATCAGTAAGAGAACGATTTCCCAAATATTAACCCCGAAGGCCGAAACCAACATCAGATCAAAATCCAGTAAACCATTCGACTTAGCCAACCTTCAGTTAGTTTCTAATTTCATTTCCATATCGTTTATAATATTTGATAACGATTTATCGCTGTTTTTATTTATTTTAAAATAGCTAATTTATTCAAACGACGCTTCGTCCATAACGCGGTCGTGGCGTTGTTTTTCTTCAGATTTGAATTAAACATTCCAGACAATCCAACCATTGGATTTTTACAAAGTTGGTGCCGTTGGAAAGATATTTCCAAAGCGAACCCAACAGTTGCGGTTTTGGGAAAATCCGATGGTCGGATCTCCCGCACTAATCGTTTGAAATCACGTTTTCAAAATACGAACTGCAGCTTCGTTATTCGATATATTTCAATTCTATTTATATATATATATATATATATATATATATATATATATATATATATCGATTCTTCGATTTCAAAACTATATGATTTTCATACTTTTGATAAGAATGATATTTGTATCTAACTGTTTTCTACTTCAGCACTTCACTATTTTTAACAATTCATGTATATAATAAAAATGTGATTTTTAATGTAAAACAATTTATTTCAAAACTCGACTATTTTATATAGTTAATATAGGTGATAAAAATAGGATTTTTATTATAAAACAATTTATTTCAAAACAAGATTATTTTATATAGTTCATATTGATGATAAAAATAGGATTTTTATTATAAAACAATTTCTTTCAAAATATGAATACCATTCAACACATGAATTTCAATTCAACGAATGAATTTCGATTCAACACATGAAGGTTTTCTATAGTTTATATATATAGATAAAAAGGTGATTTTTATATTTAAAATACGAATACCATTCAACACATGAATTTCTATCCAACGAATGAATATCGATTCAACACATGAAGGTTTTCTATAGTTTATATATATAGAGTAAAAATGTGATTTTTTATTGTTAAAACAATTTATTTAAAACATGAATACCATTCAACACATGAATTTCTATCCAATGAATGAATATTGATTCAACACATGAAGGTTTTCTATAGTTTATATATATAGATAAAAAGGTGATTTTTATATTTAAAACACGAATGCCATTCAACACATGAATTTCTATTCAACGAATGAATTTCAATTCAACACATGAAGGTTTTCTATAGTTTATATATATAGATAAAAAGGTGATTTTTATATTTAAAACACGAATACCGTTCAACACATGAATTTCTATTCAACGAATGAGTTTCAATTCAACACTTGAAGGTTATTTATTCAACGAATAAATATAGTTTCAACAAATGAAAATAATTCTAACACATGAATATTATTCAAAAATTTCGGTAGCATAATGGCAGGGTAGTTAAAACTGGGACCGTCCCTAGTATGGCTCCTCGCTCTACCTTAAAGCCTCGCAGCTTTTGACAATGGGGAATCATGCTTCTAGTTCGCACACAGGCGGCATGTATATTTTTTTTCATTTCCACAAACTAATCCTATGTGGTTTCAACCAAATATTTCTCAACCACAAACGGGTGTTTTTCAACCACAATCAATCAATTTCAACCACAAACAATTTCAATCAACCATTCGCTATCAATCAATTTTCACACCAATCACAACCAATAAATATCGTCCATGGTTTGTGGACGAGGGGCGTATATATATATATATATATATATATATATATATATATATATATATATATATATATATATATATATATATATATAGCATTTCACTTCTATTTCAACATATATATAATTTTTACAATGCATATATAACTTATACATCGAACGTACAACTTATACAACGCTTATTCAAGAGGTGTACAACGCTTATATAACTCATACATCGACTATATAATTTATACATCGTCGTTTTCCATATCGTTTATAAATTAGAAATCTCACATCGGTTTCCACTCTACCAAAAATAGTAGAAGGCTCAGAAAAAATATGCGGTCTCCTCTAGAAGGTAGAAGGCATCCACACGAGTCCACTGTCTCTTGTTTCACTGAATTTCGTCAACAAACGAAAAAGATATGATTTTTACAGTGGAATCAAAAACCGTAACGCTAAAAACTGCTATAATATAGTTTATATTAAAAACAGCGGTACCTCACTTTGAATGTTCCAAACTAGGTTTTAGATTTTTGCAAAATCCGTAGCTCGATGTTCAGATCGGTCGGCGCCACCCTTTAGGCCTTGGAACGACGCTCAGATCGATGGGGGTTTGGTGGCACTCGGTGGTCGGAGGAAGCAGCGGCGGCGACTTCAAGTCGTGATCTTCCTGGCGCCGATTCTCCCAAACCACACAACGAAAAAAATCCCAACCAAGTATGAATTTGAAGAGCTCCGGGAGATCTTCAAAAAGTTCAACTGTGGCACGAGCTAATTCGGCGTGGATTGTGAGAAAAAGAAGAGAGAAGGATTGAAGAGGGTTCCGCCTTTAATCGACTATCGGGGAGAGAGAAAAGGAATTTTCTTACCAATGAGATTTTTTATTAATTTATATATTTTTAAATTTCTAAAATACCCCTTGTCACACACGAACACCAATTCAAACCCAACGACTATCGTCCCTAGCGTTTTACCCCCATTCCGAACACAATGGGATATGTTTCGTAGGCCCAATCGACTGTTTCAGTCAGTTTTCCTTCAATTTAAAATATATAACATTCAATATTTGATTTGAACGTACATTTCAATTTGTCAGGGCCACAAACTGATTCGAAAAATTCCAGAAAAAAAAATCTAGCTATGTTTTGACTATATGGTCCCAACAAAACTAGTTTCGTCGAATTCTGAGACTGTTTGTAAAATGGCCTTTTTCTGGTCGATCCAATTTAACTGTAATTGACCAAAACACATTTTCCTTTGCCACGCTCACATACTAGCCTCAAAAATTATGAAATTTGAAACCTAGCAATAACTTCACATCCCGGATCCAACAAAAGTGGTTTCGTCGAATTCCGAGGTCGTTTGCAAAATGGCCAATTTCACGGGCTATATAAATTCCATAGCGACCTTTCTGAAAATTCATTTGGCCATAACTTTTGCTTTCCGCTATGAAACTTTGATTTTTCAGATTCGTTAGAAAAGTATTCACTAACAAATTTAAATATTTTTGGTTTCACTCAAATCCGTTTTGTTTTGCACCCGGTACAGTCAGTCAAAGTTTGAATTCAAATTTTGAAACTACCGCGCCATTTCAGGCCTTGTTTATAATTAGAATTAATTATATTCCTTTTCAATTGTCGATTCAAACTTAGTTTTCATCTTTATTATTTAAAATATTTATTTTAAATATTTAAAATCCACTATTTTAGCCAATTTAAAAAATTTAAATTGGTTCAGATTTTCCCGGGTCGTTACAATCTCCCCCACTTAAAACTTTTCGTCCCCGAAAAGGAACAAAGTCGAAAGTGGTTTGATTAATCAACTCTACGTTCAATCTGGCTTCCATTCTCCAACTTTTCAGTTTCTGAGAATTTTTAAATTCTTCAAAAATTTGGCTAACACCCGGAATTTTCGAAAAATTTCGCCATAACCTCCTTTGTACGGGGAGAGGTTTGGAATTTTATTGGGCCGCATTAGGTACCCAATAAATCCTATAAAGCATACACATATTTATAGTGATATAATCTGGTGTTTACAGGGGAGCGTGTATAGATAATAACTCCAGAGAATAAATTCTCGTCACCCTATCAAAGCCTGAGGGAGTGTGTATTTTAATTGCTCCAGAGGATAAATCCTCGTCACCTCGTCCCGTGTGGGAAATAAATAGTCCATGTGCCGTATCTAATGACTAGAGAGATGTGATTATTGTCAACTCCAAACCCGTGTGGTTTTTTATTAATCTGGCAATTTATCTTTACAATTTTATATGGTCATATCAGTCATCAGTTCAACCTGTAAAATATAGTCATCGCCATACAAGCATCTCGCTCGTATGGTAAATCTTCCACCTCGTCACACAAGTTCCAAATGCTTATGTGGTATATGGTGAAGTATGCCTATCTTCGAGAATTATGCCATGTAATGTAGTTCAAAATTAATTGTTACTATCCTATGGCGACGTTTATTATTACACACAGAACAACCAGCACTCCGCATCCAATGGCATTCACAGGAGTTGATATAATAATATTTCGCATCCAACTCATTAAGGTTTACCTATTTGTCGGGCATGCAAATAAATTCTTTACTCAACAGCTATCCAATTACCTGTTCAAACATATATAATGCACAAGTATATATTTCTATCTATCTTCTAATCAGTTCAATGTGTGATCTAAATGAATAAATTTTGCCATAATTCTATTATTGATTAAATTAACTATTGTTTCAACAATTTTAATTAATCAAATCTACTATCACACAACACAAACAGCAAACAATTTGTTTTTAACTTTTCAACCTTTCAAATATATATCTTTTATATATTCAAAAATTATATTTCTAAAACCAGACTATATATATAATCACAAATACGTTATTTAAAAACCTATAACTCTCAACTCGTTCTAGGGCACTTCTGACCCCATCTCTAAACGAATTGTTCTGATTCTGCTGTACTCATACTAGGATATTGCTGATCCTACCTGTAATGAGTTACCCATCCTAGAACACTACTGGTTCAATTTATGATGAGTTCGTTCATATGTTATATTCCAGAACTAAGCTTAACCAAAGCTCTGATACCACGTTGAGACGACCCCAAACCCCGTACTGACGGTGGCAAGGGTAATCCTTGGAATATAACACATAAACAGATAATAGCAGAACAGAAACAATTAAATACACCAGATAATGCAAAATAGAATATACTGGATAAACGTAATCATCAGAGTTACAGAGAATACAGGATCTTACTTAGTACAAATACAGTTCAGCTATACATATATGTCTACAACGGAAAAACAAACATAATATACAATAGGAGCTGAACAGCATAAAAAGAGATAAATGATAGAATCCATCTTCAGCTCCAGCTATCCAGAAAGAGCCTGCGAAACCTGGATACAAGGCTGCCCGTGAATAGGGGCACCCGAGTTTGAAAGTGAAACAAACTACGAGTCAGTCATGGGACTGGTATGAGAAATATACTCAACACCTTTATAATATGGCTAATCACAGGACCACGCCACTTTCGTGGAACGGGTTTACTCCATTGGATTGCCATTGCTTTAAAACAAATCATTCTTTTAAACATCGCTATGCTTTTTATAAAAATGAAGCCATTATAAGACTCAGTTCCCATCACACAATGCAACAGAAACCGGAGGATAGAGTTTTTACCTTATAACGGCCAAAATATGCTTGATACAAATAAAACAAAGGCATTTGATATTATTACTAGTGTTTATATATTTTAAAAACAATTTCAAATCGTAACTATCAATCATAGACGGCATTAATGCCCTATACCACTATGTCGCCATATATAGGTATACAATCAAAACCGCACGATGTCGTATTTGGAAATTGGATTTTCGTCCTGAACCAAGGCAAAAGATAGTCCTTACCGAATTCAAGACGCTCTAGCCCGTGTCTCAGGCACAGCCGCAACCGTACCTTGGATCGTCAGGGCCGGTCCACACGAAGTGGATTATAATGCCTGAACAATGCGTTTCTCTGCCCTTTGGGGCGTCAATGAGTCAACGAATGACTCCATCGGTCCCGGATCGACCGATATAACCGAGGCGCCTCGCAACAGTAACAACCACATAAGTCAAACTCGTCAGGGCGTGTAAAACCACGTACGCCACGTCTAGCTAGAAAGAAAACGTACGTCCCCCCTGAGGTCCTCTCCCGTTTCTTGTTCATACCGGGGTGTGAGGTTCGCGAATTCACGTTGTACACAAAGCTACGCCACACATGCGGTGCTTTGATCATCACCACAAGACTTTGCTTTTCAACAGAAGCCTTGATCACTGCATCTTAGCATGCCACACAGGCAATTCACATCATGCAACTGATGGCTATCAATCACACAGAATAAATTCCAATGTCAGACACACAGTCCATTTACAAGTCTGTCCTGGGTCTGAACGAAACTGGAGGCACTATATACCTCGCAAACCCATCGACCTCCACGTACGTCTGGACGATCACTGCTCATTATCCATATTTCGGGATGCCTCCCAATCAGGACATCAGTTACCATCCAAATGAGGTGAAGATCTCCGGTCTTCGACCACCATCTTCATCTTCGATTTCTTATCGTCGATTCAGTTATTCAGAATGGGATGAACCCGGCCTTTCTGAGCAACTCGCGTATATAATAAACAAGTGCAACACAAATACACATATGCATCATTTCAATTCATTAGTCGCTAACCGTAAATCAGTAAGAGAACGATTTCCCAAATATTAACCCCGAAGGTCGAAACCAACATCAGATCAAAATCCAGTAAACCATTCGACTTAGCCAAGCTTCAGTTAGTTTCTAATTTCACTTCCATATCGTTTATAATATTTTATAACGATTTATCGCTATTTTTATTTATTTTAAAATAGCTAATTTATTCAAACGACGCTTCGGCCAAAACGCAGCCGTGGCGCTGTTTTTCTTCAGATTTGAATTAAACATTCCAGACAATCCAACCGTTGGATTTTTACAAAGTTGGTGCCGTTGGAAAGATATTTCCAAAGCGAACCCAACGGTTGCGGTTTTGGGAAAATCCGATGGTCGGATCTCCCGCACTAAACGTTTGAAATCACGGTTTCAAAATACGAACTGCAGCTTCGTTATTCGATATATTTCAATTCTATATATATATATATATATATATATACATATATCGATTCTTCGATTTCAAAACTATATGATTTTCATACTTTTGATAAAAATGATATTTGTATCTAACCGTTTTCTATTTCAACACTTCACTATTTTTGACAATTCATGTATATAATAAAAATGTGATTTTTAAGGTAAAACAATTTATTTTAAAACTCGACTACTTTATATAGTTAATATAGGTGATAAAAATAGGATTTTATTATAAAACAATTTATTTCAAAACAAGATTATTTTATGTAGTTCATATTGATGATAAAAATAGGATTTTTATTATAAAACAATTTCTTTCAAAATATGAATACCGTTTAACACATGAATTTCAATTCAACGAATGAATTTCGATTCAACACATGATGGTTTTCTATAGTTTATATATATAGATAAAAAGGTAATTTTTATATTTAAAACACGAATACCATTCAACACATGAATTTCCATCCAACGAATGAATATCGATTCAGCACATGAAGGTTTTCTATAGTTTATATATATAGAGTAAAAATGTGATTTTTTTATTATTAAAACAATTTATTTAAAACACGAATACCATTCAACACATGAATTTCTATCCAACGAATGAATATCGATTCAACAGATGAAGGTTTTCTATAGTTTATATATATAGATAAAAAGGTGATTTTTATATTTAAAACATGAATACCATTCAACTCATGAATTTCTATTCAACGAATGAATTTCAATTCAACACATGAAGGTTTTCTATAGTTTATATATATAGATAAAAAGGTGATTTTTATATTTAAAACACGAATACCATTCAACACATGAATTTCTATTCAACGAATGAGTTTCAATTCAATACATGAAGGTTTTCTATTCAACGAATAAATATAGTTTCAACAAATGAAAATAATTCTAACACATGAATATTATTCAAAAATTTCGGCAGTATAACGGCAGGGTAGTTAAAACCGGGACCGTCCCTAGTATGGCTCTTCGCTCTACCTTAAAGCCTCGCAGCTTTTGACAATGGGGAATCATGCATCTAGTTCGCATGCAGGCAGCATGTATATTTTTTTCATTTCCACAAACTAATCCTATGTGGTTTCAACCAAATATTTCTCAACCGCAAACGGGTATTTTTCAACCACAATCAATCAATTTCAACCACAAACAATTTCAATCAACCATTCGCTATCAATCAATTTTCACACCAATCACAACCAATAAATACCGTTCATGGTTTGTGGACGAGGGGTGTACATATATATATATATATATATATATATATATATATATATATAGCATTTCACTTCTATTTCAACATATATATAATTTTTACAATGCATATATAACTTATACATCGAACGTACAACTTATACAACGCTTATACAAGAGGTGTACAATACTTATATAACTCATACATCGACTATATAATTTATACATCGTCGTTTTCCATATCGTTTATAAATTAGAAATCTCACATCGGGTTCCACTCCACCAAAAATAGCAGAAGGCTCAGAAAAATATGTGGTCTCTTCTAGAAGGTAGAAGGCGTCCACACGAGTCCACTGTCTCTTGTTTCACTAAATTTCGTCAACAAACGAAAAAAGATATGATTTTTACAGTGGAATCAAAAACCGTAGCGCTTAAAACTGCTATAATATAGTTTATATTAAAAACAGCCGTACCTCACTTTGAATGTTCCAAACTAGGTTTTAGATTTTTGCAAAATCCGTAGCTCGATGTTCGGATCGGTCGGCGCCACCCTCTAGGCCTTGGAACGGCGCTCAGATCGATGGGGGTTTGGTGGCACTCGGTGGTCGGAGGAAGCAACGGCGGCGACTTCAAGTCGTGATCTTCCTGGCGCCGATTCTCCCAAACCACACAACGAAAACATCCCAACCAGGAATGGATTTGAAGAGCTCGGGGAGATCTTCAAAAAGTTCAACTGTGGCACGAGAGAATTTAGCGTGGATTATGAGAAAATGAAGAGAGAAGGATTGAAGAGGGTTCCGCCTTTAATCGACTGTCGGGGAGAGAGAAAAGGAATTTTCTTACCAATGAGATTTTTTTTATTAATTTATATATTTTTAAATTTCTAAAATACCCCTTGTCACACACGAACACCAATTCAAACCCAACGACTGTCGTCCCTAGCGTTTTACCCCCATTTCGAACACAATGGGATATGTTTCGTAGGCCCATTCGGCTGTTTCAGTCAGTTTTCCTTCAATTTGAAATATATAACATTCAATATTTGATTTGAATGTACATTTCAATTTGCCAGGGCCACAAACTAATTCGAAAAATTCCAGAAAAATAAATCTAGCTATGTTTTGACGATACGGTCCCAACAAAACAAGTTTCATCGAATTCTGAGACTGTTTGTAAAATGGCCCTTTTCCGGTCGATCCAATTTAACTATAATTGACCAAAACACGTTTTCCTTTGCCACACTCACATACTAGCTTCAAAGATTATGAAATTTGAAACCTAGCAATAACTTCACATCCCGAATCCAACAAAAGTGGTTTCGTCGAATTCCGAGGTCGTTTGCAAAAGGGCCAATTTCACGGGCTATATAAATTCCATAGCGACCTTTCTGAAAATTCATTTGGCCATAACTTTTGCTTTCCGCTGTGAAACTTCAATTTTTCAGATTCTTTAGAGAGGTATTCACTAACAAATTTAAATAGTTTTGGTTTCACTCAAATCCATTTTGTTTTGCACCCGGTACAGTCAGTCAAAGTTTGAATTCAAATTTGAAACTACCGCGCCATTTCAGGCCATGTTTATAATTAGAATTAATTATATTCTTTTGCAATTGTCGATTCAAACTCAGTTTTCATCTTTATTATTTAAAATATTTATTTTAAATATCTAAAATCCACTATTTTAGCCAATTTAAAAATTTTAAATTAGTTCAAATTTTCCGGGTCGTTACAATTTTGCCATGAAGGCCCACCGTTCAATGGCGTTTCCAGGCCATCGTTGGGCCTCGAGCTCGCCACCGTCACTGGCGGTGACAGGCGCCGACACGCCCCTCCAGGTGGCAATCTCCGATCAACATCCGGTGCCTCGATTTTGGGCGATTTTGGAAACCCTAGGTCCGTGTTTTTGGCGGCTTCGTATATCGACAGGAAGAAGGAACGAAAGGGTTTAAACTCTAAACGATGAGATTAAGGTTCATCAACTACTATAATTAATTAATTTAATTATATTATAATGTAATTAGTGATTAAACCATCATATCTTGCTCATTTTAAATCAGAATTTCCCGAAACCAATTGCGTTAGAATTGCAGAAAAAAGAGCTTCGCTATGGAACTGACGGAAACAGACTTGGAGCTAGTGGTGATTTTTTGACTAAATTAAATGAACAATTTAATTTAGTGAAGAACAATCGTTATATAAACAATTCCTGAAACCAATCAAGGTAAGATTTCTTATTTAAAAATTAAAATTAAAATTTAATTGTTATTGCATTGGAGATTTTTATATTTTTGTTGTTAATATTCAGTTGTGTGTTGTACGTGATTTGATCTGAAATATTTTGATTGTGTTGATCTGTTGGATTTAATTGAAGGATAGGATTAGACAAAATTGATCGTACAATTAAAATATTTCTTTTTATTGTATATATAATCATGGAATTGATAGAATTGATCGTACAATAAAAATATTTCTTTTTATTGTATATATAATCATGGAATTGATAGAATTGATCTTACAATAAAAATATTTCTTTTCATTATATATATAATCATGGAATTGATAGAATTGATCGTACAATAAAAATATTTCTTTTTATTGTATATATAATCATGAAATTGTCAAAATCGATCGTACAATAAAAATATTTCATTTTATTGTATATATAATCATGGAATTGATAGAATTGATTGTACAATAAAAATATTTCTTTTATTATATATATAATCATGAAATTGTTAGAATTGATCATACAATAAAAATATTTCTTTTTACTGTAATAACCATGAAATTGTTAGAATTGATCGTACAACAAAAATATTCTTTTGTTGTATATGTTAATAATAGAAATTTTTTGTGTAAATAAAATTCTCATTTTTATTTATACAAATGAAACTTAGAATTTGTTGTGTAAATAAAATTCTCATTTTTATTTATAAAATGAAACTTATAATTTGTTGTGTAAATAAAATTCTCATTATTATTTATACAAATGAAACTTAGAATTGGTTGTGTAAATAAAATTCTCATTTTTATTTTATATAAATGAAACTTAGAATTTGTTATGCAAATAAAATTCTTTTTTTATTTGTCGTTAGAAACATAGAAATTGTTATGCAAATAAAAATTCTACTTTTATTTGTCATGTTGAACATAGGAATTGTATACAAATAAAACTTCTTATTTTTATTTGTCATGTTAAGCATAGGAGGTGTAGATAATAAAATATTCTTTTTATTTGTATACATATTGTTAACTTAGAATATGTGTAGAAAATAAAATTCTCTTTTTTACACATATAAAATATAGAACTGTTGTATAAATAAAATTATTCTTTTTATTTATACATATGAAAGGTAGAAAATATGTAGACAATAAAAATATTCTTTTTATTTATACATATGAAATGTAGAAAGTATGTAGACAATAAAATATCTTTTACTGTATACATATGAAATGTAGGAATTGTTGGAAATTGTTAAACAATAAAAAAAATATTATTTTTATTTTGCATGTTAATAATGGAATTGTTAGAACTTGTTATGCAATAAAAATTATTCTTTTTATTGCGGCACATAAATCATGGAAATGTTCAGGCAATAAAATAATCTTTTTATTGAATATGTAAAATTGAATTTGTTAGAAATGTTCATACAATAAAAATATTCTTTTTATTGTACATATTAATGATAGGATTGTTTATACAATAAAATTATCTTTTTATTGCATATGTGGACGTAGGAATTGTCAAAATTATTAAACATTAAAAAGATACAAGGTTGACAAAAACATTTTTACATTAAAATTTACGTTTTTAATGTAAAGTTGGATCATATAAAAAGATTACAGTTGGATATAAGTTGTAACATTAAAAAATTATATTTTTAATGTAAAGATGAATCATTTAAAAAGATTCAAGTGTAATGAAAATATGTCAACATTAAAATTTATATTTTTAATGTAAAGGTTGAATCATTAAAAAGATTAAAGTTTGGTAAAAATAGTTTAACATTAAAAAATTACATTTTTGATGTAAAGGTTGGATCATTAAAAAAATTCAAGTTTGGTAAAAATAGTTTAACATTAAAAATTACATTTTTAAGGTAAAGATTGAATCATTAAAATTATTCATTTTTTGATAAAAATGTTTTTACATTAAAATCAATTTTAATGTAAGTAGTAATCATAAAAAAAAGATTCATTGTTTGAAGATTGCTTTTAACATTAAAAATTACATTTTTAATGAATAAAGGATTCATTAAAAAGAATTCAACTTTGATTAAAATGTGTTAACATTTAAAATTACATTTTTAATGTATAAATGTTCATTAAAAAGATTAAACTTTGTTTGAAAATGTTTTTACATCAAAATTTACATAGTTAATGTAAAAAATGAATCATTAAAAAGATTCACTGTTCGAAAATGTTTTTACATTAAAATTTACATTGTTAATGTAAGGATGATTTATTTAAAATATTCATAGTTTGATAAAAATGATGAAACATTAAAAATTACATTTTTAATGTAAGTGTGATTCATTTAAAATATTCATTGTTTTATAAAAATGTGTAAACATTAAAAATTACATTTTATTATAAGTATGATTCATTAAAATAATGTTAACTATATGTTAGAGAATAAATGGTGTTGAAATCATCGAACGAATTTATATATATATAAAAATTAAAATAAAACGAATCGCACGCGGTAGTTCGCGATTTGGAATCATAACTTTAAACGATTATACTGAAAGATCCGACCGTCGGATTTTCCCAAAACCAGAACCGTTGGGTTCGCTTTGGAAAGGTCTTTCCAACGATATAAAATTTGCTATGATCCAACGGTTAGATTTTGAGAAATGTGTAATTAAAATTTTGTTAAAAACAGCACCAGGGCCGTGTAATGACCTGAAGCGTCGTTTAATTAAAAATGGCAATTTTTAGATAAATAAAAATAGCGATAAATCGTTATAAAATGTTATAAACAATATGGAATGAAATGAAATGATTTGAATTATATATATATTTGAGAATTATTTGAAAAGGCCGAGTTAAATCTCATTTCAAATAATAATACGATGATTGGATGTCGAAGATATTGAAGACGGTGGTTGAAGAACGTCGATCTTCACATCGAATGGATGACTACTGATGCCCCGGATTGGTTAGCTCGCAGGAAAGGGCTAAAGTGGTAGTTGTCCAGACGCACTTGTTGATTGTTCGGATATGCGAGAGCCTCTCTCCCGTATTGGACATATGGAACGAGGAATAAAGTGTCTTCGGTTTCGTTCAAACCTAGAACGGACTTGTAAATGGATGTATGTCTGACATTGGATTTTATTCTGTGTTGATTGATTTCTATTAAATATATATCTGCTTGGTGGCGGAGAATTTATTCTGTTGCTTAACACCCTTCTCAGAGACGTACGAGCTTAGAGGTTATATATTGATAGACACCAGTCGCATGGCGTGAATTGTCAGTGTGGCATGCCAAGATGCAAATGATCAAGGCTTATTGTTGAAAAGCATAGCCTTGTGGTTGATAATCAAAGCACAGCTTTATCTAGCATAGCTTTGTGTATAGCATTACTTCACGAGCCTCACACCCTGGTATGAACCAGAAACGGGAGAAGGATCCAGCGAGAACATGCGTTTCTTTCTAGCTAGGAGTGGTATCATGGTATGGAGCCCAGACATTTTTACTTATGTGGATGTTAGAAAGCGAGGTACCTCGGATTTGAGTCCCTAGTGGCTCTTGATTTAGGCCCTATAGGGCGGGGAAACGTATTGTTCCGGAATTATATATAATCCACTAACGTAAGTTGTGGACTGGCCATGTGGCTCCTAAGGGCTCACCTGAGTCTGAGTCTTGAGGCATGGGCTAGAGTGTCTCGAAATTCGAAAAGGATGATCCCTTGCCTTGGTTCATGATGGAAATCCAACTTCCAATACGACCCCATGCGGTTTTGATTATAAACCGATATTTGTCAACATAGTATACGGTACCTATGCCGTCTATGATTGATACATTATGATTGAAAATATTTTG
Organism: Allium sativum; assembly: GCA_030737875.1. Lineage (NCBI taxonomy): Eukaryota > Viridiplantae > Streptophyta > Magnoliopsida > Asparagales > Amaryllidaceae > Allium > Allium sativum. Next base: position 140,044,652 of record CM060912.1, read on the forward strand.
AAACATATATACACTAATAATAACATTAAATGTTTTGATTTATACGTATCAAGCATATTTGGCCATGATAAGATAAAACTCTATCCTCCGGTTTGTGTTGCATTGTGTTATGGGACTTGAGTCTTATAATGGCTTCATTTTTCTAAAAAGCATTGCATTGTTTAATGATTTACTTTATTTCATGCACCGGCAATCCAATGGAGTAAACCCGTTCCGCGTTAGCGGCGTGGTCCTGTGATTATCCTTACTATTAAATAGGTTAAGTAAGATTTCTCGTACCAGTCCCATGAATAACTCGTAGTTTGTTTCGCTTTGCAAACTCAGATGCCCTCTTTTCCACACGAGCAGTCGAGTGGCTTGTTTTGCAGATATTTATTTATTAGGCAGGATTCTGGATCGAAGCTTAAAGTTGTGGCCAGAGCAATGATAGTCTTCCGCTGCGTTAGTTTATTGGTTCCGCTGCATCGTATTAAGTTTATTGTAAATTAATCTTCCGCTGTATTATTATTTTTCGATGTACTCTGATATATTGTGTACTCTGATGTAACATTATTATGATGTTTATAAAAGTCTTCTGTTATTTGTTCTGATGTGTTGTATGCCCAAAGTTAGCATATGCAGGATCAAACGGTCTTGGTCGATTTAGCGACCGATTAGGTCTGGGCGAAATCCGTATCGTTACAATAATAGTATCATAAGACAGGTATAGCAGACTAAGAAGGATAAACAGAATAAACATGACAGAATATATTGCGCTTCTTAAGTAGTTTTCTCTGCACCCATACTAGTATAACAAGATGATCCCAACGAGAACAAAATGGTAGACTTAGGTGTACTTCTAGTAACAGGTTTTACCCCAACAAGAATAACATGTACCCAAACAGGAATGACAGGTGTTACACCCAACAAGAATAACAGGCTCCCAACAAGCAAGACTAGATGTACCCTAATTACTACCCCCAATCGATCGGCTCCCTACTCCGTAAATACCATGTGTTGTCCCTACAATATGTATCACTCCCTAAAGTGGCTACCCCATTATTTTCAGGATGTGCACAACCATATATACTGATGTCACAGCATCTTAATTTCCCCAAGAAACCGAACCCATGCACGCACATGACCCCGCCAGAATGCGCCATCAACACCCTTCACCCAAGTGACCTCTTATAATCAGCCCAGTAAGCGTCCCCCGACCCCGACCTTGTTCGGAGTACTCATTTGATATCAAGATGGGTTATTGACTGAAACGGATCCCAAACAACAGATGATACAAGCTTCCCTCCTAGGTTTGCATCCCCACAACTAGGATTTTAACAGGTTATACCTACAGTTTGCATAACCCACATATGTAAAACTAGTTAAGTTTGTCGGGTATATCTATATATATAACCCTCCCTCACAGATTTAACAAGATTAACTTAACCCTCACTGATTCAAGCAAGTTTACTTAACCCCTAATCAATTTAACCGGTTCATGTGACCCTCAACAGATTTAAACAGGTTAAGTATTATAGGTTAACAAGTTACCATTTATGGCTTATTAATGGACTAGACCTCTCATATTAAGTCTACTACTTGTGGATGTTGGATATGTCGGACGATGCCGGGCAGACTTCTACCACAAGTCGGACTTAACCTCGTGTTTCTTAGCACCGTTACATGTACATTTATGCAATTGACCCCTCACATTAGATTAACCTCTTGTGGATGCCGGATTTGTCAGGTGGTTCCGGGCAGATTTCTACCACAAGTGTAATATAACCTCGTGTTTAAGTGCGGTTACAGTTTCTAATTACTATAAATCTAGGCATGTTCATTATTAACCAATTTTTATGTTTATCCAAGATTATGCCCAAAGTTCCTGTTTGACTCACAATACAAGTAATGCCTCAAATTAAAGGATTTGATCAAGGTACTAGTTATGCCCAAATCCCAATCATGTTTTAAAATAAGTTATGCCCCAAACCAACATTTCCTACGGTTCCCAATTTCGTGTGCTTGCATATTTCAAAGGTAGGCCTAAGCTCGAAGGTAGCATGGCTAAAAAAATAAAAAGGGAAAGAGGGAGAGAATAGAACAAGAATAGGCATAATAACAAAACAAGCATAATATGTCAGAGATAGGCATATTAACTAAATAGGCATACGGTGACAGAAATAGGCATAATGGCAGAATGGGAGGTCTTTACAGCCCGACAAATCCAGCTGCCACAAATGCCAGTCTAATGTAGGAGGTCTTTACAAGGTTACGGTGTTAATGAATTAAGAAACACTTAACTAGATAAACATGTGGTGGGACATGGGGGGTTAAGTGGGTGCCTTGGATGGCATGAGAAATTATGGGAGTGCCTTGGGTGGCATGTGAAATACGGTTAGATGCACTTAACCAAGATTGAAACATGTAAGAAGACATGAATAAGAATAGGGTTAAGTGGGGAAAACTTTATAGAGGGCCAAGCATAGGTGAAAGCTTGTGTCATGCATGGTTGCCCTTTTCAAACCAGTAACCCATTAAGTATCTTTGTGGGCTCGACCCAAGTCGAGGACGGGACACGCGTACTGGGTTTGTTTATAAGAGATCAAAATGGGTTAGTGATGGCAACGCAAGTCCAATAGGGTCATGTGCGTGTGTGGCCCCGGGCTGGTAGGTAAGACGTTGTTGCATCGTGAAGATATAAGTTGTGCATTTTTGGTAGCATCGGGTTGCCACTTTAGGGAGTGATACACCCCACTGTGGGGCCAGCACGGGTATCTACGAGTTAGGGAGCCAATCAAATGGGAAAGGTAGTGGGTATGACTAGTGAAGATAGGAGCAGGCGACACCTATGACGGCAGCTAGGAGTGCAACTACCATATTATAAACATTGTGATTAGAAAAGGGGAGGGTAGCGGGTACAACTAGTGGAGATAGGAGCATGCGGCACCTTTGAAGACAGCTAGGGGTACATGAAACTACCATTATGATTATTATGTTCAGTAGGCGGGATCAATTTTTAGGGTGACTAGTATTGGTGCAGTATGGTAATTATCCTATTGTGTTGGAAGCATAATTAACGTTATTTTATTCCTCTTGTTTGCCTTTGTCATGCCCATTTGTTCGCAGTCATTCCTTGTTTTGCCAGCTTATGCCTTATCCTAGTTACTTTAATAATTACATTGTTAAAATTATTGTACTCGCCAGACTTAATGTCTGACCCCCTTTGTTTTCGCCTCTTTTCTTCCTTCCCCCCCCCCTCAGGTTCTCAGGGTGGGACCAGTGCTAGTGGAGCTGATTTGGATCGCTTTATTTCTCTCTCTTTTGGAAAAGCTTGGATTGCTGAAAGTAAAGTTTCAGCTCATCTTCTTTATGTCTATCTACTTTGGGGTTTACGCTTTTTATTTTATGTACTCTGATTTTGTCAAGATGGATATTATGTACTTGACTCTAGTCTTTGGGTTTTGATGATGTAACCAACTTGTTTGTTTAACACTGCAATAAATGAAGTTTTTAAGTACTGTTTTATATCTGTCTTGTTGTTAAGTTTCTATTCTATACACACTTAAAACGCTCCATAGAAGTTAATGCATTCCCTTTGTGAGTGACAGTAATGGACGTGGGGTGTTACAACCCTGGGGTCGATACCCCCGTTATGGGGTCGACCCATGGGTCAACACCCATGGGGAACGGGATCGACCCCTAACGGGCCGATTCCACTCACCCCCTTCCCCGCGTTGTTGATTTGAATTCTGGATATTATTTATCTATATTTAAATGGCTTAAATGTATATAAATTTCAAACCTTAATGTCTTCTTCATACGATGTCCGTTTTACATAAACTCGGAGTCTATCTTAAGCAGAATTTCGAGACAAACACAATGGCGTGGCCTGTTTTACTTAATTCCCAATATTTAATTAGGTATTCTTTAGTTTATCATTATAGTGTTCTAGTTTAAATTTACGGGGTGTTACAAGATCAATCAACTGGAAGAATTTCTTACAGTGACTGGCCAAAGGTAAAATTACTGAAAAATTTAAACAAATTTTGAAAATTTTATATTGAATTCAAATATTGCTCAATACAAAGCAATAAATTGAAAATATATGCATAAATGTATGCGTTTAATAAGAATAGATGCATTGTTGTTTTGCAAATATTCAGTAAATCTATATAAATGTATGCAGATATTCATAATAGATGCATATTTATATGCAGATATTCGTTATTATTGCAAACATGAATACATATATTAAGAATAATTGCATAAATTTATGCAAACATTCAGAACACTCGCATACTTGTGTACAAATATTCTAATTAGTTGCAAACATTATGCATTTAATATTAATAGTTGCATATGTATGTGCAAATATTATCAAAAATTACATAGGTAAAACCAATTATTCAGGTTAGTTGCATAGATTACTAGCACTATAATTCTATATATTCTTTAAGTAGATTTCATAAATTTACAGCAAAAGTGCATACTTAAATTGCGAAGATGACATATACATTGTTGGAGTTGCATTGGCTGATTTAATAGTTGGAAATTCATAGATGCACAGGTTTGACCATAATTAAAAAGTAGTATATTTACAATAATTCCATTATTTTTTTTAAATATCAGCATGTATTCAGCTATCTGCAACAAATACAATCTACTAATTTTAACAGATAATAGATTGATTTGCACATGAGCTACGAAAAAACCATGAGGAAATTATATACTTCAAAAACTATTACTTATGTAAGTTTTTATTTATTTTTCACATGAATTTCCTTATAACATTATAATTTTTGTCACTGAAACGAACAATTACAAGCACTTCTAATGAATGAATCGATGGGACAAGTAAAAGAATTGGTGGAAAAACGAGTGGAAGACGGCTATGATTTTTGCATAAAAATATTCATTCCTATCCATAGTAGTAAGCATTTTTCATTATTAGAATTTGCAAAAGAAGACAGAAGATGGATTCATTATGACTTGAATAAACCACAACGTGAAGGAGCCCACCAAAGATCATCCCGAAAAATGGTACGTAAATCGGTATCCAAACTATTAGCAATAGTTTTGTGTACATAAATATGTGTGTGTGTTTTTTGTTGAACAGAGAAAATACAACAATGCATTCGTGAAAAAATTTCAAAAGAAGAATTATCAGAAACATAATCAAATTGAATTTTCAGATTGTCCACGACAAGGCCATACGTAAGTAGATAATTCAGAATATTTGCATACTCCTATGCGTTTATTAAAAATTGTTGCATGCTTATATGCAGATATTAAAAATAGTTTCATACCAAAAACAATTATTCAAGCTAACTGATGATGTTTTACCATTTTTGCAGCGTCGACTGTGGAATGTTTGTTATGAATATAATTAAGCAACGAAGTGACAACAAAGAACCCAATAAAAAGGATGAAATTTACACTACTGAAGCTGTTTATCTACAACGAGTTGTTCTTGCGTATGAAATTCTCAATTGTAAACCACATAGTTGGACTCAACAGATGACCTGACACAGAATTACCTACTATCAGATGCAAACTTGACTGATTAATATTGGGAAAGATGATGTTTACAATTTTTGTAAGTATGTTGACTGATATTCTGTTTTCGAACTACTAGGACATGATTACGTAGTTTCTAAACTGAATTATTATGGAATTTTATGTACTGAATTAAGTTCTTTAGATTTTACATGATATTATGAAATGTTGCTTATTTGTGTACAGTTATTAATAATACTTGCATACTTATATGCAAATATTATGAAATTTGCTTATTTGAATTGCAAAAATATTCAGAATAATTTCATACTTATATGAACGTATTCTTATTAGTTGCACGCGTATATGCAAATGCTCTAAATATTTCCTGTGTGAACTTATTTTGAACACTTGCATACATTTATGCATTTTTTTTCAAATAATTGCTTACATAACTACAAATGTTTGCAGTATTAATCAAATAGACGATGTTGTCTTTGTTTTTTAGAATACTTGTTGTATGAACAGAACTGCAAGAAATTTAAGGAATAGATAACAAAATTAAAACTGGAGAAAAGGCAAGTAAAATAAAAGAATTCAAGATTAAAAAAGGGAACAAAAATTCAAGGTTAAAAGAGAGTATGCATATACGCAGAACATTTGCATACTTGCATGCACATAATAAGAATACTTGTATACTTCTATGCAACAATGAAAAATAGTTGTACACTAATATCCAAATTTATAGGTAACTTGCGTACCTGTATGCAGCTAGTACGAATTATTACATACCTGTATGCATCTGTTCAAAATAGTTGCATACTTGAGGTATACAAATATTCAGAACAGTTGCATACATGTATGCAACAATACAGAATATTTGCATACATATAAGCTGGAAAAAAATAACTGTAAACATCACAGAAATTAACGTTAAAATACTAAACTAAATTAAAAACATCACAGAAATATTCACAACAATTACTAACAGTACTCACTATAACCAAGTATCATAAAAAAATAATAAAATGCCATAACAAATTGCGGTTAGCTTTCTTTTGAAGAACAAGTCCTTTTGTTATGACCCAACTTCTTGCACAAACCACATCTAATAGTCATTGTAAATTCACTAGCAGATTTCAATCTTTTTGAAGACGATGGATGATGAGATTTCTTCTACCTTTTGGAGGAGCTATAATTGCATCTTCACTAGAAACATCTTCACCAAGAAAGTTTATGATAGAATTGATTGGATGAGAATAAGCTAATCGAAAATAACCAACTTTGAAATAATCTTCAATGTAGTCGTACACATTCAACTTGTCACAACTTAAAATACATTTAACAGCGTAAGCAAAAGCAAAACCCTTAATTTGCTACACGTTACAGGAACAAACTCGACTACATAAATTAACAAATTGATGGATCGGAGAATGAACTTAAAAAACATATTCACTTGATTTGATAACAAACCACGAAGCTCCTTCTAAATGAAGATTTCTTAATCGAGTTTCATTCACAGGGCATAAAACACTATTCCAAGTAGAAGCAATTTCACGACGATCAGACATAAGTTTCATTAAATTCAATCTAATTTTATCCAAACAAGCAGTAATTGATAAATGTCTTTCCTCCAAAATCTACTTGTTAAAGCTCTCAGAACAATTAGATGATATTTCACCATAACGGAAACTAAGGAAAAATACGTCAGTAAACTTCTCAAAAGGAATTCCACTCAAAAAGTTTGCCGTAGTAGAGCCACCAACATCTAAAAAATTCTTCAATGCAGCATTAAAATCAGTCAAACTGTAAGCATAGGCAACTCGTGCAAATATATTCAACAACAACCTCTTATTTGATTTGGGAAATTCAGATTTTAGATAAATCTTTAAATTGTTGTTCAAATGATAAAAACAAGAACCATGAATGGAATTTGGAAGCACCTTTGGAATAGCAACAAGAATACCACGATGACGATTAGAAATGAAAACAAATCTTCTATTATCATCTTTAAGAAACTCTTTAAGTTGTTCACAATACCAAATCCAATTGTCATCATCTTCTCCAGACACAATAGCAATTGCTATAGGGAAAAACCTATTAAAAAAACAAACATATAATTAACTAAACAATAAAATAAACAATAGCAGCAATTAGAAAAAAATTAGCACAAATACATCCACAAATACAAAAAAGTGCACAAAGGACAGAAAATACTATATAACAAAAGTAAATAATATTTATAAACATAACTACTGAACAGACTTGCAGCAAAAAATGCATACATATATGCAACTATTTTAAAAACTTGCATTTATATCCGCAAACATTCTGAATTATTTTTCCATAATTTAAGAATAGTTCCATAATTGTATGCAGATTGTAATAACAATAGCATAACCGTGTGCAAAATATCCAGAACACATGCATACAGTGTTAATTTCAGAATAAATATAAATTTTAATACATATATTCAGAATACTAGCATACTTGTATGCAGATATTATGAATATTTGCATACTTATATGCAGAAATTCTGAATATTTACTTGTATCCATATTTAAAATTTTTGCATACTATCATGCATGTATTAAGAATATATGCATACTAGTACGCATACTTGAATGCATGTATTCAAAATAATTGCATACATGTATGCATATATTTAGAAAAATTGCATACATGTATACATATAAGCAGAATAGATGTTGTTATCAATACAAAAAGAACTGTATAACATCATACCTTCATTTCCATTTTTACCTGTAGCAGCCATCAAACATCCTTGAGCTTTTCCCTTCATAAAAGTAGCATCAACAAAAATTAAAGGCCGACAAAATTGAAATCCATATCCATAAGCTTCAAAACCAATAAAAACCCTCTTAAATTGATGTGTAGAGTCATTACATTCCAAAACAAGTTTACTCCCAGGGTTAGTAGTAACAACAGCATCACAAAACGACTGCAAATGATGATAGGACATTACATCGCTTCCATGTAAATCTTATAATGTCAACCTCTTCCTATTGTAAGCATAATACGACTTCAAAATAACATTATACTCAGTTTGAAACAAGTTAATGATGTCCTTCATATTCATTAACAGATTAGCTTGAATATGATCACAAACCAACAATTTAATCAATTTACTGGATACACCAGGATTGTTTATGTCATGAATCCCGGCACCACAAGTATGTTCAGGTTGAAATCTCTTTATAACAAATTATTCAGGAAAATTAAACTTAAGAGAAGCATGAATCCTGAAACTACAATTTTGTTTAGAACAAATAACCGTAACTCTTTCCTTGTCATTCTTAACAAGGTTAAGCTTGTATCCAGTCTTCATACTATACATCATCACATAAAGCCTAAATTCAGTAAAACCTCCTAGAAATTGTTGACAAACACCAGGAAAAATGGGTTGATTCAAATCATATCTCAACAATTGCCTGAATAGATTGTTCGAATCACTGAATTAACAAAAGAAGAATCACTACCATAAGAAGCGTTATCTAACCTTGCATTGTTAATTGAAGAACTGCTACGATTCACCTCAACAAAAATAACCAAATAATCCTCACCATTATGTGTAGCCAACAATAGAATAGATTGAAGATCGGAATTACTTTCAATATTCCTTCTCAAACCATCTCTAAAGTGATATAATTCAAATGACAATGGACTTAAATCAGTCCATTTACCACAAACAACATTTCTCACGGTAGCAACAAAACTACCAAAATAAAGACGAATAGAAAAGCTATCATTTCCAAACTTCAACAGCACTAATACACCAATTCAGCAGGAACACTGTTATACAAAGAAGAAAATCAACAATAATAAGCCTAATCTCCAATAATCAAATAAAACTACATAAACATCTTCAAATTAATACTAAATTACATACAGTTTTATTCAGAATAGATGCATACAAGTTTAATATGTGTAACGACCCGCATTCTATGCATCAGAGGATCATAGAATATTTATTTCTTTTTCGTGTGGAATGGTTGTGTCACTTTGGGGAACGGCTATTGGGTTCATTTCCCATGTTCACGATTTTTGCCGAATTTTATATGACCGTTTTGCCCCTAGCTGATCTTGTTTCAGCCATAACTTTTGATTGGTAAGGAATTTTGATCTGAAACCACTTCCATTGGATTTGAATGATAGTTTACCTTTTCGTAGAGTGGTCACATTAGCCAAACGGACTTACCGTTTGGGAGATATGGCTGAAACAAGGTTTAGAAGGTGAAAAACAGCATAACCGGGCCTAATTAGGGTGATTAGCAAAAGGGCCCATAACCCATTTCGGGATTAAGATTATGGGGAGGCTGAGAACAGTTGGAAAACGAATTCTATTTCATTTCTCAGCTGCCTAAAACATTTCTCTAACCCTAGTCATGGTCTCCACCTTCTAATTTCATCTGAATCGCTACTAATCGCTTTCTAATTGAAGATTAAGCCAAGCCACGTCAAATCAGGGGGAAATAACACCAAATCAGAGTTGGAGCTGTTGTGTTGCATTAGAATTCGACCCAAAACAGATAATATTTCAGATCTATAGTTTGTCTGTGGCCTAGGTGAGTGATTTGTATCGTTTTTCACTAATTATGACTAATTAAGGGTGATTAGTGGTAATTAGTGGAATTATTCGTGATTAAATTCTGTAAAAATTTGTAAAATTCTGAAATATTATTTTAGGGCACTGTTATAAATTTGGATTAATTTGGATAAGTTTTGCTAATCCTATCATTAGTTGTGCTTAAACATGATTAAGGGGAAAAACTTGGGTTTTGGGTATGTTTGATCCATATTGACATATCATATTGTTGTTTTGATGTTTGTGGTTGATTATACATATTTCTATGACTGTATGGTATGCTTTGTGATTGATTAGAAAAGTTAGAACGATCGAAAACGTCGTCGTATGGCGTAAAACAGTTGCTGGAAGAGTTGCAGGAAATTGTGCAGGAACCGGATCGGATCGCCCCTCACACCCCGACCGTGAGGAAGGATCACGAACCCCACACCCTGAGCGTGAGGAATGATCACGAACCACACACCTCGACCGTGAGGAAGGATCACGAACCCCACACCCCAATCATGAGGAATGATTACGAACCCCACACCCCGATCGTGAGGAATGATCACGAACCCTCACACCCCGACCGTGAGGAAGATGGGGAAACCCCACACCCCGATCATGAGGATGATCACGAACCCTCACACCCCGATGTGAGGAAGATGGCGAACCCTCACACCCCGACCGTGAGGAATAGGGCAAACCCTAGGATGGCGAGCCGCGAACCGTGACCTGAAGCTTAGAGCCATGATCATGAGTCACGAACCGAACCACCAGGATGAAGACCATGAACCGGGAGAAAGGCCACAAACCGAGCTCACCATCACGACCAGGGTATGGGTCACGAGTGGACCCCACAACCAATGAGTAGGACCCACGAACCATGCGAGTCACTAACCGTGCATATCTGAACTGAAGTATGGACATGAATGGAAGCTTGGAGCTATGAACCGAACCAAACGGAGATCGAACGGGAATGACGATCAAAACCCGAGATGCAAAGGTAGTCTAAGTGAGAAGTTATAGCTTAGGATCCAGACGGGAACCAACGAGTCAACTTCATGATTGGGCGTTTCTGCGGGACATGTGCAAAGGGGTTATCAATACCTATAATTTTGGTCCACCACTGAGAGATGGATTTGGGGCTTGTAGTGATAGTTATACAGGGTTGGACTCCGTCATAGCCCAAAGGATTAGGTGAACAGAGTAATGGGTATCGTATGCTTTACGTACTTAGTGAGAGATGTGAGGATAGTTGCTATGTTTGATTTGTTTGCTACCTCTATGACATGCACACACCCCCTCCCATGTATCCTTTCACCATATGTTAGTGTTACCTTAGAGTATTGTACATCTTGTTGTGCTGACTCTTTGGTTGCAGGTCCAGGTATGATTGGATTATACCTGTTATTGTTCTGTTTTGTTGCTTATCGCTCATACCAGACTTTTGTCTGGCCTAGAGATTTATGTCTCTTCTTTTTACTCTAGGTGCTCCTAAACGATAAGACTAAGGACAAGTTAGGTGGTATGCACAAGTAGTTGATCCAGAGACGAGCAGGAGGCTCCCACGTATTATTAGCATATATTCTCCCTGTGTTGTTGCTGGTCACTACGTGGGCATTAATAGTGTACCTTTTCTTTCTTTCTTTTTTCTTTAGAGAAAGTTATTTGAAGTTGTAATAAGGATGTTTGATCATAAGCTGTATTTTGGATTTCCGCTGCTACGATGGTTTAAGTTTTCATCTTATGCACTGTCTTGCCTGTTTTATGTCAAAGTTATGTTATTATTATATTTTATTCCATTCGCTGTGAGATATACTACAGGTTCCTTTGTTGGTTCATAGCTTCAAATTACTTTCTTCTCTTTTCTTTTCTTTCGACGACCATTCGGTTCTAGTTGGACATCGGTACAACGCATTTCAAAGGAAATGTCGGCTGGTGCGGGGCGGGTCGTCACATTTGGTATCAGAGCTCTAGGTTGCGTAGTTAACCTAGGGGAAGGCATGAGGGAGAGATATTATACGTATATGAGAGCGCGTACTTGTGATATTTTGGTTTTCAAAAGATATATATATGTATATATACTATTAGTATATCTAAGGAGGAAGTCGCACTGCACTGGCACGACATTGAGATGGTTAATCGTTTTCTCTTTACAGACTGAACGATGAGCCGATATACGAGGAGTATAGGTTCAGGAGAAAACAATAGGGATGTTCTTGATATGAGGACGATGTTTACTACCTTCATGCGAGAGATGATTAGGGATGCTCGGGGAGCAGTTCCTAATGCTGCTAACGGTGGTGGTGCAGTAATACAGACGCCTAGGGCCGATTTTGCCAAGCTTAACAAGGATTATACTAGTCTTGGCGGGAAGTCGTTCAACGGAACGGAGTCGATTACGGATGTTCAAGATTGGTTGGATAGTTGTGAGCGCATCTTCGAGGACTTGGGAATCGATGATGCCATGAAGAGAAAGTTAGCATCGCGTCAGCTTCAAGGACGAGCCATGAATTGGTGGAATGCTATTGAAGCGGTTACTCCTGAAGATCAAGTTACTTGGAATCAGTTTATGACTCGTTTCAGCGAAAAGTTCATTCCAGCTGCTCACAAATCTGAATTGTTTAGAATTTTTTTGGAGCTTAAGCAGAATGGTAGGGCGGTCTCGGAATATATTGCTGAGTTCGATACTTTATCGAAGTATGGATTATATCTACACTGCCGAGAAGAAGAACGAGAAGTTCATAACCGGCTTAGATGAGTACTTAGGGGAAAGGCTGATAAACCACATTGATGAGACGTTCTAGTCTATAGTGGGGAAAGCATTGAGACCGGAGAGTCTTTACCCTAAGTCAAAGGCCGATGTTGCTTTTGCATCTGTGGAGGAACCAAAGCCGCAAGCAAGCGGTGGAGGTAAGGAGTCTAAGAATAAGAGAAAACATAATCAGACCAAGGGTGGTCAGAAAAAGAAGGACAAGAAAGAAAAGAGTGCTTTAGTTGTGGCAAGAAGGGCCACTATGCTAGAGATTGTCAGGAAAAGCCTGGGGAAAGGAAGTGCTTCAATTGCGGCCAAGTGGGGCATCACAAGGATAATTGCCCGCAACCACTTAAAGAGAAGCAGATTGTGAAAGCATATGCTATCAACGTTGTTCCTTCTTCGTCGAATGCCCCAACTGCGGCGGAGAAGGGAAAGGGCATCATTATTCGAGGTATGCTTTCTATTTATGACGTTTCTGTTCTAGTTTTGTTGATAGCGAGGCATCCCATTCCTTCATATCTAGTGACCTGGTGGATAAGTTGGGATTGGAACCTGAGATAGTCGATAGACCTTTAGCTGTGACGAGCCCGATTGGTGGCTCGACTAACCTTGGTATGATTTGTTGTAATGTGGTCTTATCGAGTCATGGATGTATGTTTGCTTGTGATTGCTTAGTTGCTTTCCTAGTATCATCTCACGTAGATTGACTGAATTCGGAGAAGATGTTCCTTGGGTGCTTGTCTGATATTGCATTAGGCATTTGGGGCTTCTGCTTGGGGAATGTCGACTTCGACTAGGATGGTTTGCACGAGAGATAAATAGTTGTTGCGATTTTTCATTGGATGATATCTTGGTTTACTCGGGGAGTGATGGGCAGCGTGACATGATAAGACTATTCGATGGTATGGACTTCCCCGGGTTAGACTCGATAGGGTTATGAGATGACTCGAGTGGGACTCGAGAAAGATGCAAAGAAATGGATTGTTTAGGACCCTATGTTGATGTTCTTTTTGAAGGAATAGGATATGTTCGTTGATCATGGAAGATGCAACGAAGGTTAGGACGATTCAAGTTGGACTTGAACTCGTAAAAGAAAATAGGTGTTCGTTGATCTTGGAGATGCAACGAATATGGAGACGACTCACGCTGGATTGGAGTTTGTCGGTAATGGGTACTCAAGACTGGGTCTGAGTTTATGGGTAATAGATTGACTCGAGTTGGACTCGAGAAGGCTGCAAGGAAATGGATTGGCTCGAGTTAGACTTATGAGGGCAGCAAGATAATGGATAGACTTGGGTGGGGCTCGAGTGTTTTAGGCGGACTAAAAGCAGGGGTATCTATGGACGCCCGTTACCTTGGATCCATTGGACGTGATCTAGTTATCCTTGGAGGATAAACGTACTTTGGACGTACGGTAGTCCGTATGGAGGCGGGGCTTCTGTTGGCCTTGGGATTGGTTGGACCAGTCAAGTAGGTATCGACGTATGTATGGATTTAGCAGGTGATAGGTAGGACATGTTTGATGGATTTTATGGTTGCTATGTTTGTTCCTATATTTTTCCCTTGAATAGACTATCACCTGTAGGATTCTGATAATAGAGAACGAAGAGATGACGATATACACAGATGCATGTGGTACCAGACTAGGTGTTGTAATGATGCATTGAGTAGGAGACATGCCAGTTTAGGTGTTATGTTTCTTGAATGAAAGTAACTGGAGTATATCGTGGGATATGATTTCAGACCTAAGTATGGATTGGATCCAGAAATGTTAACAAGTTTGACGATCAAACCGACTTTGATTGAGAGGATTGGTTCTAGTCAGAGGGACGATCCTAATCTATTGGAAATCATCTCCAAGGTAGAGATGGGCATCGACAATGAGAAGATGAACAAGCATGGAGTTGATCGAGGAAGATGGCTTCGAAAGAATGATAGACTGGTTGTACCCAATGTCAATGGATTGAGAGATGAAGTTCTTAGAGAACGTCATCACTCAATACTGACTATGCAACCCCAATGGTAATAAAATGTATCGAGACATGAAGCAGACCTACTATTGGGAAGGGGTGAAGAGAGACGTTGGGAAGTTTATATCTAAGTGAATGAATTGCCAGCTAGTTAAAGCTGAGCAAAAGGAGCTTAGTGGTTTGTTACAACCGTTGGAAATTCCCGAATGGAAGCAAGAACAAGCCTCAATGGATTTCATCGATGGTTTAGCAAGGACCAGATCGGGTCATGATAGTATTTGGGTGAATCATGTATTAGAGGATCTCTTGAGAGCTTGTATATTAGATTTTGGTGGGTCATGGGATGACCATTTGCACCTAGTTTAGTTTGCATATAATAATAGTTGTCAGTCTAGTATTGAAATGGCTCCATTTGAAGATTTGTACGGAAGACCGTGCAACTCACCATCACATTGGTTAGAAAACAGTGGAAAATTTGTGCTTGGACCAAAAGTAATAAGGGAAACATCAGATAAGAACAAGGTTGTCCAACAGTGAATGAAGGCTGCCCAAGATAGGCAGAAGAGTTAGGCTGATAGAAGACGAAGAGATTTGGAATTCTTCGTTAACGACTTGGTATTCGCCAAGATCTCTCCATTGAAGAGTGTGATTCGATTCGGTAGGAGATACAAGTTGGTACCAAGGTTTGTTGGTCCATTCCTAGTTTACGAGCAAGTTGGGAATTTGGCATATAAAATTGAGTTACCTAACAAGATGGCTGGAGTTCACAACGTATTTCATGTTTCCCAGTTAAGGAAGTTTGTTCACGACCCTAATGCGGCTATTTCACTAGATCAGTTGGATGATATCGAGGTTGAACCCGAGGCGGTTGGGAACCGCAGACCTATGCGTATTGTTGGGAACGATACGAAGCATCTTCGAAGGAAGGTGGTGAAACTAGTCAAAGTTCGGTTGGGTGATGATGAGAAAGACTGTACTTGGGAAACAGAGGAGAACATGAGGAAGACGTATCCAATACTCTTTGCCTGGTAAGGTTTTTATATCGATATAATACTCCCTCATTAGTAAACCGCATGCTAGGACAGACTTGTTATGTTATTATGTATGTTTGATTGTTTGAAAGTGATTGGTAGGCATGCAGGATCCTTTGTATGTTTTGATTAAGAAATTTCGGGGACGAAATTTCTTAAGGGGCAGAGAATGTAACGACCCACATTCTATGCATCGGAGGATCATAGAATATTTACTTCTTTTTCGTGTGAAGTTGTATGGTCGTGTCACTTTGGGGAACGGCTATTGGGGTCATTTCCCATGTTCACGATTTTTGCCGAATTTTATATGACCGTTTTGACCCTAGCTGATCTTGTTTCGGTCATAACTTTTGATTGGTAAGGAATTTTGATTTGAAACCACTTTCGTTGGATCCGAATGATGGTTTACCTTTCCGTAGAGTGGTCACATACGGACTTACCGTTTGGGAGATATGGCTAAAACAAGGTTCAGAAGGTGAAAAACAGCTTAACCAGGCCTAATTAGGGTGATTAGCAAGAGGGCCCATAACCCATTTCGGTATTAGGTTTATGGGGAGGCTGAGAACAGTTGGGAAACAAATTCTATTTCATTTTTCAGCCGCCTAAAACATTTCTATAACCCTAGCCATGGCCTCCACCTTTTAATTTCATCTGAATCGCTCCTAACGCTTTCTAATTGAAGATTAAGCCAAGCTACGTCAAATCAAGGGGAAATAACACAAAATCAGAGTTGGAGCTGCTGTGTTGAATTAGAATTCGACCCAAAACAGATAATACTTCGGATCTATAGTTTGTGGCAAGGTGAGTGATTTGCATCGTTTTTCACTAATTACGGCTAATTAGGGGTGATTAATGGTAATTAGCGAAATTATTCGTAATTAAATTCTGGAAAAATTTGTTAAATTCTAAACTATTATTTTAGAGCTCTATTAGAAATTTGGGTTAATTTGGATAAGGTTTTCTAATCCTATCACTAGTTGTGCTTAAACATGATTAAGTGCAAAACATGGGTTTTGGGTATGTTTGATCCATATTGACATATCATATTGTTGTTTTGGTGTTTGTGGTTGATTATACATGTTGCTATGACTGTATAGTATGCTTTGTGATTGATTAGAAAAGTTAGAATGGTCGAAAACGCTCTCGTATGGCGTAAAACAGTTGCTGGAAGAATTGCAGGAAATTGTGTAGGAACCGGATCGGATCGCCCCTCACACCCTGACCGTGAGGAAGGATCACGAACCCCACACCTTGAGAGAGAGGAATGATCACGAACCACACACCCCGACCGTGAGGAAGGATCACGAACCCCACAACCTGAGCGTGAGGAATGATCACGAACCACACACCCCGACCATGAGGAAGGATCATGAACCCCACACACTGATCGTGAGGAATGATTACAAACCCCACACACCAATTGTGAGGAATGAATACGAACCCTCACACCCCGACCGTGAGGAAGATGGCGAAACCCTAAACCCCGATCGTGAGAATGATCACGAACCCTCACACCCCGACCATGAGAAAGATGACGAACCCTCACACCCCGACCGTGAGGAATAAGGCGAACCCTAGGATGGCGAGCCGCGAACCGTGACCTGAAGCTTGGAGCCATGATCATGAGTCACGAACCGAACCACCAAGATAAAGGCCACGAACCGGGAGAAAGGCCATGAACCGAGCTCACCTTCACGACCAGGGTATGGGTCACGAGTGGACCCTACGACCAACGAGCAGGTGCCACGAACAATGCAAGTCACTAACCGTGCAAATCTGAACTGAAGTATGGACATGAATGGAAGCTTAGATCTTCGAACCGAACCAAACAGAGATCGAACGGGAATGACGACCAACCCGAGATGCAAAGGTAGTCTAAGTGAGAAGTTATAGCTCAGGATCCAGACGGGAACCAACGAGTTAACTTCATGATTGGGCTTTGCTGCGGGAAGTGTGCAAAGGGGTTATCGATACCTATAATTTTGGTTCACCACTGAGAGACAGATTAGGTGCTTGTAGTGATAGTTATACGGAGTTGGACTCTGTCATGGCCCAAAGGATTAGGTGAACAGAGTAATGAGTATCGTATGCTTTACGCACTGGGTGAGAGATGTGAGGATAGTTGCTATTTTTGATTTGTTTGCTATCTCTATGACATGCACACCCCCTCCCCCGTATCCTTTCACCATATGTTAGTGTTACCTTAGAGTATTGTACATCTTGTTGTGCTGACTCTTTTGTTGCAGGTTCAAGTATGATTGGATTATACCTGTTATTGTTCTATTTTATTGCTTATCGCTCATACCAGACTTTTGTCTGACCCAGAGTTTTATGTATCTTCTTATTACTCTGGGTGCTCCTAAACGATCAGACTAGAGACAGGTTAGGTGGTATGCACAAGTAGTTGATCCGGAGACGAACAGGAGGCTCCCACATATTATTAGCATATATTCCCCCTGTGTTGTTGCTGGTCACTACGTGGGCATTAGTAGTGTACCTTTTCTTTCTTTTTGCTTTAGAGACAGTTATTTGAAGTTGTAATAAGGATGTTGGATCATAAGCTGTACTTTGGATTTCCGCTGCTATGATGGTTTAAGTTTTCAGCTTATGCACTGTCTCGCTTGTTTTATGTCAAAGTTATGTTATTATTATATTTTATTCCATGCGCTGTGAGATCTACTACAGGTTCCTTTGTTGATTCATAGCTTCAAATTACTTTTTCTCTTTTCTTTTCTTTCGACGACCGTCCTGTTCTAGTTGGACATCGGTACAACGCATTTTGAAGGAAATGTCGGCTGGTGCGGGGCAGGCCGTCATAATATGCATATATTAAAAATATATGCATATTTGTATACAACTTTTCAGCAGAGACGCATACAAACAGATATTCAAAAGAGTTGCATATTTGTATGCATATATAGAGAATATATGCATACTTATATGCGACTTTTCAAAACATATACAAACCGGTATGCACTATTCTAAAAATAGTTGCATACTTGTATGCTTATATTCAGAATATTTGAATACTTGTATGCACGTATTCTGAATAGAAGCATAACTCTATTGAAATATTTCAGAAATAAATTGTACAATCAATAACAACAATAAAACTCTATACAATAACCACATTAACCATCGACAAAACTCGAGAATAAACTCACCATCAGAATCATCAATCAACAAAAATCGAAAATAAAGTGATACGCATATACGAAAAAAATATAAATTACCTTGAAGAAGAAACATCCATTATTTATATCAATGAAAGTCGAATTAAACCTCTGAAGAAATTCTGAGTGAATCGAATATTAGATCGAAAATAACAGTTTGAGTATTACTTTGAAAGAATCCAAACTCAAAAACATAGATCGATGAAGACGCTATAGACAGAAAAAACATCGATAATTTGAAAGAGGGTATTTCTGGAAAAATAATAGCCGTAATTTGAAAATAGGGATGCGAAATGTGTGTTTTAAAACGAGAGGATTTCAGCTTAATTAAGTTTAATTTTAAGAATGTGAGCCTAATTTTCACTAAATAAATCTTGGTAAAAACGGAAAGTAAATTATACTTTCCAAATTCGATATAATCGAATTTAATGTATAATTCTCCTTCAAATAGACTCTATTTGATTAACGTTCTGAACGTCAGAATATACTCACCATTTCAGGTTAACACAACTTCTAAATTCATTTTTAAATTTATCACTTCAAATATTTGTCAATTTCCTTTTATAACCCTTTTAATTTGCAAAACGTTTGCTTTTTAAATCGTTATTCACTTTAAAATGTGAATATATTTTTTCTATAGAAATCTGGACTCATTTTATTAAATCAAATCTTGATTTAAATAAAAAATATCAATACAGTATAAAATTCCATCTATCTAGTTCTTTTACAAATTCATGTTCATACTCCACTTAATAAACTCCATTTACAAGTCAACTTCTTGTTAATTACATATTAAGTTTATAACTTAATCCTGATTTCATATTCAATAATAAATTATCGATTTCAAACCAAATATTAAATGCGTTGTCAAATTCTGAATTATATAATATATAATTTCTAAAAATAAATCATTTTAATAATATTCGACATCGTCGAATTCTCATTATAAATTTCAATCCTATTTTCATTTTGAACATTGAAATAATTCCATCGTTTTCTTTTTTAATATATTCATAATTTATTTAATAATTATTATTTCATATTATTTATAAACATCGTTTATAAATCAAATCACTTGTTTTAATATAATAAAACAAGTTATTATATTCTAGCCTAAATGAAATTCCATTTATATTTTAGAAATAGTTTTTTCCTTTTTAAAACTCGAATTCTTTCCAATATATTTTTATGGCATTTAAATACCAATTATTTTAGGGTCAATGTTGTTCAAACAGCCCAAACAAACGATAATCAACCACACATTATTTGACACATCATATAATGTAATATATGAAAAACAATAATATAATTATTGAGGAATCCAGCTGGATCCCTCTAACCTGTTTCCCTGTAACCACAGATGTTAATCAATAAACATAACATCAATTTCATATCAATATGAAATATGAAAAAAATATTCAGTATTCAATAAATGATTTGTATATATAACTATATATGTATTTCAACCGATTATTTAGCAATCCATCCAAACAATCATCACACATGATCCAATCATCATTTAACAGTATTAAAATAAGTATATAAAATTTATAAACTGGACAGAGCTAGTGAGTTTACTCACCTTGGTCATTAATTGTTGTATAAAAATTAACGTTGTTTGATCATATCAGATTGTTTTATTTTGTCTAAAATTCGAACGAGCTCCAAATGCCTCCAAACCAGTTCCATGTTGTAGCCTACGATCATACGATCCTAACGGATCAGGCCGTTCGAAATTCTGATATCGTACGGATGAGATATTAAATTAACAACTCAATACGTTATTATATTTTATAACTAAACATAAACAAATTTAATTATTGGGCCTTACATCTTTAACCCGGCCCACGTCTTCTACCTCATACCTGCACCCAATTCAATAGTCTTCTTCCTTGATGCACCCAATTCCAGTGTCCAAGACTCCAAGCCATTATCGCATAATGTAATTCTTTTTTTAATCTAGGCCTCATGTTTTTTTATCATCTCATACCCATCCTTAAAACCTAGACCCACATGGACATCTTCATCCCTCTCATAAAAGCTACAACCTCCTACAAACAGCCATTGCCACACAATAATATTGATCTTCCTTCCTACCCCCACACCGTTTAAAATCACCAATTTTTTTCCAATACTCACGTTTTCAAATTCTCTCTAACCCCATATCGTTTTCATGAAACTCAGCTTCTCTATGCCATATGCGTTCTCTAGTTTGAAACCATGAACTACCGGAAAGCTTTGACAATTTTTATCCCAAAAAATCTCCAATTTTTGCACAAAGGTGCGGTGATCCACCACCATTCCAAAACCAAACTTGAAAACCTCCCTACTTGCCTACAGCTTTGGCAAACCATGGTCATATCCCACGGCCTTGTTTATATATACTACTCACGCAAGCTCACGACCACAAACCCAAGCATCTATTTCTTTACACACAAATATATAACCTAAGTTGCTCCGCATATGCTCCAAAAAAAGCATGCAAACTCACAACACTTGGAAAAAGAAATGGGAAGAACAGGGAATGGAAAAAAAATAGTGAAAGCAAAATGAAAGCTACCTAAGGGTAAAAAAAATGTAGAGAATCGAGAGAAGTTGGGCATTTCATTTTGTGCGTGAGTGGTGTGAGAAGATCTCCCATGGTTGTTGCTTGCGTTTGATATAAGGTGCGAAGGAAAAATGAAGAGAAGTGAAAAAACAGAAAGATGATGTATTTTAGTGTTTTATATAGGTGAAATTTACTTGATAGCAAATTAAACTTGGTAGCCAAGAAAAATAGGTGCAGAGCTATATACAAAGGTACAAGACTGAGACGTAAAACAATGAGGTAACAGCAGTTGTTGGAATGGGTATGCTTGTACGATGGAATGTACATATAGGGTGGCGCAGCATATAGGTAGGTTAGCTAAGGGCGTGTCAAAAGATTTATAAATATGTTTTGCAAATATTAGATATTTATTAAAGGTACCCTACTGCATAATTTTTTTCGTATACAGACTGTTATTGACAAAAATAAAAATATGGTCGCGACAAGAAATGTGCCACGATCCCAAAAATATAATAATATAGACAAGTTAACTTATTTTGTGAAATTCCAAAAATGTTGATTTAGGGTGCAAAATACGTTAAACGATAAGTTGCTTATTTTCCAAATAAAAATTATGGAAAAACTCTATAATTAAATTAAAAATACGTCTTAAATATCTTACCCAAATTCGAAATCAACGATTTGTTATATTTAATAAATCGTTATGGTTTATGAAGGATTCCATAGCGACTCTCTGAAAATTTGGTTTGGACATAACTTACAATATATAAGACGAAATCTTGGTTTTTCACTTCCATTAGAAATATATAATTCAATAGATTTCAATGTTTCTTGTTTCAAAGAAATTCGACTTATAATGAATCCTGTATACTCAATTGAAGTTCAAAACTCAATATTACGAACTAGCACGACGTTATGAACTCGTTTATAATTATATTTCAATTTATACGTTCAATTGTCGTTTAAATAATAAATTCGTTATTATAACTCAAATCTAAATTCAATTTAATATCATATATTACCCAATTCACGTAATATTTCCACTTTCCACTATTTTCATATTATTTCAGAATTAAATTTATTATTCCACTGTTCATATTAATTGAATATTCAAAATTATTTGAATTAAAACCGTTTAAATTAACAAACCATTATATTAAATTAATTAAATAAATAAATTATTACATCACAAAAATTATGGGACGTTTCAAGGAGATAATGATACTATTTCCTTCTGTTTGAGCACAGCTGAAGCAAATAAAACTATTTGCTTCTGTTGTGTGAAAGACTGAAGCAAATGATTGCATTTGTTTTAGTTGTGAGCACAACTGAAGCAATTGACATGTGCTGTAGTAGTTCCAGCATCCCATAGAATCCACATAGGTATGTACTACGCGCCTGAGGTTCCAACACCAATAAATCTCGTGGGGATTTAATTGGGGAAAAGAGGCGGCTAAAGAGGGTCGTAGAGGCATGGCGAAATTTCTTCAAATCCATGGAAAAGGGTATAAATCTGGATAGAGGAGGCTACAAGCTTCGATTTGATACCAATTTTGAGAAAAACGGTGGAGTTTTGGAGCAGTGGTGGGTGTTGGAAGTGGGGAAGGGGATGGGTTCGTTTGCTCTCGTGTTGGGGAAAATGGAAATGACGAAGCTTCGACTTCATCATTTTTATATCGCCGAAAACGACGCGGGTGGATCAACCCACCTTTGGGGTGTGTTGACCCCTGTGTCACCCACCTTTTGGGTGTGTCGACTCAACCTTTTTTTCCGGCTACCCCTTTCTAAGTTTCCTATCGACTATTCGCTACTCCGAAGTTTGAAATATTCCCCTTGGTTCAGTCGACAGAGTGTTCCACTTCTCATATGTTCTTACACAGTTGGAACGACATTTCCATTAATTTCTTGAACACAATTAGAATTCCAAAGAGTTTCTTGAACCGAATTACCATTTTTGCTTCCGTTATATTCTCCAACTACTACGTACACTTTTCTAACTCAATCACTCAATGGTTCATCTTTTCCATATTTCCAAGATCATTACTACAGTGTACAAGTTTTGGTATCTCAACTTCTTCCGTGTATACAGATATATGTATATATATATATATATCCTTTTATTTAAAAATATATAAATACGTTTACTCACTATATATACAGGAATCTTAAACCATAGCTCTGATACCAAGTGTAACAAACCGAATTTTGACAGATCGATTTTTTTTCTTCAAAAATCCCTATCTAACGAAGCCAGAGTTGGCTTATCTGGTATCCTACAGAAAAGACAGAGCTAATAAATATATTCGAGCTCGATAAAACTTATCACAACGGAATGGACAAAATTTAGTAATAAAATATAGCCTTACCGAGATGATAAGACTATCTAACAAGTGTCCAAAGGCTACCAAATCTCTGCCATAAACCTAACTTGTGAGTATGTTATGACGAGTGGATCAGAACACAAAGTTCTGGTGAATGGACAAATTATACATTCTGAAATAACCCTAGATATACCTTTCATTTACATTTTCTTAAGTATTAGGTTATTTCGGTTAAAAGCACTCAAGGCTCCGCACTCACGCCGTACCCATCTACTCCCCAGTAGTTTGACCTAATGTAGCATATAAGCTATACCCACCATCTCAAGGTACTCCCTATAGTCCCATCCTCGTATGGTCTCAGCTGTCACACCATGGAAGCATATATGACCTGCATCATGCACTAAACTACGTATGGAAATAAACATCACTATGCCTTGTAATAGATTAGAACTACCATTGCTATGTCATGTAAGCGTATGGATCCTCGTATTTGAACTCCTCGGTCTATTCACGTCTCAACGCGAAGTAATGTCCCAGTATACAATACACCACCCAGTGCATGTGTCTAGACCATCACACGAATGTAATGCCTACTATAACCCGAGTCTCATAATAGGGTTGCATCCAATGCACAAAAACTTGGACGAGAGATTTTAATATCTGTTGAGAATAACTTCATTATGCCTACACACAATATTCACATATGGTATGTCTTTTCACAGTGGCTATGGCCCCACCTTGGCCCTTCCCTTAACTAATGAAAGACTTCTTCAATGGCTAAGTGACGTGCCCTTATCAACCAATTTAACATCCAATTTGGCATGTTCCACAACCAACGTCTCGATAGTGAAAGATCGAATGTCTGTAGGTTTAGCTCTAGGCTTTCTGTATCACGCTAACTTTCGATGATAGGTATCCGACAATTACTATCCTTAATTTGGTCCTAATCAGTCTCTCCTACTGGTGAGGAAAACCGCGAAATCACGTAATGCCATCTTCCATAGCCTTTTTATTGTCACACCTCAAATGTAGTGAAGGTATACTCACCGGATGGTACCGTGCAGACTAAACCTCTGTAGGTACATCCCTTAGACCTTCCACACAAAGGACCATCACGAAGTATCCTACCAAGTCCCGTAGAAGTCGCGTACTTCCCTCTAGTCTCATAGAATAATCAAATGGATGTGCTCCGTTCGCGTATCCAGACACCACGATGATCTACCCCTATTAGGTCCTTCATCTTCATACGTACAGATTGGTTCTAACGTGTCACGCCAACATATTATTAGATCTTACGTCTAATATCTAATTATGTGCTTGCTTTACCTCATTCGCATTTGCTGATTAAGTTGATTATCTACGCATTTACTTTTATTCAAGCTACTTGGTTTATTAGCACACAATTTGCTGCTTACTTTCTTTAATCAGCACTATGTCGCCGGAGCGAATTTCCTCTTATTATTTATTATGTGTATTAGACTTAATACTTCCAATTATAATCCTACTAACATTAAGCCTTCTTTAATCATTCTTATTTAATCATAACCTTGACTTACACTGTTATCACAACTTCTTCTTGTTGTTGTTTACCTATTAACTTAGTTATCTTAACTAAGGTTTATTAATAATTTCTCTTTTCTACATTATAGCCAATATTATAATTCCTTTAGTCCTTAAGACAATCCTACATATTATATTTCATTCTCATTTATATAATTAATTATAATAGGTTATATTCCCCGTGTATCACAATTCTTCTTAGGTTCCTTAATATGAACCAACTTTTACTGTTGTAAACTTTCTTTAATTTCTGCCATGTACATTTTTATTATTTCAAGAAACTTTTTCACATACCTCATTTTATTTGTTAGTGGAAAGGTGTTGTTAATGATATTTTCCGTCAACACAGAGATAGGTTTATGGAGGTGGACCTAAAGGGAAAATGGGTTTGTCTAACTTCTACAAGCTTGAGTTAATTCACCGTTTCCTAGATATCAAGTTCTAAGCCCAAAAGGATAGTTACTCTTCCCTCAGGGGGTAAATATCACGCTTAAGCGACTTAAGAACCAACAGTTATTTTAGGACAAGGGTTCCCTAAACACAACACTCAGTAGAAGGCCATATGGCTTGTGGGAAGGATATAATCTTGAGTGGGAGCTCGTGACTATGTAGAAAGAATATAGTATATTGTATAAGCAATAACTATGAAAACTCATAAGAAACTCTTAAGAAATATGCTAAGTGTTGATCCACTCTTTACTGATCTTTGATTTGGAATACATAAGTGATTACAATAGAAATCCCAAATTGATTTAGAAATTGGGGTTTACTCTAGAGAAAAAGAGTACAAGAATGTGGAATGAGAAAATCGTCACTAAAATGAGACCCTTGGAGTCTTATTTATAGACAAATCGGGGCCCCTTTTGCTACTGGCTAGTAGAAGCCCCTGTCGGCCGCTTTTCCTTTTGGTTCTGGAAGCTTTGGCTCTTAGCCGCCTTTCCTTTTGGTTTCGGAAGCTTTGCTTATGGCTTTTTAAGGTGTCGGTTCTGGCTCTCGTAAGGATGGCCCTAGTATTTGGAACTTCTTTTTGATGTCATGTCTATCTTCTTTGTATTGATATTGAGCATGTCGGTGTAAATAGGTTTCAGAAGGTTTCGACTTTCAGATATAGGCTTTCGGTCTTGCTATTAGTTTCGCACGGAACTTGGCTTAATGATTCAAGTGGATGGTTATCGGATCCGCCACCCCTATCGGTATCGCACTAAGCAAATTAGTGTGGATAGTTTGTCTCTCTTCGAGGTTTCGTCTTGCCTTTCGGGAGATACTCGAAGTGTATCTCATCTTTTCAGAGGTTTTCTTCTGGTGCTTTATTAGTTGCTTACTAAAGTGTCCTCTCGGTGACCATCTGATGGGAGTCTCAGTAGCTGGTTCCCGGATGATTCCTTTATGTTTTAAACTCTGCACTATTGATCCTTTCGTCCCTTGATGTATCGTTATTAAGCAAGTTAATACCGATAGCCCTTTGTCCTTCTAGGTCTCAGTTTGTGGGGCCCCTAGTCTTTCTCTTCATTAGCTTCCGGTTTTGGGTGTCCCTCCGTTATCTACCCTTCATGCTGGAGCTACCCTTCCGGTATCTTTTCTTTGTATTGGTTATGAGATCTTTCCTTTAATGATGGTGTCGTTTGTCTAGATTTCAGGTTGTTTCCTTATGCTCTTGGCTTTACCTTGTGCCTGAATCTTTCTTATGGGTTATTCTTCTGTGCTTGTAACGGTACGTTACCCCTTCACCGGCAGCTTGTCTCGGCTTTAAATTTGGAAGTAACATTTTCCCCACTTTTTGAAGGGTTAATTTCAACTTTTCAAGTCAAACCTTTTGACTTTCTTTTGGTGTGTCGACCCCATGCCTCTTGGCATCCTTTAATCAGGTTCGTTGATGAATTTCTCTCTGTACGGTTCGGGTTTACAAGATATTTCATTATAAATACTTTCTCCATCTTCATCTCCGCCTTTTACCTGAAAATCAAATTCTCAAGCTAGATTATCATTCTTTCAAGAATTACTCAAGCCCTCTTCAAAATTATTACTTGATCTACGTAGAAAATTATTATATGGACACCAAATGTGGCAACCGTGAGTATCGAACCCCCGACCTCCCGTAAAGCAACACCACGCACTAACCACTGTGCTAAAAGATCTTTTTTTTTCTCCTAGAATCTCGAATTCGATTCTCTGTAAGTGTCTTTACTTCTATTATAAATTATGCATTTAAATTGATTGGAAAATTAATTAATATTTTGACGTATTTTGATGCGAGTTTAATCAATAATGATAGCCCCTTTAAAAAGTTTGGTATGCAAAACTAGCTATATAAAGGGGCTAATTTTATCATGAAGTAAAATGTTATGCTTTCAGTACGAGTTAGTCCAATCACCATTATTGCCACTCTATTTTTCTTCCGACCTTGCCGACACCGTCACTTGCATTTATTTAGCTTTTGTCCCGGGTGTGTCGAGTTAGCTTAAGGGTGTCGGTAAGGCTTTGTAAACTTAATTCACCAGGATGTCTCGATCTTAATTTTACTCGTACTGGGTTTGGGAATCAATTAGGCTTTAGGTGATGATATCGAATTATTTGGTCTTGGCTGAACCACCATTGCACGGCATTAACAGTTTGATTTTCTTGGCACATGCCTTTCAACTTTTAAACTTCGATGTCGAGATAGCCAATTTCACCATCATCAAAGGTCTAATTGTTTCCAAATGGGGTTTAACTATGTGCCAACCCTTTTAGGCTTGACACTTAAGATCGATTTGCTATACAACAAAATAAGCCATTTACACTAACAAATTGTACTTGCTGCTAGATCTACGTATGAATGCTATATGCACTTTTACGTAAACAGAAGTAGTGTTGATCACATATATTATGAAAGGATTTCACTTGGCAACGTTATGTCTAGTAAAAAGAGCCCCGTCAAATCGAAGGCCAAGGGTTCCAACACTCCACGAGCCAAGAAGGAGTTCGCTTCAAAGTCTTCTTTATTCACTTCTCAAGATAACGTGAAGACCATTCTTCACGGTTTTGGAATATCAGGCATAGATGCCATTGTTGCTTCTTCTTGAGATTCCACTTAGAACCCTCCAGAAGGGTACTTCGCATACTCGGCGATCCATATTTGGCACGAAGGCTTCCATCGTTTTCTACCCTTCCTGCTCAGGCTTTTGTGTGACCTGGGAATTCCTCCTATCCAACTCTCACCCAACACCTATACCCTGCTTTTATGCTTAGAAGGTTTGGCACTTGCATCAAATCAAGTTTCTCTTAGCCCCAAGCTCATTCGTCACATGATATGGTTTTCTAAGAGTGCAGAGTCTCCGATTTGGCATGTGAATCCTATAAAGAGGCTGATAATCAATAGCATTAGCAAGACTAAGCCTTAGGAAGAGCAGTTCTTTCTTGTTAGGTACGCCCTTGTATATCGGGAAAATTCATCGAACTTGGTTAGTTTCTTGTCTTTTGAAAGCAATTATGTTATGCTTGTATCTCTTGTTTAACCCTTGATTTTACATAGAGCCTCCTTCTAAAAACGCAACTTTTTCGGAAGAGCGGACTCAGGTTGTTGAGGCTATCTTTAAAGCACAGGAAGATCTTATACGTAGGTCATCTCTTCTTACCGTAGAAAGGCTTCGTCAATATGGCCTTCTTCCTCCGGGGCAAATTTTTTGGGACAACCGCCCATTTAGTTTTCTAGGGCTAAGGGTTTGTCGCTGAATTCCAATATGTTTAATGCAACATCTACTATCTTTCCACGTGTTTTAAACAGAATCGCACTTCCGTTAGCACAAGAGTTTTTATGTTTTCTATATTACTTTACTTGCTCTTAGTTTTCTGATATAGCCTTTTCTTTTTAGGATCCACGGCTTCTAAAAGCACCTCCACTCTCGATGTTTTTGCCCAGTCTGATGTTGTGAGCTTAAAGAGGCTTGCCGAATCCGATATTGAGTCATCATCGAAAATACTGAAACATGATAAGTCAGTCCATTTTTCCAAGGAGTTGTCACCATGACAAGAACAAAGGTAGTTTTTGACCCTGCTGCTTCTAGTGTTGATAAGGTTATCAACATTGATACTTCCCCCGACCTTTTCCTAAGAAATAAAACTACAAGCAGTTCTGCGTCACCCATCTCTCCCCAAGAAATACATGCTAGAGAGCATAGTTCGTCTACTCCCTCCTCTTCTCAACGTGTTATTTTTCCTGCTTTGTCCCCATCGGCTCTGGATTTTGATAAGTTTGTGAATCTTGCTCTTTCGTCTCCCGAAGTTGCTAATATTTCACAGTCTTCTTTATCTTTGGACTTAAGAGGATTTTTATCAACGACTAATCAAGGACTAACTTTTGATATTTGTTTACTCTCTTTAGCATCTCTTTTATTACGCTACTTTCGTACGGAGTTCAATATGTTCTTTTCTTTTAGGTGATGAAAAGACGGTTCTTGTCCAGGGGAGTGGCTTTTTCATCTTCTATCGAGATTACTGCTTTTAGGGAAGAAAATAAGGCCTGAAAAGATAAGGTTGACATCCTATCGCGGGAGAATACAGAAAGAGGTAGTGAATGCAAGAGATTGGAGGATTTGCTGGAAGGGGATAAGGAGGCTAAGGACATGTTATCGATGTAGGTTGAGGATTTTAAGAATGAGAAAACAGAGATGTCAATCGATCATGTCGTTGAACTGGATAGGGTGTACAACAAGCTTTCTACTGCAAAAATAATAATTTACGAGACTAATGATAGGATATCTGATTTTCTAAAAGTTCATCTCCATAATATTGTCATGGAATACTATGAAGATGCCCTTTTCCTCGCTTTTTCTTATAACCATAAGAAATTTCTTGGGATTAACTTTACTTCTGTGCATCCCTGCGTCAGGAGTAGAGTTTTGGTAGGAATCAAGCAGGTTAAGCGAGAACGTAATGTTCCTCCGAAGGACAAGATAAACCCTGAGAATTTTCTATTCATAGAGGAGTTTCTAGAGGATTCTGATAATGAGGAAGAAGAAGATAAGATTGTTGACGCTGGGACAGGAGAAGATGGGAGCCAGTGAGACAAGTCTGGAAGGAATGGCGGAGACTCTTTCTCTTCTGCTGCGGGGATACTTGACTCTAAGGGGCCACTACTGACTCCATGAGTACCTCGCCTACTCGAGGTCCAATTGCACCTCTCTCCAAGGAGGGTGATGTTTTAGAGCCAAAGGGTAAAGAAGTTCCTGTTCAACCCGATATCTCTACCACTCATGTATGGCTCTCACTCTCGAAATGTTTTCTTCCTTCTTGAATTTGTATAAATAATTAGATTCCTTATATTGCGGCAGCCTCTTGCTTCTTCAAAGGTGCGAGTCATAGTAGTGCTTTA
The DNA here is from genome assembly GCA_030737875.1 of Allium sativum. Lineage (NCBI taxonomy): Eukaryota > Viridiplantae > Streptophyta > Magnoliopsida > Asparagales > Amaryllidaceae > Allium > Allium sativum. The sequence continues at coordinate 140,075,426 of CM060912.1, forward strand.
TATCCATCGTTTTTAGCTACAAAGGGCTTGCTGCGTAAACCTGCAGAAAACCATCTAGTAGAAAGACTTAATTGTTTTTGCATATGATACTTCTAACTTCTTCGTGATTTGTGGTTTAATTTTTATAACACTTATAATCAATTGTATTGTATTAATAAATGTAATGTGGACGGTATGTGTATTGACTAGTAGATTTGTGCTACCCTGATCTTGTGGATGTGTATGCTTGTTGAAATAATTCACAACTTGTGTGGTAGAAGTTTATGTGGTTGTTTTTCTTCGATATGTATGATATTGCTAGTGTCATTGTTTGACAATTAGATTTTACACATCACTATACTTCGTCTTATCCATGACTAGGAGGATCAATTCCAGACTCCCTCCTCACAGTTCAGAGAAGAACCTTCGACCATTGCGGGTCGCAAAGATATCTTCGAGGTTGCCCCCCCTTCAGGATGGAAAATGATGTATTATCTACAAAAGATAATCATCAAAAACCTTAAGGAACAGGTATCCTATTTGGAGAATAAGCTTAAAGAGAAAAATGAGACTATCCATGAGCTGCAATGCCAACTAAAGGTTGGCCCCCTTACTAGCTCAGATGCGGAGATAGGCAAACTACTTCATCGAAATGATGAGTTAGAGACTGAAATAGCAGAAAACAAGGTATGTTATGCCACCCTAGAATTTTCTTTATAGAATCCTGATTCGGATTGATGGACTTGGATACCATGGATCTCCCGTGTGTAAAAAATGTGATACCTCTCTTAAGTGTCTCTAATGTAGAACTCTTAAAATAGTAGTTATGTGTATGCAACAACTTATAACACAGTTTTATGAATATGTTTGTGTATTGTGATGGTATCACCTGGTATGTGATACTCCACCTTGGCTAGGAACATTCTCTTTTCAGAATCTTATTGTACCATTCTACATAAATTTAATGTTCTCTATTAGGTGTTAGTTCGTAAGGCACACACGATGGATCATCTACTCTTGTTGAAATTGATAGTATCATGATATTTGAATGTATGAATGATGACAAGTCTACTTATACTTTCTGTACTAGTGAAAGTTTCCTAATGTAGTTAGTATTTCCGAGAAACCTCCATTTACGAAACTTTTAAGAAAATTGAAACTTGTATCCCAAGGTTTTGTAGGGGAATCTAAGATACTTACTTGAGCTTTCCCCTGAATTTGTGCTCTAGTATTGTGTGGTAATATGCATTGCATGTGCTTTTGATATAGTAAATAAGGACTTAATGTATGCAAGAGTTAAGAAAGTTTCTCTGAGCAATAGACCTCTGTCCTTGTTTAAAGGCCTCTTGGGTAATAGGCTCCAACTATTAGGTTGACGGTATATCCCCCCTTAAGGATTAGAACCTCATGACCCAGATTTCGGTATTGAGTATAGAGTTCTAGAAATCTCCCTCTGCTAGCAATAGGCTTTGATCCATCTCCTGGATTAAGGTGTAAGATTGAAAATCCCCTTCTGGTAGTAATGGAAGTCTAGTTCCCAACCAGATTCGGATTATTAAGAAGGTCAAGTATCTCTTTTTGATAATAGCTGAACTTCCAAATTGACCTAGATTCGAGTGTTTATGATAGGATCAGAAATCCACTCCCGGCAATAATTGCGATCCGAATCAACCTAGATTCTGGTATTAAGATAGGACCAAAAATCCACTTCCGGCAATAATTGAGATTCGAACCAACCCAGATTCGAGTGTTAAGATAGGACCAGAAATCCATTTCTGATATTAGTTTCATTACCACTTTTTGGGTGTGATTTGTGAAGTAGAGAATGTACGTGCTTCTACAGCCATTCTTTGGGCTTTTTATTGTCACAACAGAGGATGTATGTGCTTTGTTGGCCACTCTCGGAGTCTTTGCATCTGGTGTGCTTGGCTAACTTATCCAAAAGTAGGGCCCAAGGACTTACCTGACCTCCCTCAAGGAGGCTCCTTATCCTGGCCATCGTAGGCGATGATAAGGTCTTAGATGCTAAAATCGGGCCATCGTAGATGTGGAGTTAAGGCTTACTCTTTTGATGCTCTACCCTAGCCATTGTAGGTGGTGATAGAGGCTTACACCCCACCCGCTCTGTAACACCCCACCTCCGTTAAGGTCACTCACAAAGGGAATGCCTTAACTTTGGTGGTGCATTTTAGTAAACAGAAACAGAATACTACAAGACAGATAAACAGTACTTGAAAAATTATAACTTTATTTCAAATCGCAATTTCAGAATTCAAGTACAAAATATCAGTCTTATACAAAAGCCTTCAGAATGCATAGTTTAAAATCATAATCCCCACAGAAGAAGACAAGCCATACTTTAAGCACTGCAAGCGGAAGAAATCTGGATCAAGCTAGAGTATTCCCTTCTACAAAACCTGGGGGGGAAACGGAAGAAAAAGGGGCGAAACAACAAGGGTCAGACAAAAAGTCTGGCAAGTCCAGTGATTTTCAGTTATGAATAGATAATAATAACATGACATGAAAATAAAACTGGATGAGAGATAACCGTAACAGATGTACAGATATAACAGAAGAACAGAATGATATAAGCTATTGCTTTACACTTTTCTGCACTAATACTAGTATAACAGGATTAGGTGTCACCCTAATGTCTAAACTGAAACAGAAACGGGTACAGAATAATTTCCACAGAAGAGAATGATAGTAATGAGCCTTTACCACCCCAACAGAAACAGACAGAAGCAGAATGTTGATAATGGGCCTTTACCACCCGAACAAAAACAGACAAAAACAGAATATTAATAATGGGCCTTTACCACCCGAAAATAAACAGTCAGATTAATCCCTATGGAAACAGAATGTAGAATTAGGTGTACACTAGTAAATGGGCCTTTACCACCCGAACAGACAGTACCACGCAGAAACAGACATGTGTTACCACCCAACAGAAACAGATGGTACCAACAGAAACAGACAGAACTAAGTGTATCCTAAAACCCTACCCCAAGCGATCGGCTCCCTAATACATAAATACCCTGTGCCAGCCCCACCGAAGGGTGTATCATTCCCTAAAGTGGCAACCTTTGAATGACACAGACCTATTTACAGATGTCACGGCGTCTTACATCCTCAGAGGTAGACCGGGATCCATGCACGCACATGACCCGGTTGGAACGCACCATCAACACCCCTCGCCATTATCAGAATGAACCGCTTATAATTAGTTCAGAAAGCGTGCCCGGACCCTACCTACTGTTGGGTCAAAGTTTTGATACCAGAAAGGGTTACTGACTAATATCGGTCCCAAACAACAGATGACACAAGTATTTCCCCTCCTAACCTTGTGTCCCCAGATTAACGGATTTCAGATTAACTTGTTACAGGTTTCAGACATACAAAGTTCAGATTTACTAGTTCACAGATCAGACATTCAAGTTAACAAGTTTTCGGACAAACGGATCAGATGTACTGTTTTAATAGACTTACAGATTGTCTAATTTTGTAATTGGGCCTACAGATTCACGAAACGGGTTTGTTAGATTTATCAGTCCAGTTGGTATAACCCTATCCACCCAACACGTTTTAGACATCATATTTATCTCAGATTTTCATTAATGCTCAGACCTCTCACATTAGACTGACAGTTTGCGGCCACTGGTTAGGACGGTTGGTTCCGGGCAGGTTTCTGCCGCAAACTGAGTCTAACCTCGGGTTTTAAGCACGTTATGACTAACTTCTCACATTAGAACCTATTGTTTGCGGCCACTGGAATGTGCCGGGCGGTTCCGGGCAAAATTACGCCGCAAACTCATTCTAACCTCGAGTTAGCCATGTTTTATGTTTAACAAATGTGCTCATTCACAGATTTTAACAAATTAACTTCTTTACAAGTTACAGCAGATTATTCGAGGTTCTATTAACAAGTTTTGCTCAATTTTAAATCGAGCCTACAGGATTACATACTTCAAATTTCAGCATTTTAGTTCCAACAGATTACGCCATTCAACAGATTAAACAGATAACAAATCTTGCAGATTAGGCGATTTAACAGATTTAGCAGATGAGGCAAAATTAACATAATTAGCAGATTAGGCAAATCAATCTAATTAGCAGTTTAGGCAATATAACAGAACTAGCAGATTAGGCAATATAACAGATCTAGCAGATTAGGCAATATAACAGATCTAGCAGATTAGGCAATATAACAGATCTAGCAGATTAGGCAGTATAACATATCTAGCAGATTAGGCAATATAACGGATCTAGCAGATTAGGCTATATAACAGATTTAATTATTCCTTAAAGTTTCATTGACATATCTTGCCTAATTATAAATTTGGCCTAAGTTTGCATGCCTAAATAATTGTCATGATTCATAATTATGATTATATACCAAATATAGCCATGCATGTCATATATTCAAAGATCTCCCACTTAGGTGTTATTCACATTTAACAGTTATCAAATCTTAATATAGATCTTTACACCTAAGTCATATTCTCTTTTTATCCCAAATCATGAATTTCTAAATAAACAATATGCCCAACAATTTAGAACTTTAAATTATAACAGATCTTTAATTCAAAAATATGCGTTATGTCCAATGTCTCAAGTCACATGTTAATATACAATGGTTCCTCTTCTTCCAATTCACAGAATATGCACAGATCTAAATCTAGTTTACAACCTATGTCCTTTTAGTCACAGATTAGCCATGTCCAATTATGCCATCACTCATTATTTATCCTAAAGTTTAACGTTCGTGCGTTAATCTCTTATGAGATTTGGCGCAGGCTCGGGGTAGCCTGGCTATAGAACAGAAAGAAGAAAGAGATATAGAATAAAATAGATCAGAACAGAACATACGCAATCTCAAATTCAGATTTACAATCATGTCACAATTATAATTAAAGTTTATATCGAAAAATAACTGCACTTGCCTTGGTTGGATTCTAAAAGAAAAAGGTGTTGTAGCTGTTCTCTTTTAATCCTAATCAGAATTGGAGTAGGAAGAAGCATAAGTCCTAGCTTAGGTTTCAGCAAAGTAGAGACGCCATTGATTTATTTTTTTAGAGAGGAAGAGAGCAATGGAGGCTAGAGAATTGTATACGAGATTTAGGTTTAGGTTAGGGATGTATATATCGGTGTAGGAAGTTATTTAGGACCATTAGATTAACCATGAATCATGAGAATCATTCAAATGCAAAATCTGCATTTGAGCGAATCGGCCCACGGGATGACAGCCAAACACCCTGGATTAACCCCTAGTCGACCCAGCGAGGCTCGGGTCGACCTCAAAAATGGGCCGGTTCGGTTTTTCCCCCCTCCCAATTCGTTGTTTTGAACTTTTTTGCATATTTATTTATTTAATTTATATATATATATATTTCTCTCATATGCATACAAACTTCAAGGCTTAATAACTTCTTCATAATTAACCATTTTCACACTAAACCACTCTTTGAACTGCGTTCACACTAAGCCACTTTTTAGCCATTCCCCTAAAACAAAAATATGGCGTTGGCGGGGATCGAACTCTGTACCTCTTGTATGCAAGTCACATGTTCTAACCAAATGAGCTACTAAATCTTTTGCTTACAAAACTTAGAACAATGCTATCATTCTTTTCTCATTCCTCTTTTTCAAATTAATTATTCTTTAATTTGTATTTTTAATATTCTAAGAAAATATGGGGTGTTACACGCTCCAAGGGGTGCCTTATCCTAGCCATGGTAGGCAATGATAATGGTTAGTGTTCCCTTCTACGAGTAGTGCGTAACATAAGCCGAGGTAGGACGTGCTTAATTCATAGCAGAGGCAGGGTATACTCTTCTACGAGTAGAGGCAGGGCATTCTAATTAGACGCTCCATTACGACCATTTATAGTGTGGGTTGGAGGTTTACGCTTTTCATGCTTTAACATGACCCTTTCTGATTCGGGCACGGAGAAAGGCTTACACACTACTCTCCTCTGGGGGGTGCCTTTCCCCAGCCAACTCGGTGGTGACATAGGTTCTTATCCATTTGTGCTTTGACTCATCTTTTATCATTTTGAGTTTTTAGAGGGTTTTCATACCCCTAGTTGCATAGGTAATCCTTTTCCTAAGGATCTTTATTGGACTTAGTTTGATATTTTTACAAAGTCTTATAACTAGCCTTGATTGAGTAACTTAATGATCAATCCCTCGAGGGCTTTGCAATGGTTGGTTTCATGTCCATTTATCATATCATAATGACAGTAAGGCCCTCCCAATTTCCTTTCGAATTTGGGATTCTTCTTTGCGGATGGCCAATAATCGAGTTCTTGTTGAGTTAGGAACTAAATGTTTTTCATTGAGATGGTAAGGTAGCACTGATTAAGCATTATGGGTATAAAGTTACTTCCTTGTCATTAGAGTTTTGCCCTTTTATTATTAAATCATGTTGTTGCATCCATATCCCTAGTTCTTCTTTTCAAGGTGCCTTGAGACTGAAACATTATCCGTTTCGTCCATTTGGAAGCAAAGTGCTTAAAATCCTTCATCAATTCTCGTTCGAATATCATTCCTTTGGCTTGCTCATAGATAGCCTTTCTTATATGAGAGAAGGGTTATACTACTTTCGTATAGAATCATTTAGAGTGAATATTGATGTTTGTCCCACGTACGAAGGGTTATTGTCTCAATAATTAGGAATGTATTATCCTATTTCCCTTTTCCACTTGACTATTTGCAGTGCTGCCTTTCTTAACCTTTATTCTTCTGTCACTCTTGGGTCAGTAGTACCTGACATAGCCATTTGAGATCTAGAAGACTCTTGTTGGTACCTTTTGCCCATATTCTTGCTTCTTAAAAGCTTAGTCCAACCCCGTACGGAACAACACAGTTAGATATGAGGTAAGGTTAAACCACAAGAGTGGAGATTCGGCACTCCTTCTAGCACCAAAATGTTAACGATATTTTCTGTCAACACCGGAGATAGGTCTATGGAGGTGAACCTAAGGGGGAAATAGGGTAATCTAACTTTTGCAAGCTTGAGCTAGTTCACTGTTTCCTAGATATCAAGGTCTAAGCCTGAAAGGATAGTTACTCTTCCCTTAGGGGGTGAGTATCACGCTTAAGCGACTTAAGAACCAACAGTTATCTTAGGACAAGGGTTCCCTAAACACAACACTCAGTAGAAGGCTAAATGGCTTGTGGGAAGGGTATAAGCTTGAGTAGGAGCCTGTGACTATGTAGAAAGCATATAGTATATTGTATAGGCAATATCTAAGAAAACTCGTAAGAAACTCTTAAGAAATATGCTAAGTGTTGATCCACTCTTTATTGGTCTTTGATTTGGAGTACATAAGTGATTACAATATAAATCCCCAAATTGATTTAGAAATTAAGGTTTACTCCAGAGAAAAGGAGTACAAAAATGTGGAATGAGAAAATCGTCCCGAAAACGAGACCCCTAAGGTCTTACTTATAGACAAATAGGGGCCCCTTTTGCTATTGGGCCAACAGAATCTCTTGTCGACCGCTTTTCCCTTTGTTTTCGAAGCTTTGGGTCTTGGCTGCCTTTCCTTTTAGTTTCAGAAGCTTTGCTTATGGCTTTTTAAGGTGTCGGTTCTGGCTCTCGGAAGGATGGTCCCGGTCTTTGGAACTTCCTTTTGATGTCATGTCTATCTTGTTTGTATTGATACTGAGCCTAGCGATGTAGATAGATTTCGGAAGGTTTTGGCTTTCGGATATAGGCTTCAAGTCACGAGCTTTCGGTCTTGCTATTATTTCCGCATGGAACTTTCCTTTATGATTCAAGTGGATGGTTACCGGATCCTCCAACCCTGTCGGTATCGACACTAACCAAATTAGTGTGGATGGCTTGTCTGTCTTTGAGGTTCCTTTCGGTAGATTCCTAAAGTGTACCTGGGCTTTCCGGAGGGTTGCTTCCAGTGCTTTATTAGTTGCTTACTAAAGTGGACTCTCAGTGACCATCTGACGGTGGCCTCGGTAGCTGGTTCCCAGAAGATTCCCTTAGGTTTTAAACTCTGCACTTTTGATGCTTTCGTCCCTTGATGTATTCGTATTAAGCAAATTAACACCGATAGCCCTTTCATCCTTCTAGGTCTCGGTTTGTAGGGCCCCTAGTCTTTCTCTTTATTGGCTTCCGGTTTTGGGTGTCCCTTCATTATCTACCCTTCGTGCCGGAGCTACCCTTCTAGTAATTTTTTTTTGTATTGGTTTTGAGCTCTTTCCTTTAATGATGGTATCGGTTGTCTAGCTTTCGAGTTGTTTCCTTATGCTTTCGGCTTTACCTTGTTCCTGATTCTTGCTTACGGGTTATTCTTCTATGCTTGTGAAAGTCTGTTACCCCTTCACTGGTAGCCTATCTCGATGTTAAATTTGGTAGTAACAGGTGTAATGATCTATTTCCATAACGTACATCAGTTAAGATCTGTAGTTGCAAGCTATTTCTTTTATTTTCAACGTGGACATATCTTATTTGATTAGTGTGCAATACGGTTAAAGAATTCCTATTCCACACAAATCCCTTTTTCCTTTCTTTTCTTGCAACCACGTTCTCAGTAATTTTGTCATTTTATAAATGTATCTATTTTCCCACTAATCCAACTAACATAGTCCACTACAGAACCCCCCCCCCCCTTTTTTTTTACTTTCTGGGTTATATGTTAAATTTCTGTTTTTATATATTTCATTTACAATTGCTGTAAATTTTCCATACAAAATTAGGCATGCCAGTTCTTTTTCCATTATTCCTAATTTTACTGTAATTCTATTTACAACATTTCCAATTTGAAATTAAATAACAGTCTTAAAAACACAGTCATAATTATTGTAAATTCCATAATTTAAGTATTATAATAATTCTCATCCAAACTGAAGATTGATGGAATAGATTTGTACAACAAAAATATTATAAACGTACGTAGAAATATATTATATCGCAATTACGACAAATTCTAATCATTTATCACATTAAGAATTACGAGGAATGTAAATGATAGATATACCGTTATAAAAAGGTATATTTTTAAATCCACTCACTTGACTGCTTTCCAATCCTTAAATTTGATTCAAATCTGCTCCGTGGTCTTTCTAATTGAATCTAAAAACCACAGATTTATAAATCTAATGTTAAAAGAAGAAGGAAAGAAACCTAAATAATTCAGATTCACAGGATTTACCTCATGTTGACAAGAAATATAAACACCTATATTATGGATTTATAGACTTTGTCTTCAAATCATGAATCAAAATTCCTAAAAGCTAATATTCTAATTTCTCAAATAGTTGGAGAAGAAGGAAATTGACAGAGCCTTGGCAACGTCTCAGAAAATATGAGTTGGAGGCTAGGACTTGCTAGTCTATTTATAAGTGCACATGAGATTCTGGTTTGTCAGATTTAATAAAATGAAATGTGAATCGCACATACCAAGAAAAACACGTCAGAATGATCCAGATCTGGTCCTAGTTGGTCGAACCGTGTGTCGACCCACCTTCATGGTGCGTCGATGCACCTTCAGGTTGTGTTGGCCCCATGGTCGACCCATGGGTCGATCCGTGTAAGGCCTAGGTCGACCCACAACTTGGGTCCCTGATTGATTTTGTAGACTTTAGTTCTTGCTTAACGTTGGTGTTAATGTTCATTTTATTTCTAAATATCTCTTATGTAAATTACTTTCTTCCGTTTATGACATATATCCAATTTCAAATTTTAAACTTAAGCATATATATACGCGTACAACCTCTTAAATCTTTATTCGTTAATAATTTCCCCATGCGTACCCTGTTTAGGGAAAGTCACATATGAAAACAATTCAGAAAATTACCACGAACCCAATGGTATGTATTTCTAGGCTAAATTTTGGAATCATTAATTATCGATATTTTTCGCTTAATATTTATATAAAAATACGGAGTGTTACATTCTCCCCTCCTTAGGAAATTTCGTCCCTGAAATTTGATAAGGGTGGAGTGTAGTTATCTCACGTATAATTTGCAACCATCATGTGTACATCCAATTTTGCAACCATTTTCACTTTTGCAAAGTGCAATACAACACAATAAGAGTGCAATGATAGCCTAAGCGATAACTCCTATATGAATGCAAAATTTTCTTGAAAACCTTTTTGAAAATATGATGCATACATCCTAAATGTACTGGCAATTACTATATAAATCCAATATCTTAAAAATCCAAGTACTTCTTTTTCATCCAATTTTTCCTACACTCTTATTGAGCAAGTGCATAGTTCTTCAAATTTTTGCATCCAAACCTAACCAACGAACTTTTAAAATTTCGAATTACTAAAAAAACAACAATTTTTTGAATTTTGTTCCATTTAATTTTTCCAAGGGAAAATTTTGTTTTGTTACTTTCATGTAAATTTTTTATGTTCTCTTTTGTTTTTCAATTATATCTGTAGTGATTTAACAAGAACTTCATTAACTAGAGAAAAGTTTCACACAAAGATAAAATACTACCATAATTGAAAAAAATAACTTCTAAGAACAATTTTCCACTACAGTAGTCAAATTAACAAAATTTAGTCAAGTTCTAAAAAGGAAGAGTCTTACATTAAGCACCACAGATATCAATCAACTCTCAAAAAGGAGGTCTGGGTCCCTGTCCAGAGATATCCCTGAGAAAAGAATCCAAACTACTGAGGCATTCCTCTTGGCGCCTAGTGTTGTCTTGAACCTCCAATTGCATCTCCTCAAATCGCTGCTAGGACACTTAAATCTCCTGTAGGGAATGCACATGGATCTGGTCAAAGTCAAGTTGCGTGCGGGTCATATCTTGCTATTCAAGCAAGATCTCATGGTGCTCTCTGACTAACTGGTCCTGCCCCTCAAATATGGACCTAATCTCTCTCCTCAAATCTCATGGATCCTCTCCTGGCCATAGTCCCAACTGTGATGACTGGGAAAACCCGACGCCTCCCCAGTATGGCTATGCACTCTGATAGTCATGTCTTGTTGGAGGGTCAAAATACTGGTATGGCTCCCCTATGCCTTGCCCCTCCTTCTATGCAAACTGATCTCCAAACCCTACCTACGACTGATAATTAACTGAGTAAAATTGCTAATCCCATTGGTCCTACTGACCCTCATCCAAATCATCGTCATCCCCACCCTCATGCTCATCATTATGCTGCATGGGTCGGGCGTCCTGTAACTGGGCCAACTCAATATGCATCCTAATCAGAGTAAATGCATTTATCAGAGGGTGAGTCTCCATAATAGAACTCTCATTCCCTACTAAAACCTGAAACTATCTGAACACAACTGTCAAAAAATATTCGAAGAGGATCGTAGACTGTCTAGTGTCGGTGGCAGTTGCAAAATGAGCCATAATCTCCCTTGCCCAATTAATCTCTAGTCCGACAAAAATAGCATAAGTGGCACGACTAACAATGCTAGTAACCCTGTCGAAACTACCAGTCTGAGCAACCAAGTTATATTGCAAGATGCATATAACTACTCTAGTTAATGAGCGCTAATGCCCCCACATGCCAAGCTCTATGCCCAACATCAATAATAATCCATCCCAACACGGCCTCATCAGTCATATCAACCCGCTCTAATGTCAAACCCACGCCTTTAATATCAAGCATAGCTCCCAATTGCCTCTCAATTAAAACAATCGATATCCCTTTCACCTCAACATCAAACACTACTTTTTATTCTCTTCTCTATAATTTGAATTAGCATAAAAAGGCAAATTAACCTGGGGTAAGCAATTCACCCTACTGTAGTATGGTCAAGTATTAGACGCAACCCAGTACCAAGAAAAAGTTGCTCCAAGGGGGTGCCCACAAAGTCTGGAAATCTAACTGGTCTTCCAAGTAAAATCTGATATCCCATAGAATCCAAATAGGCATGTACTACCTGCCTTAGGTTCCGGCACTAAGCAATCTTTTGGGGGTTTAATTAGGGAAAAGAAACGGCTAAAGAGGTTCATGGAGGCATAGAGAAATTTCTTCAAATCTGTGGAAAAAGGGTATAGATCTGGATAGAGGAGGTTACAAGCTTCAATTTGATACCAATTTCGTGAAAAACGGTGGAGTTTTGGAGCGGTGGCAGGTGTTGGAAGTGGGGAAGGAGATGAGTTTGAATGCTTTCGGTTTGGGGGGGAAATGAAAATAATGAAACTTCGGCTTCGCCATTTTTATATGGCCGAAAATGACGCAAGTAGGTCGATCCACCTTCGTGGTGTGTTGACCCTTATATCGACCCGCCTTTAGGGTGGGTCGACACAGTGGTCGACCCAGCCGAAAAGATGGGTCGATCTTACCCATTATGTTTTTCGGTTACCCCTTTTCGAGTTTCCTACCGACTATTTGTTATTTCAAAATCTAAAAATATTCCCTTGGGTCGGTCGATAGATTTTTCCGCTTCTCGTACGTTCTTATGCAGTTGTAACCACATTCCATTAATTCCTTGAACCCAATTAGAATTCCAAAGAGTTTCTTGAACCGACTTACCATTTTTGCTTCCGTTATTTTCTCCAATTACTCTATACACTTTTCTAACTCAACCACTTAGTGGTTCATCTTTTCCATATTTCCATGATCATTACTATAGTGTACAAGTTTTAGTATCTCAACTTCTTTCGTGTATACAGATATATATAATATCATTTTATTTAAAAATATACAAATACGTTCACTCACTATCTATACAAGAATCCTGTACCAGAGCTTTGATATCAGATGTAACAACCCGAATTTCGACAAACCAGTTTTGTTTCTATCAAAAATTCGTATTCATAGAAGCCTGAGTTGGCTTGTCTGGTATCCTGCGGAAAAGACAATAAATGTATCAAAGCTCCATAAAACATCTCACAATAGAATGGATAAAATATAATAATCAAATATAGCCTTTTCGAAATAATAATACTGTCTAACACGTGTCCAAAGGTTACTAAATATCTTCCATAAACCTAACCTGCAAATATATTATGAGGAGGAGATCAGAGCACAAAGTTATGGTGAATGGACAAAATATACATTTTGAAATAACCCTATATATACCGTTCCGTTACATTTTCTTAATAATTAAGTTATTTGGGTTAATAGTTCAAGGCTCTGCACTCATGTCGTACCCACCTACAACCCAGTAGATTAACTGAATATATTATATAAGTTATACCCACCATCTCAAGGTACTCCCTGTAGTACCCTCCTCATACGGTCTCCGCCGTCACACCACAGAAGCGTATACAACCTCCATCTTATGCCAAACTACATACAGAAATCTATATCATTACGGCACTTGTAACACCCCGTATTATTTTAATATAATTAAAAATGAAATAAAATATATGAAAATTATGCTTATGATAGGTAAATAATGGTGATGCATAAGGAGAATTAATTAATACATGGAAGAGAAGAAAAATTAGTTCGATAACGGCGTATGTAACGGAAAAGATAGTAAAATAAGGATAACTAATTCAAGAATCAGGAATTAGGTAAAATGGACATCACCATTGCGTTCCTCTCAGAAAAATACGCGAAATAGAGTCTGAGTTTTCGAAAATCGGAGTCCGTATGACCAAGATATGACCAAAACAAGATTTCAGCAGATTTTCTGGCAGATTACCCGTGTCGACTGTAGTGTCAACACCCAAGTCGACCTGCCCCCCCCCCCCCCCTGTGTCGACTGTAGTGTCGACTCCCCCTCTGTACAGGTCGACCTGGTCGGCCTGGGGTGGCCCAGAACCCATTTTTGAGGCCCGGGACGAGTTTTGATGGTCCGGATGGGTTTTAGGGTTAATCCGATGGCCGAAATGAATTGCTACACCTATAAAAGAACACTTAGACCTAGCCTAACTCACACAAATTCATATGACACCTAAATGCTGCTGGAATCTCTCTTGAGCCATGGCCTCCGTCTCCAAATTAAAGCTTAAGCGTTCAAACTCAAATCAAATCAAAGATCAATGCTTCTACAACAAATTCAAGAGGATAGATCAATGATACTGCAACTTTCTACGACAAATTCACTTCCTAATTCATTAGCCGTTCTCTGTAAGTGCTAGTTATTTTCAGATCTAAATATTTAATTTTAATATGGGCATGAAATGAAATGAAATTGAATCTAAGTATGTTTATCGATTCAGATCTATTCCTGTTGCTTTTTGAACCTCTAGTTTTGAGACTTGTCTAACTTTATTCTCATGACAAATTTGTGATTTATTCAGCAGTTTTCTTGGTTCGTAATGATGTTATCATCAAGTTCTAATCTTTATGCCTATCATGATGTTGTTTTTCTCTCTGATCTATTTATTATGCAAATTTCTACCTTCCCCTTTTTGTTTTCTTTTGATGAACCTTGGTCAACTTCGGACCTTGGCCTAAAATCGCGATTCGCATACGAGATGTATACGGGGGAATAATGGGATTATTGCCTATAAGAATATGATTAATAATTGACAACATGAAATTGGATGTTATCATTTTATTTGCAAGTTTGGGGTAGATCTGTAAATTTTGGTATAATCCTATTATGATAAAATTTGCATAAATATTCTATACATGGAATTCGACACCAATTGGATCTATGTAATGTAACATGAAATTTGGTATATATAACATGTATGTAATTTGGCATGTAAAATAAAATTATGAGTTTTGGAGCCTATGTAAATTAAATCAAAAGATTGGGCTTATGTTAATTAGGCATGTGTAGACTTGGAAATTTGAGCATGAAAGCGATTGTAAACTTTATAATTGGCATAAACATGTATTATGAACTTGGGCAACTGGCATGTATTGAAATAAAAAGATTATTGTTTGGGATAACTACATCATGAATCATCGGATTTGGGTTTATTGGGTATGAAACCAGATACATGTAATTTTGGCTAGATCTTGACATATGAAAAAAAACATGAAACTTGGTATATATGTAAACTGCCTAGAATTGGGTACATATATTAGTTGGTATGTAATAGCCTTAAAAGAGGGATAAATATAAATTGAGATAAGTTTCCTTTAATGGCCTAAGATAAATTGTGGTAAAATTGGTATGATTTTGCATACCATTAATTGATGGACATAATTGAGTCAATTATGGACATCGTTAAATTAGGAATTAATTGATAATTTGAATAGGGGAAATAAATTCGAATTGGGGTAAAAGATTATAAGTGATAATCAATGCTTAGGACACGAGGTTGGACTCATTTGTGACGTAAACCTGCCCGGAACCGCCCAGCGAATCCAGTAGTCACAAATGTCAGCCCAATGTGAGAGGTCCTAGGCCCAAATTAAAAGCGTAACGGTTGTAAAGACACAAGGTTAGACTTTTTTATGGTGTAAGACTGCCCGGACCCACCCGGCAAATCCAGCTGCCATAAGTGTCAGTCTAATGTGAGAGGTCTTTATAAGGTTACGGCCTTAATGAATTAAGAAATACTTAACCAGATAAACATGTGGTGGGACATGGGGGATAAGTGGGTGACATGTGGGTGACATGTGGAAATACGAATAGTAATACTTAACCAACGTAACATGGTAATTAGACCAGTGGGTAGGGTTAAGTAAATAAGAACACTTAACCAATATGATATAAATGGGTGGGTTAAGTAATATGATTAGGTTAATCTGGACACTTAACCAATTTAATAAGTTGACTACGGGAGTGGGTAAGGTTAAGAAAGTGTTTAACCATTATGACATGATTAAACTGGACTAGAGAGTGAGGTTAAGTTCATGAGAACACTTAACTAATACAATGGGTTAATTAGACAAGTGGTTGTGGTTAAGCAGTAACACTCAACCAACATAACAGGACAAGCGGGTGGGTTAAGTTAACTTGAATAAGTTGATAACACTTAACCATTACAATATGACTAGTGGATGGGGTTAAGTTAACATGCACTTAACCAATCTGATGTGATGCGTAGTAGGGTTAAGTAACACATGGGGTTAAGTTAACAAGAAAATTCTTAACCAATGTAACCACATAGACGAACGGGGTTAAGTTAATAAACCACACTTAACCAATCAAACATAATAAGCGAGAAAGGTTAAGTTAACTAAGGTAAACACTTAACCATGGTAACATAACGAGTAGAAGGGTTAAGTACATATCGAGTTGGTGGGTAATATTAGTAAATATAGGCCCACATACACTTAACCATTAAATACACATGCTTGAATCAGTAGCGGGGTTAAGTACACATCAGGGTTGGTGGGTAATATCAGAGAGTAGAGGCCCACAGACTTAAGCATTAGAAAAACCTAGTAACGGGGACCCATTTTAGCCGTAACCCACATTAGGTATCAACGGAACCCTGAGCTAGGCAGGGTGGGGCACGATTACTGGGTTGATTATAAGAGGTCAAATTAGCGGCGGTTGGTGCAGCAGTGCAGGTTCTAACGGAGTGCGGGCGTGCACACACTTCGGCGCAGAAAATTTAGCCACTGGGCATCAGTAGGTATAAAGCTGTGCATCTTGATTGTGTCAGGGTTGCCACCATAGGACTTGATACACCCTATGGTGGGACCAGCCCAGGTATCTACAAGTAGGGGGCCGCGTGACACAAACGAGAACTAGGTCAAGTAGGGAGCCGATCGATAAGGTAGTAAGGGTGCATCGAATATATACATGGCCATTGGGGTGATCGAGGTGGAATCCTCAAAATCGATGTACACCTGAAGGCTACCATAATTGCGGGGATTGGGATCACGTTGTAATTATTATATAACACGAGCTACTAGTTGGGACACTAGTAGGGGGTACGGATCCTTGTTACACAGGACACTAGTTGGGATACTAGGAGTACAGATCATTCCATGTAAGACACTTATGAGGATGCTAGTTAGGCGGTGCAGAGAAAATAGATATCGTTTTAATGGTAAAGCTTAGAAACCTTGTGATGTTATTCTTGATAGAAACCATGCGGTGGGATACTTGATAGGAATTATAGGATGTTATACTTGTTTCATCGTGCCCGAAGTTTATCTTGTTACCTTAGTTTATCTTGTTATCATAGTTTATCTTGTTATCTTAGTTTATCTTGCCTACCTTGTCATCATGCTTAGGTTTACTTTCAGTTTATTCATGCCATGTTATCTTTACCTATTTTTATGCTGAAAGTCACTAGGACTTACTCAGTCTTTATGACTGACCCGTTTTGTTTCGCCTCTTTTTCTTCCGTTCCCCCCCCCCCCCCCCAGGTTCACAGGGTGGGAATACAGCTTAGTTCGGATCTTACCAAGCTCCAAGGCTCTTTCATGTATGGCTTGGATTTCTCTTGGCTATGGCTTGCTTTGCTTTGTTGGGGAATACTGCAGTTTGTTTTTATGCTTCTTTGTTTTTGAGCAAGACAGATATTTTAACCATGAAATTGGGTATTACAAGTTGATGGGCTTTTCTTGTAAACGTTTATATTTAATAAATGGTTTGAAGCACTTCCACTTTGTTTTCCGCTGTTTTATATATGTCTGTCTTGTAATATTTCTGTTCCAGTACCCATAATACTCCACTGAAGTTAGGGCATTCCCTTTGTGAGTGACCTTAATAGATGTGGGGTGTTACATTTGGTATCAGAGCAGAAGGTTACTAGACTGGGCAAAAGTTTTCAAAAGCCTTCTGAAACTGGTTTTCAAAACGTTTACAAAGAAGCAAATTTTCAAGAAAACTTTGTTTTGATTAAAAGGCATATTCCCCAAAGCCATATGCACTATCTTTTGATTCCCTCTTGAAATCTCTTCTCTCTCTTTTCACCATAGTTTTGTAGGCATCCGACACAGGTCGGAGGGCAAAGGAGTGCCCAACCTCCATCTGTAGCCGTAGTAGTTCCATCTGCGTCTAATCTTATTTCAAGTTGGGTAGAGTGCCGTGCGTTGGAGGTAGCTTCGAGAGACTTGTCAACAAACTATACGAGGACAGTAAGAACAAGAAACTAGTTGTTATAGCTTAATCCACGAAGGAGGAAAAAGGTGAGAGGAAAGAGACCAAAGTGAAAGAATAGTAAAACCCATGACAAGAGAGAGTATCTTTAGTGAGAAGGGACATGTAGTTAAGTATTATAGGACAAGGGCAAGGGACAAGATCGTCGAGAGGACAATTGAATGCTCTCACTACTAGCGTACCTAAGAGAGTGGTAAAGTTTCTATTAAAGGTTTAGCTTTTCTTTTCTATCATCCCACTAGAACTTTGTTTTTGTACATCGCATCCTTTTAATTCTGCTTCGAAAGTTGAGTCCCTACACCTTAGTACTAGCATGGTAGAGGATCCCATTTTTGTCTCAAATCCTGTTGGGGAATCGGCTCATTTATTTATGACTTGTTAGGATTTGAGAATGTCTATGCTAAGTGTTGAGTTTAGAAGGAATGCTCATGTTTTTGGTGAGCTATGGGTTGATTCTAGGGAAGAAGTGGTTATCCGATAAGGGTGCCATTCTTGGTTTCGAAAGGAGGGTAGTTAGACTTTTGACTTGCCTCGGTAATACCCTTGAAGTCGCATGTAACCTTTAGGGTTCTATTATGATTAGTTACCTAGAATCTCTTGATACATTAGTTGATCCGCTCGAGTAGTGTTCGCCACTAAGGCGGATGGGTCATTTCGCTTATGCATGAGTTATAGAGAGTCACCTAAGTAAGTACATTGGGCAACATGGTCGACATTTGTTTATTTTCGAGAGATAATTCATCTATGTGGAATACTTTCTAGTAAATTTTGGAAAGCTTGTGTGAAACCATGAGTACGCTGTTATGTGTAAGCCGAGTATACAAAAAGGAGAATAAGTGAAAGTGGAACGAGAGGCATGTGAAATGGGTTCCAACTCATATTTTGGAAACAAGAATTAAGAAGCTACGAAATTGTGATGTTAAAGATGGTCAAAGCACAACGGAGTTAAGCTCAAGGGAATGTGGCTTAGAAGATTGAAGACTATATTCGTGCATCATAGCTCTTTTTAAGGGTATATCCTTGATTCCTTTTTCCTATAGAGCTTACTTGCATGTTATCTTTCGTGTATATCCTCTCGGTCCTATTCTCAATCCAATTTCTGTTGCAAACCCCATAGGGAGTATGACTCATCTATTAGTAACACATGTTGGGGCTTGAGTGTGTTCGTTGGGTTGACTAAACTTTTTGGGTTTTATAGGATACGGGTTGGTCTTAGGAAGGGATTTCCTTGTGACCTAATAGGAGTCCATCATGCTTAGTTTCCTAGAATCGTATATATTGGTTGGGATGAGTAATTCTTTGGGTGTCGGTCTGATGTTGATTTCGGTCTTCGGGGCTGATGCTTAGAGAGTTCTTCTCCTAATCAATATATATGTGGCATAGGTTCCCAGTTTTGACATTGCCTAATGGGCACAAAGTTTTTACTTGCTTCTATCATTCGACTATATCTTTAGGTAGGAACAATTGGGTGTAAACATGTGTTTGAGACATGTTATGATTGATGGTTGCAAGTGGTTGCAAGTGGTTGCTAGTGGTTGCTCGTGGATGCATATACACGCACATTAGGCACTAGATCGGCTCAGTCACCTTTCATATTGCATATGCATGAGTGTTTACACTTGTTTATGGATGAAATTGAACGTGTTATCATATGGATGTTGCATATGGATGGATCTTTGTGCACACATATAGTGTTTACGTGACTAGGATTATTTGCATACATGTGGATTCATGGCACTTAACATATTTTGCATTAGAAAGATCAATCAGGCCTGATCATTTGCATTAGACAAGGAACATATACACACACTTCTTGCATATGTTCATACAGCATTAGAAATCTCTTAAGGACAATGAATGCCTGTGATTGATGATAGAGTAGATGGATGATGGATGGTAGGACACATTCTTCTTAACTTGAAGATTTCGGGGACGAAATCCTTTAAGGAGGGGAGAATGTAAAACCCCGTATTTTTTTAATATAATAAAAAATGAAATAAAATATATGAAAATTATGCTTATGATAGGTAAATAATGGTGATGCATAAGGAGAATTAATTAATACATGGAAGAGAAGAAAAATTAGTTCGATAACGTCGTATGTAACGGAAAAGATAGTAAAATAAGGATAACTAATTCAAGAATCAGGAATTAGGTAAAATGGACATCACCATTGCGTTCCTCTCGGAAAAATACGCGAACTAAAGTCCGAGTTTTCGAAAATCGGAGTCCGTATGACCAAGATATGGCCAAAACAAGATTTCAGCAGACTTTCTGGCAGACTACCCGTGTCGACTGTAGTGTCGACACCCAAGTCGACCTGCCCCCCCCTGTGTCGACTGTAGTGTCGAATCCCCCTCTGTACAGGTCGACCTGGTCGGACTGGGGTGGCCCAGAACTCATTTTTGAGGCCCGGGACGAGTTTTGATGGTCCGGATGGGTTTTAGTGTTAATCCGATGACTGAAATGAATTGCTACACCTATAAAAGAACACCTAGACCTAGCCTAACTCACACAAATTCATATGACATCTAAATGCTGCTGAAATCTCTCTTGAGCCATGGCCGCCGTCTCCAAATTAAAGCTTAAGCATTCAAACTCAAATCAAATCAAAGATCAATGCTTCTACAACAAATTCAAGAGGATAGATCAATGACACTGCAACTTTCTACGACAAATTCACTCCCTAATTCATTAGCCGTTCTCTGTAAGTGCTAGTTATTTCCAGATCTAAATATTTAATTTTAATATGGGCATGAAATGAAATGGAATTGAATCTAAGTATGTTTATCGATTCAGATCTATTCCTGTTGCTTTTTGAATCTCTAGTTTTGAGACTTGTCTACCTTTATTCTCATGACAAATTTGTGATTTATTCAGCAGTTTTCTTGGTTCATAATGATGTTATCATCAAGTTCTAATCTTTATGCCTATCATGATGTTGTTTTTCTCTCTGATCTATTTATTATGCAAATTTCTACCTTCCCCTATTTATTTTCTTTTGATGAACCTTGGTCAACTTCGGACCTTGGCCTAAAATCGCGATTCGCACACGAGATGTATACGGGGGAATAATGGGATTATTGCCTATAAGAATATGATTAATAATTGGCAACATGAAATTGGATGTTATCATTTTATTTGCAAGTTTAGGGTAGATCTGTAAATTTTGGTATAATCCAGTTATGATAAAATTTGCATAAATATTCTATACATGGAATTCGACACCAATTGGATCTATGTAATGTAACATGAAATTTGGTATATATAACATGTATGTAATTTGGCATGTAAAATAAAATTTTGAGTTTTGGAGCCTATGTTAATTAAATCAAAAGATTGGGCTTATGTTAATTAGGCATGTGTAGACTTGGAAATTTGAGCATGAAAGTGATTGTAAACTTTATAATTGGCATAAACATGTATTATGAACTTGGGCAACTGGCATGTATTGAAATAAAAAGATTATAGTTTGGGATAACTACATCATGAATCATCGGATTTGGGTTTATTGGGTATGAAACCTGATACATGTAATTTTGGCTAGATCTTGACATATGAAAAAAAACATGAAACTTGGTATATATGTAAACTGACTAGAATTGGGTACATATATTAGTTGGTATGTAATAGCGTTAAAAGAGGGATAAATATAAATTGAGATAAGTTGCCTTTAATGGACTAAGATAAATTGTGGTAAAATTGGTATGATTTTGCATACCATTAATTGATGGACATAATTGAGTCAGTTATGGACATCGTTAAATTAGGAATTAATTGATAATTTGAATAGGGGAAATAAATTCGAATTGGGGTAAAAGATTATAAGTGATAATCAATGCTTAGGACACGAGGTTGGACTCGTTTGTGACGTAAACCTGCCCGGAACCGCCCGGCGAATCCAGTAGTCACAAATGTCAGCCCAATGTGAGATGTCCTAGGCCCAAATTAAAAGCGTAACAGTTGTAAAGACACGAGGTTGGACTCTTTTATGGTGTAAGACTGCCCGGACCCGCCCGGCAAATCCAGCTGCCATAAATGTCAGTCTAATGTGAGAGGTCTTTATAAGGTTACGGCCTTAATGAATTAAGAAATACTTAACCAGATAAACATGTGGTGGGACATGGGGGTTAAGTGGGTGACATGTGGGTGACATGTGGAAATACAAATAGTAATACTTAACCAACGTAACATGGTAATTAGACCAGTGGGTAGGGTTAAGTAAATAAGAACACTTAACCAGTATGATATAAATGGGTGGGTTAAGTAATATGATTAGGTTAATCTGGACACTTAACCAATTTAATAAGTTGACTACGGGAGTGGGTAAGGTTAAGCAAATGTTTAACCATTATAACATGATTAAACTGGACTAGAGAGTGAGGTTAAGTTCATGAGAACACTTAACTAATACAATGGGTTAATTAGACAAGTGGTTGTGGTTAAGTAGTAACACTCAACCAACATAATAGGACAAGCGGGTGGGTTAAGTTAACTTGAATAAGTTGATAACACTTAACCATTACAATATGACTAGTGGATGGGGTTAAGTTAACATGCACTTAACCAATCTGATGTGATGTGTAGTAGGGTTAAGTAACACATGGGGTTAAGTTAACAAGAAAATTCTTAACCAATGTAACCAGATAGACGAACGGGGTTAAGTTAATAAACCACACTTAACCAATCAAACATAATAAGCGAGAAAGGTTAAGTTAACTAAGGTAAACACTTAACCATGGTAACATAACGAGTAGAAGGGTTAAGTACATATCGGGTTGGTGGGTAATATTAGTAAATATAGGCCCACATACACTTAACCATTAAATACACGTGCTTGAATCAGTAGCGGGGTTAAGTACACATCAGGGTTGGTGGGTAATATCAGAGAGTAGAGGCCCACAGACTTAACCATTAGAAAAACCTAGTAACGGGGACCCATTTCAGCCGTAACCCACATTAGGTATCAACGGAACCCTGAGCTAGGCAGGGTGGGGCACGATTACTGGGCTGATTATAAGAGGTCAAATTAGCGACGGTTGGTGCAGCAGTGCAGGTTCTAACGGAGTGCGGGCGTGCACACACTTCGGCGCAGAAAATTTAGCCACTGGGCATCAGTAGGTATAAAGCTGTGCATCTTGATTGTGTCAGGGTTGCCACCATGGGACTTGATACACCCTATGGTGGGACCAGCACAGGTATCTACAAGTAGGGGGCCGCGTGACACAAACGAGAACTAGGTCAAGTAGGGAGCCGATCGATAAGGTAGTAAGGGTGCATCGAATATATACATGGCCATTGGGGCGATCGAGGTGGAATCCTCAAAATCGATGTACACCTGAAGGCTACCATAATTGCGGGGATTGGGATCACATTGTAATTATTATATAACACGAGCTACTAGTTGGGACACTAGTAGGGGGTACGGATCCTTGTTACATAGGACACTAGTTGGGATACTAGTAGGAGTACAGATCATTCCATGTAAGACACTTATGAGGATGCTAGTTAGGTGGTGCAGAGCAAATAGATATCGTTTTAATGGTAAAGCTTAGAAACCTTGCGATGTTATTCTTGATAGAAACCATGCGGTGGGATACTT
The DNA here is from genome assembly GCA_030737875.1 of Allium sativum. Lineage (NCBI taxonomy): Eukaryota > Viridiplantae > Streptophyta > Magnoliopsida > Asparagales > Amaryllidaceae > Allium > Allium sativum. Next base: position 140,098,922 of record CM060912.1, read on the forward strand.
GATAGGAATTATGGGATGTTATACTTGTTTCATCATGCCCGAAGTTTATCTTGTTACCTTAGTTTATCTTGTTATCATAGTTTATCTTGTTATCTTAGTTTATCTTGCCTACCTTGTCATCATGCTTATGTTTACTTTCAGTTTATTCATGCCATGTTATCTTTACCTATTTTCATGCTGAAAGTCACTAGGACTTACTCAGTCTTTATGACTGACCCGTTTTGTTTCGCCTCTTTTTCTTCCGTTTCCCCCTCCAGGTTCACAGGGTGGGAATACAGCTTAGTTCGGATCTTACCAAGCTCCAAGGCTCTTTCATGTATGGCTTGGATTTCTCTTGGCTATGGCTTGCTTTGCTTTATTGGGGAATACTGCAGTTTGTTTTTATGCTTCTTTGTTTTTGAGCAAGACAGATATTTTAACCATGAAATTGGATATTACAAGTTGATGGGCTTTTCTTGTAATATTTCTGTTCCAGTACCCATAATACTCCACTGAAGTTAAGGCATTCCTTTGTGAGTGACCTTAACAGATGTGGGGTGTTACACCACTTAATCACACAGAACTACCATTGCGATGCCATGCAAGCATATAGATCCTCGTATCCGAACTCCTCGGTCGAATCACATCTCAATGCAGAGTAATGCCCTAATATCTACAATACACCACCTAGCGCGTGTATCTAGACCCTCACATGAACGTAGCCTACTATAACTCGAGTCTCGTAATAGGGCTGCATCCAATGCATGGAAAGTCGGTCAAGAGCTTTCAATATATACAAAGGATAACTTCATTAGTTATTCACATATCGTTTGTCTTTTCATGGTGGCTATGGTCCCACCCTGGACCCTCCCTCAACTAGTGAAAGAGTTCTTCAAGATCTAAGTGACATGCCCCAATCAACAATCTAACATCCAATTTGGCATGTCCCAATACCAACGTCTCAATAGTGAAAGATCGAAGGTCTATAGGTTTAGCTCTAGTCTTTCAGTATCACACTGATTGCCAATGATAGGTATCTGACGATTATTATCCTTAAATTAGTCCTGCCAACCTATCCCACTTGCGGGACAAACCGCCGAATCACCTTATGCCATCCACCACAACCTTCTGATTGCCACACCTCAGTTGCAGTCAAGGTATACTCACCGGATGGTACCGTACAAACCAAACCTCTGTGAGTACAGCCCTGAGATCTACCACACAGAGGACCATCATGGAGTTTCCTATCACGTCCCGCATAAGTCGTATGCTTCCCTTCAGTCACGTAGAATAATCAGATGAACGTGCTCTTCTCGTGTCTCCAAACACGACGATTATCTACTCTGTTAGGTTCTTTATCTTCATACGTACGGACTGGTTCCAGCGTGTCATGCCATTACATTATTAAATCCTGCGTCCAATCTCTAATTATGTGCTTTCGTTACCTCATCACATTTGCTGATTTACTTCATTATCTGCGTATTTACTTTTATTCAAGTTACTTGGTTTATTAGCACACAATTAGCTGCTTACTTTCTTTAATCAGCACTATGCCGTCGGAGCATATTTCCTCTTATTACTTATTATGTGTATTAGACTTAATACTTCCAATGATAAGCCTACTTTATTCTTTCTTTTTATGGCATAGCCGATCAATTTTTAAAGTGACCGCAAACACCTTTATTACGACTAATAATAAAAAAGTACAATATAGTACATATGACTGTAGTTAGTAGTCAGTTATATTCGGTTTTTAAGGTGGACTGCCCACCACCTACAGAATATATAGTGTTTTTTCACTCTATCTATACAGACTTAAAGCATTTGAGCTACCTAATTTACTAGACTACAACATATTCTCCATGCAAGGAGCAAATTACATACTGTAAAAAATAGTAGAAACATTACATTGCGTAGTTCAATAATATGTGTTGTACCAGACAGCTACCATGATTGGACAAGCCTAAACTCCAACCGAAGACAATGACTTTGTATAGAATAACGTCCTCGAGCCACACAAACCTAACATACATCTGCACATGCACATTAGCCAAGCAATGCTTCCTAGAACAGAAAATTACATGTTCACCTATCCCAAGTATAGCACCCATAGAAAGTACACAAATCAATATATAGGACCTTACTTCCATTCCACTGACCAACTAATTCCTGAGGAGATGGCGAACACATCTCAAAACCTGTACGGAGATCGAACCAGTGCACCATACAGCTTCCATGTTAAAAATCCCATCCGAAACAAAACTTGAGTTCCATAGAAACAGCGAGAAAAAAACATCAAAACCAAACTAACATACTTAGCACGGAGATCTAGACACCAAACGAGGTAACGACTAACAACCGTACCATCGCAAAACACAGACACAAGCAGAAGAAAAAACCTGTGTAAGAAAACAAACCCAGCAACACAAAGCGTTCTATTCCTAAATCTGTACTCAAACGAGCAGGTCTAGAAACTGCCTTCGGGTGTACTTACAAAGATAGACGTCGACACAAAGGTGATTGTCCTTGCAGTGGGCCCAGGAGCATCAATGAGGCATAACTCCATGCCAAGGCAGAGAGGATCCAGGAGACAACAAGGAAGGCTGATTGAAGAACTTAAGATTTGTAACATAAACGAAACCCTAAAAAAGACACAGATTTGAAGCGAAGTTCAGATCTGAAATGAAAATGAAAATGAGGGACACATTTAAAAAAATATGCTTGGATTAGAGGACAAGGGAGAAAGCTATAAGATTGGGAAGGAAGATGGAAGTCTGAGGAGGTATGAGAGGTGGAAACGTACGTTATAATTCCTAAACGCAAATATTCTAATTTCTGAAACATCTGGAGAAGAAGGAAAACAGAAAAGATTTGGCATCGTTTCCGAAAATATGAGTTAAAGGCTAGGCCCTACTAGCCTATTTATAGGTGTACAAGATATTCTGGTCTGTCGAATTTAATAAAATGAAATTTGAATCGTACATGCCAAGAAAACACGTCAGAATGATCCAGATCTGGTCCCTGGTGGATCGACCTATGTGTCAACCCCGCTTCAGGGTGTGTCAACCCCATAGTCGACCCATGGGTCGACCCATGTAAGGCCTGGGTCGACCCACGACCTGGGTCTCTAACGTTGATTTTCCCGACTTTAATTTTTGCTTAACGTTGGTGTTAATGTTTATTTTATTTTCAAATATCTCTTATGTAAATTATATTCTTCGTTTATGACATATATCCAGTTTCAAAATTCAAACTTATGCGTATATATACGCGTACAACCTTTTAAATCTTTATTCGTTAATAACTTCCCTAAACGGACTCCGTTCGGGGCAAGTCACATATAAAATGGACCAGAAAATTACCACAAACCCAATGGTATATGTTTCGGGGCTAAATTCTAAAATCATAAATTATCGATATTTTTCGTTTATATATATATATATAATACAGGGTGTTACACGGATCTTCAAATCTTTGGAAAATTTGCTTGATCATTGTACCTGTTTTATCAATCTCCCTGTTTAAATCTTGAGTGGAGCCATCGAGTCTCTGATTTTAATTCCAGCACACTCAATTCCAATCTCTCATTAGTTCCATCCTGGTATTGCCGCCATTGCCATAATTCCTGATCTCGATCGATATTTCGGGGGGAGAAAGGTGAATCGCCCGAATCATGGTGGCCATCGTTTGAATCAATCCCCGAAGTTCGCTTTGATACCAATTGGAAGTGTTGATGGGTAAACTTCCATTGCGATGTTGGAGATGAGGTTTTGCAGTGAAGGTTTGGGTGTTTCTTGTTTATTGGATTGACTGGGAAAAACCTGGCATAATATCACTTGCAATGGCAAGTGTAGATAATAGGAATTCTTTGTAGTGGCAGGTAAATGGATTGTAATGTGGATGCAACGAAAAATGGTGTTCGAATTTTCACTTGGATTATCAAGAATTTAGCAATAGAATTTCTCAAGTACAAGTAACAAATATGCACAGAATTTAACAGCAAAAATTGGTGATAAAAATGGAAATTGTGGTGTGAGATGGACAATGAAATGTCATGAAACAATGATCAAAATTGACTGGAACAAACTCGAAATTGTAAGCAATAATCTAAAGCTAAGAATTCAAGAATTAATAACTGTGAAAATTGCTTAACTAATTTGCAGGGATCAATAGAAGGATAACACTGGAAATGGGAATAAAGTACGGGAATTAAATCAAGGAACTATGCTAACAAGATTAAATTAAGTATTGGAAATTAAACTGGATAGGAATTGATACAAGCTGCTAACAAAAGGAGGTATGTTTTCAGATTTTTATCACACTTTTACAATGCCTCGTTCAGGCCATATATATGTACACATAGCTACCACGTAACAAATCAATGCCACACTTCATAGCAACATGATTTGACCCATTTTGCAGGCCCAACAAACCACTTTACACATCAATATTAGTATATTACAAAGCAATAACCCAGGTTTGAATACAATTGCAAAATAAAATATAGATATGTACAGGTGCACAAACATGCATACTGACACAGTTTTCATCCTCCATCCTCAGGCCATACTCTCTTCATTTGGTGCCTCTGCCAACCGTCTTCCATCAACGAACTATGGTGCGCCTCTAACGAACTTTGGCCAAGATCACCCTTCGGCGCTTTTGAGCCTGATTTCTTGTAATGACCTGCATTTTCAGCGGTATAATAATTAGTTTATTTAATTATTTAAAAGGTGATTAAACGGATTTCATGGTCGTGGAATTAAAAAATGGTGAATATTTAATTAAAATAATAAATTAAATAATATATTTAATTCTGAAATAATCAGAAATGGCTGAAATGGCGATATGGTGTGAACTGGATCATCTGTGATATTTAAATCAGCTTGGAATTGAATTTGAATAACGAATATATTATATAAACGACAGTTTGAATGTAGAGTTATAATATAATTAAAATCGAGCTCGAAATAGCGCTGCAGTTCGTAATTTGGCGATTTGGACTTCAACTGAATGCACAGAGTTCGTTTTAAATCGGATTTCTATGAAACAAGAAACGTGTGCAGCTGGTGGAGTATATCTTTCTAGTGGAAGAGAAAAATCGGGATTTCGTCGTGTAGATTTTGATTCACGTCCAAATAAAATTTCAGAAAAGTCGCTGTGGAATTCCTTTATAATTTAAAGAGGAATTATTTATATTTTAAAAAGGAATTTCAATATAAATCGAATATCGGGTTGACCCGGATTTGAATATCGAGTTAGAAATTTCATATAGGAATATTCTGAAGCTGTATGGTATTCCACTGTGAGTATATACGATAATATAAATTTATTTATATTTAATTTAATTATATTTATATATTTAAATGGGTTATTTAGGACTTTAAAAATAGCCACTTTTGCAAACGAAGACGGAATTCGACGAAACCAGTTTCGTTGGGACTGTAATGTCTAACTGTAGCTGCAGGTCCAGTTTCGTGATTTTTTAGGTATCATACATGATCGTACGGATTTTTAGAAGATGGATACAGATATAAAATGATAAAATAAAATATCTAAAACAAGTGTGTGAACATTAAAAGAGCCACATCCTTCATTCTCTCAGCCACACAAGAATTTCCGTCCCTCTTATTAAAAGAAATGAGCCGCCACAACCAAAACGTGAAGAACTTCAAAGAAAGAAAATCAAAAAGAATTCAAAAAAAAAATCCATAAAATCTAAAATCAGTTTCTGAGTGTTCCTCTAAGCTTATACTTCTCTTCCCTTTACTTTGGGGTGGTTCGATCCCAAATTCCAGAAGCCTCGTGAGGTCAGCGAGATATAAGGTTCCAAGTTTTGGGATTTTGGTGCGTCAATTTTGATTTCTAGTAGTATATTTGGTTTTATGATGAGATTTATCATGGTTTGGCAAAGTTTGGAAGGGTTCCATGATTTTTTTGTTCGGTGGTCACCCAGAACCGACGGGGTGAAGCATGAAATCGGGAATGGTAGATTGAGTTCGAACTATACAAAATTGGTGTGGTTCAGCAGAGAATCAGAAGGGATGTTGAGTGATTATTTTAGTTTGAATTTTAGAAGAGTGTGGAGGGAGTAAGGAAAGCTTGAAGATCCGGAAATGGTGAACTAAAAGGAGCAGGTCACGATGGATGTAATCGGGGAAGAAAGAAAAACGTTCGGGCTTGGTAAGATAAGGGAGATGGGCCAAGACAAGTGAGGGGTGAGGCCCAAATCATAATTGTTTTAAGTGTTTAATTTATTTAAAAATGTATTGAAACTTGTAAATCTAATATCGGGGTCATACGCTATCAGAATTTCAAACCGTCGGATCCGTTGGGATCGTATGGACGACGGCTACGCACTGGAACTGTCTGGGAGTGGATTGGGGTTCGTTACAATTTATAGTGAAATAAATTGTCCAATATGAATCAACGACAATTATCGTTATCAATGATGATAGTCCAATGTGAGTAAATCTCACTAACTCTGAACAGTTTATAATTTCATGTTGTATTTTTAGAACTATTAAATATTGGCTGATTGACTATGTGTTGACTGTTTGATTGAACTGCTAGTCAGTTAGTTGAATTTCTATATTGATTCTGTTTATCAGAATATATCATATGGAACTGAAAGTGATGTTATCTATATTGTTTAACATATGTGATGCAGGGAAACATGTTGGAGGAATCCAACTGGATTCCTCAACATTTATTTTACTATGATTCATATATTGTGATATATGATGTGATATATAATATGTTGTTGATTATGTGTGTTTGGACGATATTTATCGTTGTTATATGGTATGTTAAATACCATAAGAAATACTGGACGTGGGAAAGGGGATTTTCAAAGTGTATTTTGAAAATGAATTATTTATATAAAATCGATGGATTTTATATAGAAAAGGAAAAGGATTTTTATAAAAGAAAATAATTATAAAATCGGAGGATAAGTTATAATAAAAGGAAATATTTGTAAGTCATGTACAAATAGAATTGAAAGGAAATATTTATGGGGAATAAATATGTTAAAATAGAGATGAAAGGGATACAATATAGGAAAGATAAAAGAAATATTTATTTGTTAAACAAATAGAATTGAAAAGGGAATTGTTATTTGTTAAGTAAACAAATAGAAAATGAATAAATCAAAGGAGTTAATTCAATAGGAGTTAATCAAAGTGAGTTAACCAGTTAGGGTTAATCAATTAGAGTAATCAGTTAAGGTTAATCAATTAGAGTTAATCAGTTAGGGTAATTGATTAGAGTAAACCCATTAGAGATAACCAGTTAGAGTTAATCACTTTGAGTTAATCAGTTAGGGTTTATCAGTCAGAGTTAATCAGTTAGGGTTAACCAGTCAGAGTTAATCAGTTAGGGTTGATCAGTCAGAGTTGATCAGTCAGAGTTAATCAGTTAGAGTTAATCGATAGAGTTAAATCGAACTAGAGTTATTCAAATGGAGTTAATCGAATTTAGTTTATTCGAATAGAGTGAAATGAGTTAATCGAATTTAGTTATTCAAAGAAGTGAATTGAATCAGAAATATTCGAAGTGAGTTGATCGAATCTAGTTATTCGACAGGAGTTAAATCGAATAAGATTTATTCGAAGAAAGAGATTATCGAATAAAAGTATTCGAAAGTAAGCAAATCGAATATAAGTTATTCGAATAAGAGTTAATCCAGTAAGAGTTATTAGGTTGGAGTTATTCAAATAAGAGTTATAGATTAGAGTTAACTGAATAGGAGTAAATAAATTAGTTGTCGTTATATTATTCGAGTTAGGAAATAAAAGTCATATTAAAGATAATATATTTAGGATACTGGGGATTATAACACCATTGTTATAATCACGTAAACTTGTAAAAGAAGGGGGTGCATAAACAGAATCTGAGGGTTCGTAAGGAAGTGAATAGAGTTAAAAAGGTGAATCTTATCTATTTTGAGATTTGAAAGGTGGTTCAGTTAAGGTCTGAGAGGTAGCTATACCCCAACTTGATTGAATGCGTTTTAAATTAAGAAGTGGTTACGGTTCGAGTGTAAAGTGGTTAAGTGAATTTAGTAAATAAGAATAGTGATACGTAAATAAGTTATGGAAATGTTTTCCAGTGTTAACGTATATTTTCTAAACATAGAAAATAAGGAAAATATGAATATATATATCTATATATATATATATATATATATATATATATATATATATATGATTGATGATTGATTGATAGAATTTCCATCTGGAAATAATATCGTTGTTTGCACACTTGTTTTTCTTTGATGGTTAAATCACATACTATTGAACTTTTGACCATTTTAATGTTGTTAATATGGAGAGACCGGTTGGATTATTATCCAAAGAACCACTCTGTATTGGCATAAGTGTTGCGAATCATATATGCCAAAGATAATTGAAGACAGAGTAAAGTGCAAGGGCTATTGTATAAGTCTTAGATAACAGTGCCTAAGATGGATGTACTGAATAGTGCCTTCGGTTCATCCTGTTCTTGGATGACTTGTATGGATGAATGTCTGACGGAGTATTTCCAAAAAGGTCACGTACATTGATTTCTTCAACCGTACCTAGAGTGGAAGCGGAGAAGGAAACTTCTTTAGCTAACACGTAATGTACTGTTGTAGACGTCAATCGGTGATTTGATGGATTTGACGATGTGGCATTCGAAGTGAATCTGGTGTGATGATAAAGCGTAGCTTCTAGCCTCACATCCGGTAAATGACAGAAATCAGGCAGGCAACATGGCTAAGTCGGTCGCACCGAAGTAGGGTGTATAATCACCTGATCTAGAGTTTCATTTACTTCTAAAAATCTATTGTTGATGCTGTCCCATTCGGGAAACGGTTGCTGATCCCAACCGTTGGTGATATACATTCGATACACTCAAGCGAAATGAGTGGTCGGTTATGTGTGGCCGGGTTGTAAGATGTTCTTGTTGAACCCAGTGTATTCCTCTCTAGAGGTACACTAGCGAAAGGTGGTCTTATGAGATATCGTTTAATGGCTCAAACTGTTTTTTAACTGTTTTACTCATACCAGTCCCATGACTGACCCGAAGTATATTTTGTTTTGTTTTCCCTAAACTCTTGGGTGCCCAATTTTGTACGGGCAGTCAAGTAGTCAGGATTTACAGATACTTGAAGACCTGGAGCAGGAGGCTTCAGGATCATATAGCTATAGTAATTTCCGCTGTGTTGTAAGTGCTGTACTTTGATAATGATATGTATATTCAAGTACAGATTTGTATTTCAAAGTTATATTATGAAATATATTTATTCGTTCCGCTGTGAGATTCGTGTTACTCTAATATTTTTTTCTTCTTCTTCTTCTATTCTAAGTTTCTATCCTATCTATCATCACCCACTAATTTCTTTCATTAATCATCCGATATTTTTCGATGTTTGGTTAGTCATCATTGAGTTTATGGCGATAACCAAGGTCGACAAATTTCTGGGTCATTACATTTGGTATCAGAGCTTAAGTTAAGTGAATTACATTGGCTCTGTGGCGTGACTCGGTAGAGATGGGGTTAGTAATACCCTAGATTGAGTTGAGTATATATATACGAGTGAGCGTATTTGTTATTGATATAAAAATTGTTTTATATTGTAGTGATTTATTGGTTGAGTTGTTTATGAGTTTTGTTCAATCAGTTTGATCCACTGTATCAGTAGGAGTTTATAAACACTCGAATACGATGGGTCGACATGATATGTTTTGAAAAAAAGGGTAAATTAAAATAAGTTTACCCAAGGTATATCTTGATATAGAGAAGATATATATATATCAAAATTATAATATAATGGATATATTGGTTGTTATTATAATCGAGTAAGATTATAAATTAAATGGTTATGTAAATAACCAATCAGAATTCATATAAGTGAAATACGTGAAATCAAATGAATTAAATCTGAAATTTAAGCCAGAATTGAATTAAAATTTTGGAAAATTGGATAAGTGTTTGTAAATGGATTTGGATTAAAAGTAAGGAAAATTTAAGATCCTAGGAGATTTTAAATTGTTTTACAAGCAGTGTGAATTATATTTTGAAATGAATTTCAAAGTGGAAATATTTAGAAATGGTTTTATAGTATTGAACTCACTTCGATCGCTGGAAAATAGATTCTGATGATGACAGTTGCATCATCAGTATTCATTTTCGAGTTGTAAGTGACAAATTACTACCAGAGATACTGTTTTGAATTTGTTTTGGGAAAGACAAGTTGTGTTGAATTTCAAAATGGGATTTATAATATAGAATTTGATATATAGAATTTGAATAGAATATGATATATAGAATTTGACATATAGAATTTGATATATAGAATTTGAATATTGAAATTCAAATGGGATTTATAATATAGAATTTGAATAGAATTTGATATATTGAATTTGAATAGAATTTGAATAGAATTTGAATAATAGAAGTGAAATAGATTTGAATAATAGAAGTGATATAAAATTGAATGGAATTAACTAAGTCAAAGAGGAATTAGTTAATCGAGTTTTGAATTTGAAGTTGAAGTTGAACTTTGAAAGGTGAATTGGATTTGTAAATGGATATTCGAAATCGAATATAGAACTTAAATTTGAAATTTGGATTCAAATTAGTTAATAAGCAAGTTAAAATATATTTGAACATGTCATGTTCAAATATAAAAGTGAAATAGACTAAAGAGTTAATTAACAAATTAATTAACGAATTGAGTTAAAACGATCAGGTATAGTTAAAATAGATTGGGTAGGTATAAATATACATGAGATAGGTATGGATAAGGCATGAAGGTATATAAATAGAATGCTCAACGAAAAGGTATGTATTTAATTTATATAGGAGATTTTATGCGCCGTATCGGCTAGCCACTTGGCTTTTTCTTTTTCTTTTGGATTGGTGAGGGCCATGGGAGGCTATTTGAAATATCCCGATGCTCCTGGTACAAAGGAGGTTATGGCGAATTTTTCCGGGAATTTAAAGAGTTAGAATATTTTTAAGATAATCTGATAGTTAGAAATCAACTTATCGATATATATATAGAAGTCGATAAGGAAAAAAACTTAGAAATAGAATAGTAAAATCAAAAAGGAAGACTAAGAATAAAATCTAGTAAGAATAGAAAGAGGAAGCGTATACGTGTTTAAAGGTGAATAAGTAGTTGTATGGTATTGATTATTCGAGTAAGTAGTCATATCTGTTTTGACGTTAGAAATGTTATTTAGTCAAGGTCTGAGAGGTAGTTATACCCCAACTTGATTGATTTCATTATTAACAAATAAATAGTAAGATTTCAGGCTCGAAGATCAATGTTGAATAAGAGTTAGTTGAATATAGTATTTGGGTTGTCGTAACGATGTTTTACACAACATCCGTTTTAACCCAAATAAGTGTAAGCTTGGAAATATAATAAAGAATATTTCCTAAGTATAGAAATAAACGAGATCAGAAAAGAGATAAGTAATTGGAATATTTTCCAATTATAAATAGCACATATTTTCTAAAGTTTAGAAAATAAAGGAAAGCGATATTCGGAAATGTTTTCCAAATAACATAAAAGGCTAATATGGTTATTTACAATATTTGGTTAACAAATATTGATAAAGAAATAGCGAAGTGATTTAACTAATGGAATATTAATTAAGGGCTCAGTGACATGTTCAAAAAGGAAATTTTGATTTTTGAAAAGAGTAAACTGTTTTAAAACTCCCAGGGAAAGACTGTTTGAATTGAAAACAAATTTAACAGAAATTTGCGAAAGAAAAATTGAATTAAAGTAAAGCCAGTAAAGTGGTAACTGAGATTGAATTAGAACGATATCAAGACAAATTGGATTGTGAGATTCAAATTTGAAGTGTAATGTGATAATCAAGTTAAGAGTTGGGAATCGAGAAGAAACTCGAGTTGAAATGATATTTGGGTCGGATATAAGAGAATGGTTGTGTTGTGGATAAAATCAGATTGGAATTTGATTGGGATGACCCTTGTATCTGCTGAGTAGATAACAGGTGGAAAGGATATAATGATATGCCGACAAAAGGTACAAGTTTATATTTCTATTGGATATAAGATTTATGAGCCGAATTGGCAAGCCACTTGGCTGTTTGGTTTTCTTTTGGGTTGGAGATGGCCTAGAGGGGCAAGTTGGAGTTTTACTGATAGGGCTGTACAAAGGAGGTGCTAGCGAAAATTTTCGAAAAGTTAAGGCATTAGAAAATTTTCAGGATTTTTGAAAATTTTCGTTGATAAGAATTAATTAATATTTAATTGGAATTAAATTGGTTCAGTTGAAACTGAAGTTAAGAAGTGAACAAATATGTTCTACCCAGTCGATAGGGTCGTCCTCTACCTTAGCAATTTCGAGGACGAAATTATTTTAAGTGGGGAAGAATGTAATGACCCGCATTTTCAGCGGTATAATAATTAATTAATTTAATTATTTAAAGGTGATTAAAAGGATTTCATGGTCGTGGAATTAAATAATGGTGAATATTTAATTAAAATAATAAATTAAATAATATATTTAATTTTGAAATAATCAGAATTGGCTGAAATGGCGATATGGTGTGAACTGGATCATCTGTGATATTTAATTCAGCTTGGAATTGAATTTGAATAACGAATATATTATATAAACGACAGTTTGAACGTAGAGTTATAATATAATTAAAATCGAGCCCGAAATGGCGCTGTAGTTCGTAATTTGGCGATTTGGACTTCAACTGAATGCACAGAGTTCGTTTTAGATCGGATTTCTATGAAACAAGAAACGTGTGGACCTGGTGGAGTATATCTTTCTAGTGGAAGAGAAAAATCGGGATTTCGTCATGTAGATTTTGTTTCACGTCCAAATCAAATTTCAGAAAAGTCACTGTGGAATTCCTTTATAATTTATAGAGGAATTATTTATATTTTAAAAAGGAATTTCAATATAAATCGAATATCGGGTTGACCCGGATTTGAATATCGAGTTAGAAATTTCATATAGGAATATTCTGAAGCTGTATGGTATTCCACTTTGAGTATATACGATAATATAAATTTATTTATATTTAATTTAATTATATTTAAATATATTTATATATTTAAATGGGTTATTTAGGACTCTAAAAATAGCCACTTTTGCAAACGAAGTCGGAATTCGACGAAACCAGTTTCGTCGGGACCATAATGTCGAACTGTAGCTGCATGTCTAGTTTCGTGATTTTTTAGGTATCGTACGTGATCGTACGGATTTTTAGAAGATGGATACAGATATAAAATGATAAAATAAAATATCTAAAATAAGTGTGTGAACATTAAAAGAGCCACATCCTTCATTCTCTCAGCCACACAAGAATTTCCGTCCCTCTTATAAAAAGAAATGAGCCGCCACAACCAAAACGTGAAGAACTTCAAAGAAAGAAAATCAAAAAGAATTCAAACAAAAATCCATAAAATCTAAAATCAGTTTCTGAGTGTTCCTCTAAGCTTATACTTATCTTCCTTTCACTTTGGGGTGGTTCGATCCCAAATTCCAGAAGCCGCGTGAGGTCAGCGAGACATAGGGTTCCAAGTTTTGGTATTTTGGTGCGTCAATTTTGATTTCTAGTAGTATATTTGGTTTTATGATGAGATTTATCATGGTTTGGCAAAGTTTGGAAGGGTTCCACGATTTTTTTGTTCGGTGGTCACCCAGAACCGACGTGGTGAAGCAGGAAATCGGGAATGGGAGATTGAGTTCGAACTAAACAAAATTGGTATGGTTCAGCAGAGAATCAAAAGGGATGCTGAGTGATTATTTTAGTTTGAATTTTAGAAGAGTGTGGAGGGAGTGAGGAAAGCTTGAAGATCCAGAAATGGTGAACTAAAAGGAGCAGGTCACGATGGATGTAATCGGGGAAGAAAGCAAAACGTTCGGACCTGGTAAGATAAGGGAGATGGGCCAAGACAAGTGAGGGTGAGGCCCAAATCATAATTGTTTTAAGTGTTTAATTTATTTAAAAATGTAATGAAACTTGTAAATCTAATATCGGGGTCATACGCTATCAGAATTTCAAATCGTCGGATCCATTGGGATCGTATGGATGACGTCTACGCACTGGAACTGACTGGGAGTGGATTGGGGTTCGTTACAATTTATAGTGAAATAAATTGTCCAATCTGAATCAACGACAATTATCGTTATTAACGATGATAGTCCAATGTGAGTAAATTTCACCAACTCTGAACAGTTTATAATCTCATGTTGTATTTTCAGAACTGTTAAATATTAGCTGATTGACTGTGTGTTGACTGTTTGATTGAACTGCTAGTCAGTTAGTTGAATTTCTATATTGATTCTGTTTATCAGAATATATCATATGGAACTGAAAGTGATGTTATCTATATTGTTTAACATCTGTGACGCAGGGAAACAGGTTGGAGGAATCCAACTGGATTCCTCAACATTTATTTTACCGTGAATATATGATGTGATATATAATATGTTGTTGATTATGTGTGTTTAGACGATATTTATTGTTGTTAAATGGTATGTTTAATACCATAAGAAATATTAGACGTGGGAAAGGGGATTTTCAAAGTGTATTTTGAAAATGAATTATTTATATAAAATCGATGGATTTTATATAGAAAAGGAAAAGGATTTTTATAAAAGAAAATAATTATAAAATCGGAGGATAAGTTATAATAAAAGGAAATATTTGTAAGTCATGTACAAATAGAATTGAAAGGAAATATTTATGGGGAATAAATATGTTAAAATAGAGATGAAAGGGATACAATATAGGAAAGATAAAAGAAATATTTATTTGTTAAATAAATAGAATTGAAAAGGGAATAGTTAATTGTTAAGTAAACAAATAGAAAAGGAATAAATCAAAGGAGTTAATTCAATAGGAGTTAATCGAAGTGAGTTAACCAGTTAGGGTTAATCAATTAGAGTAATCAGTTAAGGTTAATTAATTAGAGTTAATCAGTTAGGGTAATTGATTAGAGTAAACCCATTAGAGATAACCAGTTAGAGTTAATCACTTTGAGTTAATCAGTTAGGGTTAATCAGTCAGAGTTAATCAGTTTGGGTTGACCAGTCGGAGTTAATCAGTTAGGGTTGATCAGTCAGAGTTAATCAGTTAGAGTTGATCAGTCAGAGTTAATCAGTTAGAGTTAATCGATAGAGTTGAATCGAACTAGAGTTATTCAAATGGAGTTAATCGAATTTAGTTTATTTGAATAGAGTTGAAATGAGTTAATCGAATTTAGTTATTCGAAGAAGTGAATCGAATCAGAAATATTCGAAGTGAGTTGATCGAATCTCTTTATTCGACAGGAGTTAAATCGAATAAGATTTATTCGAAGAAAGAGATTATCGAATATAAATATTCGAAAGTAAGCAAATCGAATATAAGTTATTCGAATAAGAGTTAATCCAGCAAGAGTTATTAGGTTGGGGTTATTCAAATAAGAGTTATAGATTCGAGTTAACCGAGTAGGAGTAAATAAATTAGTTGTCGTTATATTATTCGAGTTAGGAAATAAAAGTCATATTAAAGATAATATATGTCGGATATAGGGGATTATAACACCATTGTTATAATCACGTAAACTTGTAAAAGAAGGGGGTTCGTAAATAGAATCCGAGGTTTCGTAAGGAAGTGAATAGAGTTAAAAAGGTGAATCTTATCTATTTCGAGATTTGAAAGGTGGTTCAGTTAAGGTCTGAGAGGTAGCTATACCCCAACTTGATTGACTGCGTTTTAAATTAAGAAATGGTTACGGTTCGAGTGTGAAGTGGTTAAGTGAATTTAGTAAATAAGAATAGTGATACGTAAATAAGTTATGGAAATGTTTTCCAGTGTTAACGTATATTTTCTAAACATAGAAAATAAGGAAAATATGAATATATATATATGATTGATGATTGATTGATAGAATTTCCATCTGGAAATAATATCGTTGTTTGCACACCTATTTTTCTTTGATGGTTAAATCACAGACTATCGAAGTTTTGACCATTTTAACGTTGTTAATATGGAGAGACCGGTTGGATTAATATCCAGAGAACCACTCTGTATTGGCATAAGCGTTGCGAATCATATATGCCAAAGATAATTGAAGACGGAGTAAAGTGCAAGGGCTATTGTATAAGTCTTAGATAACAGTGCCTAAAAAGGATGTACTAAATAGTGCCTTCGGTTCATCATGTTCCTGGATGACTTGTATGGATGAATGTCTGACGGAGTATTTCCGGAAAGGTCACGTACATTGATTTCTTCAACCGTACCAAGAGTGGAAGCGGAGAAGGAAACTTCTTTAGCTAACACGTAATGTACTATTGTAGATGTCAATCGGTGATTTGATGGATTTGACGATGTGGCATTCGAAGTGAATCTGGTGTGATGATAAAGCGTAGCTTCTAGCCTCACATCCGGTAAATGACAGAAATCGGGCAGGCAGCATGGCTAAGTCGGTCGCACCGAAATAGGGTGTATAATCACCTGATCTAGAGTTTCATTTACTTCTAAAAATCTATTGTTGATGCTGTCCCATTCGGGAAACGGTTGCTGATCCCAACCGTTGGTGATATACATTCGATACACTCAAGCGAAATGAGTGGTCGGTCATGTATGGCCGGGTTGCAAGATGTTCTTGTTGAACCCAGTGTATTCCTCCCTAGAGGTACACTAGCGAAAGGTGGTTCCATACCTTGTCATAGTTGGAAATCCATTACCCAATACGTGCTTGCGGTTTTGATTGTATACTATATATGTAGAACATGAGATGAAAGCGTTTCTGCTAGATGATTATTTTATTGTGATTGATAGACATTATTATAATATCAAAAGGTTTTTGATATAAAGATAATTTGGATTCTCATAAGGGAAAAACCCGTTCCGTTATACGGCGTGGTTTTATGAGATATCGTTTAATGGCTCAAACTGTTTTTAAACTGTTTTACTCATACCAGTCCCATGACTGACCCGGAGTTTATTTTGTTTTGTTTTCCCTAAACTCTTGGGTGCCCAATTTTGTATGGGCAGTCAAGTAGTCGGGATTTACAGATACTTGAAGAGCTGGAGCAGGAGGCTTCATGATCATATAGCTATAGTTATTTCCGCTGTGTTGTAAGTGCTATACTTTGATAATGATATGTATATTCAAGTACAGATTTGTATTTCAAAGTTATATTATGAAATATATTTATTCGTTCCGTTGTGAGATTCGTGTTACTCTGATATTGTGTTCTTCTTCTTCTTCTATTCTAAGTTTCTATCTTATATATCCTCACCCTCTAATTTCTTTCATTAATCATCCGGTATTTTTCGATGTTTGGTTAGTCATCATTGAGGTTTGGTTAGTCATCATTGAGTTTATGGCGATAACCAAGGTCGACAAATTTCTGGGTCATTACATTTATGTTATGTAACGACGGTCAGAACAAAGTCCCCTTCCTTGCACGCATATGAGCTGACACACAACTCCCATATAACAAAAGGAATCCCTGATGTTACGTGCCTACCAGCTCATATTTGTATACAATTCCTTCAATATATTCCGTAATATAGGACTATTGTATCCAAACCATCATTCCTCCTTAACAACATGCGAGGCAATCCTAACATTTTCCTCCTGCTTCATGTAATCATGGCATGGTTATTACAACACAGGCTGGTTAGAATTTTTGGGTGTGGATCTGAGATTAGGCGGGTGTACTGGCTCGCTAGTCGTGGAGAAGCAGGGTGCAGATTTGGCATCAGGACGTGGATTGGCTTTAGATCTGGTGCGATGGATCAGAAAGGGGTGAGGCGATTTGAGGGAATGGGGTTAAGGTGGAAGATCAGGCTACCGAAGGCGTGACGAGGTGGCTCGAGGAAGACCTCACGCAGATTTCGGCAGCTTGCGTGGATATGAGGACTTAAGAGGAGGTAGAGATTTAGGAAGAAAGACACGGTATGTGGAGGAAGTGGAAAGAGGGAAACGTGACGAGAAAGAGTTTGGCTATGTTTAATATTTTTTTTTAATCTTCGATAGAGAAAATACGAGAGGGAGAAAGCAAAAATATAAGGGAAAGAAACATGAATAATTGAAGGAAAAATCAGGGGATTGGAAAAACTGCTTAATTTGATTGTCTGAGGCAGTTGTAGCGTTTGGTTTACACAAATAAAAAGAGTAAACGGACGATGAAGGGCAATAGAACAAGCACGGAGGGGACAACGTAGAAGTTGAAGAATAACGAAAGGATGAATTGTGTGTTGTTTATCCGTTGTTTCTAAAAACATGAAAAATAAGAAATAAAAGTTGTTTTCCGTTTTATGTGTTAGCTTCAATTTCTAAAACGACCATTTTCATATTTTATGTTTATCGTTTCCAATTTTACATCAGCGAAAATCGGAAATTAGAAAGAACTCAAACAATTTAAAAACTAAAATAGTGTGACGCCCCTAAACCCCGTACTGACGGTGACAAGGGTAACCTTTGAAATATAACACATAAACAAGTAACAGTAGAGCAGAATTAAATAAATACACCAGATAATGTACAAATAATACACTGGATAAACATAATCATCAGAGTTACGCAGTATACAGGATCACACTTAGTACAAATACAGTTCAGCTATACATAAATGTCTACAGCGGAAAATAAACCTAATATGTACAATAGGAGCTGAACAACATAAAATAGATAAATGATAGAATCCATCTTTAGCTTCAGCTATCCAGAAAGAGCCTGCTAAAACCTGAATACAAGGCTGTCCGTGTAGAAAAAGGGGCACCCGAGTTTGCAAGTGAAACAAACTACGAGTCAATCATGGGACTGGTATGAGAAATCTACGTAACACATTTTATAATTGGCTAATCACAGGACCACGCCAGTTTCGCGGAACGGGTTTACTCCATTGGATTGCCAGTGCTTAAAACAAGTAAATCTTTTAAACATCGCAATGCTTTTTATAAAAATGAAGCCATTATAAGACTCAGTTCCCATCACACAATGCAACGCAAACCGGAGGATAGAGTTTTACCTTATAATGGCCAAAACATGCTTGATACGAATAAAACAAAAGAATTTGATATTATTGCTAGTGTTATATGTTTCAAAAACAATTTCGAATCATAACTATCAATCATAGACGGCATGGGTACCATATATCATGTCGCCATATATAGGTATACAATCAAAACCGCACAGTCACGTATTTGGAAATTGGATTTCCGTCATGGACCAAGGCAAAAGATAGTCCTTACCGACTTCGAGACAATCTAGCCCATGTCTCAGGATCAGAGCTCGAGTGACCCTTGGATCGTCAGGCCGGTCCACCGATGTGGATTAAAATGCCTGAACACTACGTTTTCCCGCCCTTTGGGGCGTAAATGAGCCAACGAATGACTCCATCGGTCCCGGATCGACCGATATATCTGAGGCGCCTCGCAACAGCAACAACCACATAGGTGAAAATAATATAAATGTCAGCCAGTTCAAGCACTGACACCACCTCCAGCTAGAAGGAAACGCCTGCCCTCCCTTAGGTCCTCTCCCATTTCTGGTTCATACCGGGGTGTGAGGCTCGCGAATTAACGTTATACACAAAGCTACGCCACACATGCGGTGCTTTGATCATCAACCACAAGACTTTGCTTTTCAACAGAAGCCTTGATCACTGCACCTTAGCATGCCACACATGAAATTCACACCATGCAACTGATGGCTATCAATCACACAGAATGAATTCCAATGTCAGACACACAGTCCATTTGCAAGTCCGTTCTGTGTCTGAACGAAACCGGAGGCACTATATACCTCGCGTACCCATCGATCTCCATGTACGTCTGGACGATCACCACTCATTATCCATATTTCGGGATGCCTCCCAATTAGGACATCAGTTACCATCCAAACGAGGTGAAGATCTCTGGTCTTCAACCACCGTCTTCATCATCGATTTTTTATCGTCGATTCACTTATTCAGAATGGGATAAACCCGGTCTTTCTGAGCAACTCGCGTATATAATTAACAAGTGCTACACAAACACAATATACGCCTTATTCCAATTCATTAGTCACTAACCGTCAATCAGTAAGAGAACGATTTCCCAAATATTAACCGCGAAGACCGAAACCAACATCAGATCAAAACCCAGGAAATCATTCGACTTAGCTAATCTTCAGTTAGTTTCTAAATTTCACATTCCATATCGTTTATAATATTTTATAACGATTCATCGCTATTTTTATTTATTTAAAAATAGCCAATTTATTCAAACGACGTTTCAGGCCATAACGCGGTCGTGGCGCTGTTTTTCTTCAGATTTGATTTACACATATCTGAAAATCTAACCGTTGGATCTTCACAAATTTCATATCATTAGAAAGATCTTTTCAAAACGAATCCAACGGTTCCAGTTTTGGGAAAATTCGACGGTCGGATCTCCCGGTACACTCGTTTGAAGTTTCAATTTCAAAATACGAACTGCAACGTCGTTATTCGATTTAATTTAATTATATATATATATATATATATAAATATAATCGATTCTGGCGCTGTTTTTCTTCAGATTTGAATTAAACATTCCATACAATCCAACCGTTGGATCTTTACAAATTTGGTGTCGTTGGAAAGATATTTCCAAAGCGAACCCAACGGTTTCGGTTTCGGGGAAATCCGATGGTCGGATCTCCCGCACTAATCGTTTGAAATCACGGTTTCAAAACGCGAACTACAGCTTCGTTATTCGATATATTATATATATATACATACATATATATATATATATATAATCGATTCTTCGATTTCAAAACCATATTTTTTTCATACATTTTATAAAAATGATATTTTTATCCAACGGACATTTATTCCGACACTTCACTATTTTTAACGATTCATGTATATAGTAAAAATGTGATTTTTATTGCAAAAAAAATTATTTCAAAACACGACTATTTTATATAGTTCATATAGGTGATAAAAAAAGGATTTTTATTATAAAACAATTTCTTTCAAAACACGACTATTTTATATAGTTCATATAGATGATAAAAATAGGATTTCTATTATAAAACAATTTATTTCAAACACGAATACCATTCAACACATGAATTTTTATTCTACGAATGAATTTCTATTCAACACATGAAGGTTTTCTATAGTTCGTATATATATAATAATAATGTGATTTTTATTGTTAAAGCAATTTATTTAAAACACGAATACCATTCAACACATGAATTTTTATTCAACGAATGAATTTCTATTCAACACATGAATGATTTCTATTCAACACATGAATATAGTTTCAGCACATGAAAATAATTCTAGCACATGAATATTATTCAAAATTTCGACAGCATAACGGCAGGGTAGTTAAAACCGGGGTCGTCCCTAATACGGCTTTTCGCTCTACCTTAAAGCCACCACACAGCTTTTGACAATGGGGATTTCATGCATCTAGTTCGCACGCAGGCGGCATGTATATTTTTTTTCCATTTCCACAAACTAATCCTATGTGGTTTCAACCAAATAACTCTCAACCACAAACGGGTATTTTTCAACCACAATCAATCAATTTCAACCACAAACAATTCTAATCAACGATTCGCTATCAACTAATTTTCTCACCAATCACAACCAATAAATATCGTCTATGGTTTGTGGACGAAGGGCGTATATATATATATATAAGTAAATTTCACTTCTATTCAACACATATATAATTTTTACAACGCATATATAACTTATACATCGACCGTACAACTAATACAACGCTTATACATGAGGTGTACAATGCTTATATAACTCATACATCGACTATATAATTTATACATCGCCGTTTTCCATATCGTTTATAGTTTAGAAATCTCACATTGGGTTCCACTCCACCTAAAATAGCAGAAGGCTCGGAACAATATGCGGTCTCTTCTAGAATGTAGAAGGCGTCCACATGAGTCCACTATCTCTTGTTTCACTGAATTTCGTCAACAAATGAAAAAGATATGATTTTTACAGTGAAATTAAAAACCGTAGCGCTTTAAACTGCTATAATATAGTTTAAAATAATTTAAGCCATACCTCAGCTGTTTCGTTCAAAACTAGGTTTCGATTTTACTCGAAATCCGTGAAGCTTGAAGAGGATCGGGCTATGCAGTGTCGAAGGGGGAGGAGAGGAGTTCAGGCGCCGGGAGGAGTTGGCCAGTTCGACGACCTGTGGAAGCAGCGGCGGCGGTTGGAAGGGCTCGACTTTCGAGCTCGAATTCTCCCCCTATTCTAAACGGAAAAATCCAAACTATATATAGATTTGAAGATCTTCTCGAGCTCTTCAAAATCTTCAACTGGAGGAGGGGAACAGAGGGAAGTAGTTCCGTCGTGCGATGGATCGGGGAGAGAGAATGTCGGGGGGAATCTGATGTGGACCAATCGTTTTTATTTATTTATAAAGTTTTAAAAATTCAAAAATACCCCTTGCCTCCTACGAATTCCAATCCAAACCCAACGACTGTCGTCCCTAGCCAAATACCCCCATTCCAATCACAATGGGATATGTTTCGTAGGCCCATTCGACTGTTTCAGTCAGTTTTCCTTCAAATTAAAATATAAAACATTCAATATTTAATTTGAACGTACATTTCAATTTGCCGGGGCCACATATTGATTCTAAAAATTCCCTAAAAATAAATCTAGCTATGTTTTGATGATACGGTCCCAAAAAAACTAGTTTCGTCGAATTCTGAGACCGTTTGAAAAATGGCCCTTTTCTGGTCGATCCATTTTAACAGAAATCGACCAAACACATTTTCCTTTGCCACGCTCACATACTAGCTTCTAAAATTATGAAATTTGAAACCTAGCAATAACATCCCGGATCCAACAAAAGTGGTTTCGTCGAATTCCGAGGTCGTTTGCAAAATGGCCATTTTCACGGGCTATATAAACTCTATAACGACCTTTCTGAAAATTCGTTTGGCCATAACTTTTTCTTCCCGCTATGAAACTTCGATTTTTCAGATTCGTTAGAAAGATATTCACTAACAGATTTAAATATTTTTGGTTTCACTCAAATCCGTTTTGTTTTGCACCTGGTACAGTCAGTCAAAGTTTGAATTCAAAATTTGAAACTACCGTGCCATTTCAGACCTTGTTTATAATTAGAATTAATTATATTTATTTTCAAACGTCGATTCAAACTTACTTTTCATCGTTATTATTTTAAATATTTAAAATCCACTAAAATAGCCAATTTAAAATTTTTAAATTGGTTCAGATATTCCGGATCGTTACAAATAGGCTAAAAATATACACAAGTTATGTCAACAGCTTTGCGCATTTTTACAGACAAAATTGTAGATTTGACACAATGAACATCAGAATTTTATGAAACGAAAAATAACATTATTCTTAGAAATTTATCTAGTATTTAAAAAAAATGTCTAAATTTTGAAAATGTTTTGTTTCAATGATTTTTCAACGTTAAACTAAATTTCACGAACATATTAGAACTTGCATATTTTATTGCGGAATTTTATATTTTCCTACATTTTGTTAAACGTATTTCAAATCCCAAATTTCAATATTTAGTTTAAATTTTAAGTTAAATTTAGTTAACTATGTACTTTTAAAACTTTGAAATTTGCGAGTCACTGCAAAAAGCATGCTAAGTGGATAACCACATTTTAGCGCAAAATATTACTGCCTTCGATCCAATATGTAAGACGTTATAGAGATTTTGCACTGTTTCAAAATATAGGACGTTGGAGCTAAATATTCCTACTTTGTCCCTCAGCAGTAATAAATGCCACAACCTAACAGCTGCTTTATTTATTTTTCCAAGGAATGTTAAAGCTAAGAATGCATATGGTCCCAACCCCTCAGCAGTAAGTTAGAGAAGGAATTGTTTGAATTTTCTTTGCTGCATGAAGAACTTGCAGGGACACAAGGAATAACTAGTTGCGCATGCATGAAGAGTTCAGAGTAATTAAATGTCCAGAATAATTTGCATGAAAACAGGAGCTATGCTGACAAAGCATGCAATGAGAAATAAATGTGCAGGGTAATTAAAGAATGGGCTAAAGTATCATTTGTTTTTTTCTTAATTCATGTGCAAAACTCTATAACGTCTTACATATTGGATCGGAGGGAGTAACAAAGCTCTTTTAATGGATCACATTTTGTCAGCAAACATGTCGATGTTAAACAAACTAAAGGCCATGCATAATCAATCACAAAATATGTGTATTCATCCAGGATGATAGTTTACATAGTTAGCATAAACTAGTATGCTGAGCGCACACACGTACACACACAAAAAGCACACACTAAAAGAAGGATAAAATAAATGGAAATATACCTAACCTGACTTGAGGCCTCGTTTCTCAAATATATGCTTTATAATATTAGTGTTGTATGTACTGGGAGTTTGTTATGACGCTAAGTTAGAGGGGAGGGGAAATGAGGAATTAGAGAAGAAGAATTAGAGCAGATAAGAGGAAGATGAAGACACAGTATGAAGGAGGAAACATTTCATTTTGCTTTCAACCTCCTTTTTCATTCCACTGTTGCTATTATATATAGCAAATACATCACGCTCTTACACCAATTTCTAGACAGGTGGCAATAGATCAAGCAACACAATTCTGCACTGAATCTTGGCCATCCGATTGTAACAGAAAGAATACTAAAAGCAAAAGGTAATACATATTTTGTAATAACATTTGCAGGCATAATATTTCCTATGTAAAAGTATTGAAGTTTGCATGTGTGCACTTTATTAGCAGGTTGAACATCTTTGCCTAGTAGCAGCCAATAATGAAGGAGAGCAGCATACATCATACGATCTTTATTATTATTGCCGTATCAGAGTTTATATCTAATGTTGCCTTGTCGGATGGTGTGATCTTAAGTAGCTTTGGTTGCCTCTCATTAGAGGCTGAAACGCAACCGAATAGTGGTTTTGCTATGTGATAATATGGGGATTTTATTTGTTGTTAAAAAGGGTACATTAAACGGCTCAAAATGGCTAAATGCAGAGTATAAATGGATACTAAAACACAAACATCTTATTGTAAAACCGATTATAACGTAACATACCTGTAGCTAGATTATGATAACTTGAAGTATCATTCTTCCCATTATTATTTCTGCCATTTCGAGATATGTTATCTCTTAATGTAAAACTATTTAGTGTACTAGTAGCAGTCCAGTCCTTCCAATTTACACCTTTAATTGTGTTAATACCAATAGAAGAAACTACATGCACTGATTTGCTGAAGATAATATTCCTTATGCATCATGTCGCTAGTATAAGGAAAAAACAGATACTTGTAGGGCAATGATTTGTAGCCAAATTATGATAAGTAATAACAAATAGAACCAGAAACAATGCTATCAAAATGTACGCCCTTAAGACGCCATAAGGTCGTAAAATTTGGTTGAATATCACCATGCCATCAAGAGAGTCGATAAGGAAATTGTTGCAGGATTGGTAGGCAGTAAGCTGCTGGCAGAATGTAGAAAGCAAACAAAGTTTAAACAAAACAGTACAGCGCTTGAGCAAAAACGTTATTAGAAAACGCCAACTTGAATAATATTTAAAGATCAAAGCCCTAAGAGTGACAAAGGAACCATGCTTTCCGCATACTTAATAGCATTTAAAACCCAGTTATCTAATCAAATAAAATCACATGTCCCCAAAACTCTCTGTCCTTCTATCCAACCAATCAGCACTCTCTGAATTTTACTTTTTTGCAATTAAACACTCTTTTGTTTTCGGATTTTAAGCGTAAAAAAATGAAAATCAGTAATTCTTATTGACTGGATACAGAGAGCAAAGAATTTTAGGGACGGAGGATTAGCTCTCGTTATCTAATACCTGAGGAATTCTCTTCTTTTTTTTTGCAATTCAGATCATACAAAAAACAATTATACTTCTTCCGGGGTCCTAGGTCTTGATAAGCTAAAAGCAATTGATGATCATTCAAAAATGCTAGTGGCCTTAGCATAAATGAGAAATTTTTTGTTGTAAATATTTTTTCCCAAGAATTTTCATTGGCATCTTTTAGTATCCAAAGATCAAAGGTTTTTATACCGCTTTCTGGCTTCAGGCACACGGCCATGGATCCCCGAAAGTCCAACGCTTTTCCCCGTCCACTAAACGGACAAAAAATCCATGCAAACTCCTCCTTCAAGTCAAAAGTAAGTAATTTATTACTACACTCCTCACTAGAAGCATTCCAGTATACAACACCCCCAATCGTTGTTGCAGGCCCATCACAAGATAATTCAAATTTGCTAAAATCAAGCCTTCTCCATTCACAGTCCACTCCACAACTAAATACTCCTGCAAAATACTTGACAAGGTCCTCAGAGTAATCATATTCCACAAGAGATAACCAATAATTAGTAAAAATCGTAACAATTCTGAGAATCTTATATTGTTTGATAGAGAAATGCTAGGGACAGTCGCTTTAAGGCAACTGTCCATGATACTCGCTCATTGATTGGTCAAAGATTCTATATAATTATTTTTATGCAGTTTTCCATGTTATATATTGGCCCCACTATCACAATAACAGCCAATTGTATGGCGAGTATCATGGACAGTTGCCTTAAAGCGACTGTCCCTAGCATTTCTCTTGTTTGATATTAGTACAGTAACCAAAACCCCATGCAGTTGTAAAAGGAACTATAGAACCAAAATCGGTGGTACAACCAACACTGATGGGATTCGGAAGTCGATTGCATTGAATTGTTGCCGGCAAAGTATTCATCATAATCTACACTAAAAATGACTAGACCATTGCAAGAGCATTCAATGCTAAACTTCTTAGTGTTGGGGTTTTGTACGCAGCGGAAGTTTTGACAAAACACCCAAAAACAAAATGAATCATTTTCACTCAATCACTTGAAGATAAATGTGATTGAATAATAAACAACAACACAAAAAAATATCGGAAATATGAACACACGATATTCCACCCAACCACCCTCTTTATTGATTCACCAAAATATTGTTTACAACCGATCTCAACTATCGTTAAACCAACACAACTTGAATCAATAACCTTAATGAGAAATAGGTAGAGAATATCTAATGGCTAAAAATTTAAGGAGAAAGATAATGAAGAACAATGGCAAATTTTTCCACCACATAATGAAGATATCATGTAGGCCTTTTATAGAGTAACTTATCACCCAAATTATCCTCATATATCTCAAATATATCCTCATATATCTCAAATATATCTATTTGGATAAGCACCAAATAATTCTTGCCTTCATTTTCAAATATCGCACAAAAGTAGCAACAAATATCTCCACCAAAAATGGATCCATATAGAAAATTTGTTGCCTACAATTTTGTGATTTGCGTATCACAAATCTCAACACTCCACCTTGATACCAAATCACAACATCTCCTCCACTCAACACTAGCCAACTTAGCTCTCACTTTCAACCTTCTTTTCTCAATTAACATCATTACAAACCTCCACCATCGCCCACTAATGGTGCACCTCCCTCATCCGTGCACCACACCAATAGCGATCTTCAAAAGCGTTTGTAATACCACAAAGACCTCCATCTTGTCTTTGTGGATTTCACAACTCGACATCCGTGTTCCGCTTGACATGATCTCTTCATCTCCGGGATCCCTCGAGCATCATCAACATCTAGACCATTGTCGATACCATGATCCTCCACCTTATGACCATCAGCAGTGACCATATTAACTTCTCCACCTTGCTATGGACTAGGTTCTTCAACCGTCACCCGCCTTCCACTGTTGACCACTGAACCGACCAAACTATATAGGTTCCCCTCCTCCAAAACTCCTCGCATCATCACACGACCACTCTTCTTCACTCTCAAAACTCCACCTCGAGTCTCATAAGTGCAACCGCGGCGATCTAACTGACTGAGAGATATGAGGTTATGCGAACAGGTGGGTATGTGCCTCACACCGGCAACTTCTCTCTCCACTCCATCATGCATCCGAAACCTAACAGTTCCAACTCCACAAATTGGTAGCTCTACTCCATTGGCCGTCTTTATCATGCCAACACTTTTCTCATACGAAGAAAAACTTTTCACATCTCGACATATGTGAAAACTGGCTCCTGAATCCATCTTCCAAGGCTCCACAACACTAAGTAGGACATCACATGAAGAATTGCCTTCGGTACCTTCAGCAAAGCCTGCCTGTGCCTCATCACTATTATTATCACCTTGCGCCTTCTTCTTCTTCATATCTCGTATATATGAATAGCAATCATTGCGCTTGTGGCCTTTCTTACCACAATAATGACAAAAGATAGCACCTTTCTTCTTCCTTGTATCTTTACCTGAGTCCCTTGCTACCATCGCCTCAGTTTCACTACAAGAAAAATAGTAAATAGCAGCGGCAAAAAACGCTGCTAATCCGTCGCTAAACAGGCATTAGCGACGGATTTCCTACATAAAGGTATGGTCGGCAAAAACCATGACAGTGTCTGTGTCAAATTTTGCGACGGAATTTAGCATGAATTTTCCGATAATTTACCGTCATTTTACTAATTTTATAACAAAAATAAATATTATTTATTAATTTACTTTTATTTTAATTTTTATTTATATACCGACGATTTACCGACGGATTATTAATTTAGTATAAAATATTATTTACAAAAACAATCGGTAAACCCTTACTAATTACCAAGGGATTAGCAAAAAAAGTTTTAACAAAAAATCAGCTTCTTTTTTTGTTGGTAAACCCTTACTATTCAGCATTTAACAGGCGGATGGTATAAGCAAATTATATAAAATAAACATAAACAATATGATAAAATTAACAATACGCTATAAGCAAATTATATAACAAATCATTTCTGTAACACCCCACGCCCGCTAGGGTCACTCACAAAGGGAATGCCATAACATCGGTGGAGTATTTTAGTGAATATAGAACAGAAAAATTACAACAAGACAGATATAAATAGTACTTGAAATTTTAAAACATCTTCTCATAACAGCGGAAATAAACATGTCTGGTTACATCATAAAACCACGATAAAAGTCAAGTACAATATCCATCAAAATAAAGAAGTACATAATCCCACTCTATCATACAATAGCCATAACAAAAGAAAAGATAACTGGATAACTGGAGCTTTACATCTACCCAAGCTCCTAAAGACTGGAACAGCAATCCGATCAAGCTCTACTACCGCTAGGATCCACCGTAGGACCTGAGGGTTGGGAAAAAGATAAAAACAACGGGGTCAGACATAAGTCTGAGTGAGTCCTATAACTTTAACAATACAATCATTAAAGTAACCAGAGAAGACATAAACTTGACCTACGGTAATATCTGGGGATGAATGGCTACACTAAGCAGCTTGGTAGACTTAGGATAAACTAAGATAACCGTCAGGACGCATCTACCCACCCAAGGATAATTACTAACTGCACCACACCAGTCATTCCTACTTAAAGGTTGATCCCTTCCAAGGACTTAGAAAATTTCCCCAGTAGTTTCATGTACCCCTAGCCCACTACATAGGTGCCGTCTGCCCCTATCTCCACTAGGTGTACCCAGTAATTCTTACCCAGTAGTTTCGTGTACCCCTACATAGGTGCCGTCTGCCCCTATCTTCATTAGGTGTACCCACTACTCCCCAAGCGATTGGCTCCCTACCGTAGATACCCGTGCTGGTCCCACAGTGGGGTGCATCACTCCCCTAAAGTGGCTACCCAATACTAACGGTGCACGGCTTTATATCTACACGATGCAACAACGGCTTATCTACCAGCCCGGGCCCACACACGCATATGAAACCCGTTGGACTTGCGTTGCCACCGCTAACCTGTTTTGGCCTCTTATAATCAAGCCCAATATTCGTGTCCCGTCACTCGACATGGGTCGAGCCCACAAAGATACGTTTGGGATATTGGTTGAAATGGGCCCCCACAAGCTACCCACTTAAGCTTGTCAAATATCTAGTGTATCCCACTTAACCCTTTAATCATGTTTAATTACATGTTTCCACTTGGTTAAGTATTCTAATCGTATTTTCTATTGCCACCCAAGGCAACCCACTAGATTTCACATGCCACCCAAGGCAACCACAAAATTTCCTCATGCCACCCAAGGCACCCACTTAACCCCTCATGTACCACTACATGCTACTATGGTTAAGTGTTTCTTAATTAATTAAGACCGTGATCTCCCATAAAGACCTCCCACATTAGACTGGCTGTTATGACCGCCTGGTTAAGCCGATAGAATCCGGGCAGTCTTACGTCATAACAGAGTCTAACCTCGTGTCTTTACCTTAATCACGTATTTAATTTATGGCTAAGACCTCTCACATTGGGCTGACATTTGTAGCAACTGGTTAAGCCGGTCGGGTCCGGGCAGTTTTACACTACAAATGAGTCCAACCTCGTGTCTTAGTCGATTAATTACACCTAATTAATCCCCCCATATTAATTATCCCTAATTAATATCAAGTTTTCCATAACATGAGTAGACCTAACTCAATAGGTAAATTCCCATGGGGTAGACCTAACTCAATAGGTAAATTCCCACTTATGGTAATTTATTTTTATGTTATGCTTAATCATACCCAATCATTCACTTATTAACATATTTACCCACCCCATCGTTCCCCACGTAAATCGTTCTCATTTCATGACATAAATAAGGGGAAGATCATCACAAATATCATGGGTTTAGCATACAACTTTGTCATGGGTTAAGAGGATGTCAACTTGCATATATGAGCATATATTAACCCAACTACATATAACCCAAACTTGCATATTATCATACACATGATTTGCATAACATGTTGCATATGAGCTTGCATATCATCATACACATATCTTGCATAACATGTTGAACTTGCATATAGTCACTCTCATAACTTGCATAACATGTTAAACATGCATTTAAGCATACACATAACTTGCATAAGCATTCACATACTTGCATAAGCATTCACATACTTGCATAAGCATACATAACTTGCATAAACATGCATAACTTGCATATCATGTCATTTAAGCATATACATATCTTGCATAAGCATTCATATACTCGCATAAGCATGCATAACTTGCATATCACATAAATCTTGTATTTAAACATATACATGACTTGCATAAGCATCCATACACTTGCATAAGCATGCATAACTTGCATATCACTTTCAACTTGCATTTAAACATATACTTATCTTGCATAACTTACTTTATTAAACATGCATAATTCCACTCATCAAATATGCATAAATCCACTTGTTAAACATGCATATATCAACTTGTTAAACATGCATAATCAACTTATTAAGCATGCATAAGCCAACTTATCAAATATGCATAAACATAGAACAACATAGAGTAACATATCATTATAAATGATTCAAACTCACTAATCCGCATTTAAGACCATAAGTCTCATTACACCCAATCTACTTACTTTAACAATTGATGCTAAAGTGATAGAAACTCACCAAACCCAAAATTAACCAACTTATGAAGAGGGATTAGTTGCTAATTATGAAGATGGTGATGATTAGAGAATGATATGAGATGGATTAGCTTGAAACTTCCTTCTTAGATTAATGGAGACTCCTTCTAGGATTTAATTTGGCGGCATGAGGCTTTCATTTCTATTTTTAGTATGGATTAAGGTAGGTTTAGGGTGTATTTATAGATTAAGAGAGTGTTTTAGGCCCTTGGATTAACCCTAGATTAATTTAGGTCCATTAGATTTAGGAAACCTCTAGAACCAAGCCCAGCCCTAGCCAGAAAACCAGATCTGGTGCACCCAAGCACCCTGGTTCGACACGCCATGTCGACAGGCAAGTCGACAGGCATGTCGACACCCCTGTCGACAGGCCTGTCGACAGCCCTGTCGACATGCTTAGGCGGGAATCTTCCCGCCTGGCCCCGCTGGTTCTAAATTTAAATTCCTAAATCTGTTTTTAGCTCTAATTTTTCTGCAAACTTCCTTGGGCCATAACCGGGCCATACGGACTCCGATTTTCGAAAACTCGGACTCTATTTCGCGTATTTTTCCGAGACGAACGCAATAACGCAGCCCGTTACCCCCAATTCCCACATCTGAGATTATTTATCCTATAATTAGTGAATTTTAGTATTAACTAAAATTCGGGGTGTTACATTCTCCCCTCCTTAAAGGATTTCGTCCCCGAAATCTCTAGGCTAAGGAGAATGCATATCCTACCATCCAAACAACCATCTACTCAAATCATCAACCACAGGCATCCATTGTCCTTAAACAGTTTCTAATGATGTATGAGCATATGCAAAAAGTGTGTGTATATGTTCCCTATCTAATGTATGAACATATGCAAACCATGATAGTGCCATGCATCCAGTATGTATGCGAGAGAACCCTATCGACACATACAATATCTACATGAGTGCACAATCATTCACCAAAATGCATCATCCATGTGATAACACAACCATTATACATCCATAAACATATTTTCCTACACACAATTTTATGCAATATGCAATATGAAGTGACTGAGCCGATCTAGTGCCTAGAGTGTGTGTATATGCATCCACGAGCAACCACTAGCAAACACTTGCATCCACTTGCATCCATCAACCATAACATGTCTCAAACACATGTTTCAACCATAGGTTTACCCTATCTAAAGGTCAAAGGTACTAACGAGAGGACATACCAAAGATAAGATAAGTACTAGGCAAGCGATAAAGGAGAAAGTAAGGACATACCCTCAAAAAGAAATGGGTACAATGAACGCATCTTCGCTTCCGTCTCCCAAGTCGCGTTGCTCTCATCTTCTCCCCATTGCACTTTGACTAGCTGAACCTCTCGATTCCTCAATTTCCTAGTCTCTGACCCAAGGATGCGAGTAGGAGCTCGTCGAATCGTCGCATCACGCTCTACCTCTACATCTCTAAGCAAGCTTGGCTCTACCACCTCTGCGGTCTCATGTAAGCACTTCCTCAAATGGGACACATGGAATACATCATGAGCACCACTAAGTCTGTCGGGCAACTCCACCCTATATGCCATCCGTCCAATCCTTTCCTTGATAGGAAACGGCCCAACAAACCTCGGTGCTAACTTCCCAACGGATCCGAAGCGAACAACATTTCTCAACGGAGATACCTTAACAAAAACCATATCTCCAACCTCAAACTCAAGATCCGTCCTTCTCTTGTCCGCATAAGATTTTTGCCAATCCTGCGCTGCTTTCATCCTTCTTCGAATCAAGTCAATCTTCTCAGAAGTCTCCCTAACCATATCGGGCCCAAGCAAGATCTTATCCGTAGATTCCCACCAACATGTAGGTGATCGACAAGGCCTTCCATAGAGAGCTTCGAAAGGAGCCATACCAATACTGGACTGAAAGCTGTTATTATATGCGAACTCTACCAATGGAAGATGCTCTTCCCATGTACCTCCAAAATCTAGGATACAAAGCCTCAAAAGGTCTTCTAGAACACGATTCACCCTCTCAGTATGGTCGTCCGTCTGAGGATGATATGCGGTGCTCAGACACAATTGAGTCCCCACTGCTTCTTGCAAACTTCTCCAGAACTCGCTAGTGAAGATAGGATCTCGATCACTAACTATGCTAGAGGGTACCCCATGTAATCGAACTATCTCTCGAAGATATACTGAAGCTAGCCATGGAGCAGTCCTCTTACTCTTCACAGGTAAGAAATGGGCGCTCTTAGTAAGTCTATCTACCACCACCACCCAAATTCCTGTATTACCCTTCCTCGACCTGGGTAACCCGTCAATAAAATCCATCGAGACGCTATCCCACTTCCATTGCGGAACCTCCAATGGGTGAAGCAACCCACCGGGTTTCCTTTGCTCCGCCTTCACTTGCTGGCACACCAAACATCGAGCGACATACTCGGCCACATCTTTCTTCATACCGGCCCAGAAGAAAACCCTCTTCATGTCTTGGTACATCTTGTCCCCCCGGGATGAATGGTCATCCTAGAACGGTGTGCGTCATCAAGAATAGCCTTCCTCAAACCCTCGTCTTGCGGTACACAAAGTCTACCGTCTCTACGCAAGCACCCCCTATCGTCTAGGGTGTACCTACTCAAATGGTTGGACGACTCCCCCCTCATGAGCTTCTCTACTAACTCAACCAACTGTGGGTCGCCCCTCTGTGCTTCTCCAATCCGCCCCAAAAGAGTAGGCCTAACTTCCAAGGAAGCTAGCAAACCGGGTACATAATCAGTGGAAGGTCTGAAATCAAACATCGAGATAAACTCCAAGTTTCGTCGTTCCACGAACAATGGACTCAAGGACAACCTCTTCCTACTCAAGGCGTCCGCCACCACGTTACCCTTGCCAGGGGTATACGCTATCTCGAAATCATAGGATGCTAAGAACTCCATCCACCTTTGCTGTCTTAAGTTTAGATCTTTCTGAGAGAACAAGTACTTCAAAGATTTATGGTCAGTGAACAACTCGAATCTCTCACCAAGAAGATAATTGCGCCAAATCTTAAGCGCAAAAACAATAGCGGCCAGCTCTAGATCATGGGTAGGGTAATTTTTCTCATGTGCCCTCAACTGCCTTCCACCATAGGCTATTACCCTTCCCTCTTGCATTAAGACTGCGCCAAGTCCTGTCCCACAGGCATCGGTATAGACAACAAATGGCTTGCTCCCATCTGGCAACACTAAAACTGGAGCGGTGGTTAAAGCTCTCTTTAACCGTCGGAACGCATCATCACAATCTACGTCCCATGTGAAAACAAGATTCTTCTTTGTTAAGCGGGTTAATGGGGCTGATATCTTCGCGAAGTCTTTAATGAACTTCCTATAATAACCTGCCAACCCCAAGAAACTTCTTACTTCGGTAGCATTCTTCGGAACCTTCCAATCCTGAATTGATACTACCTTCGCGGGATCCACAGCTATCCCTTCCTTGGAGACCACGTGCCCCAAGAATCGTACTTCCTTCCTCCAGAAGTGACATTTAGAGAATTTAGCCTTAAGGCTATGTGCTCGAAGAGTCTTCAACACTTCCCCAAGATGTAGGGCATGCTCTTCTTCACTCTTAGAAAATACCAAGATATCATCCACAAAGACCACCACAAATTTATTAAGGAACTCCCTGAACACCCTACTCATCAAATCAACAAAGTATGCAGGGGCGTTCGTCAACCCAAATGGCATCACCAGCCACTCATAGAAACCATCCGGAGTCCTAAAGGCAGTCTTGTCTATGCTATCCTCAGCCACCCTCAACTAATGAAACCCCGTGGCCAAGTCCAACTAAGAAAATACTGAAGCGCCAACCAACTGATCGAAAAGATCATCTATTTTCGGCAATGGGTGTCTATTCTTCTTTGTGAGCTTGTTGAGTTCTCTATAGTCTACACAAAGTCTGAGGGACCCATCCGCCTTCGTAGCAAATACTACTGGAGCACCCCACTCCGATATGCTCCGTCTTATGAACCCCTTCTCAAGCAAGTCCCCTACTTGCTTATGGAGTTCCCTCCTCTCACGAGGAGCCATGTGGCGCACTGGTAAAGATACCGGTTTAGCATTATCCACCAAATATATTCGGAAGTCAATCTCCCGCTTCGGAGGTAAGCCCTTCACCTCCTCAAACACATCCGGATATTCCCGGACCACTCTCATAGATTGCAAACTCTCGACCGAAGCATCAAGCGATTCAAGATAACTTAGCATAACAGAGTCCATGGGATTACAAGAAATCTCGAGAGTGTTACCCAAACGGGTCATGAGCCTAACAACTCTCCTTTCGCAATCAAGAATGGCACCATTACTGGATAACCAGTCCATGCCCAAAATCAACCCATAGCCCGTGAAGCCCAATACAAAAGCATCACATCTAAACTCAATGCTAAGTATAGAAATCTTCAAACCCAAACATATCATGGACAAATAAGTGGAGCCCCCAATTGGGTTTGAAACAACCAAGGGATCATCTACCAGACTGGTGTCTAAGTGCAGTAACTCAACTAATGATGATGAAATAAACGAATGCGATGCGCCTGAATCAAACAATGTACGGACAGGATGGTCAAATAGAAAAACCAGACTTTCAACGGAAATAGTTCTACCTCTCTCCTGAATCGGTGGAACCGCGAGAGCCTGTACTTGCCCCCTAGCCTGACTCGGTGCCATAAGAGCTTGCACCTGTCCTCCTGAGGTAGATCCCGTCCTTTGCCCCTTCTTAGGGCAATCCTTCACTAAGTGCCCTGCTTCGCCACAGTGGAAGCAGCCGGTCTTCTTCTTCTTGCGACAATCCTTGCTTAGGTGGCCAGGTGTCCCACAATTGAAACACTTCTTCTTCTTGCCCTTGCCACCATTGCCTTTCCCACCTTTGCTTTGTTGTTGTTGAGGTCTCTTTTGATCTCCCTTCTTCTCGGGTGCCTTATTAGCATTAGGACCCTTCTCTTCCTCATACATGAGTGCCATGTCAACTAGCTTCTCAAAGATGGCCCCCATAGGGATATGAGTCATAGCCAACCCATGCATAGGTTCATTTAAGCCTTTCACGAACCTCAAAGCCTTCTTCTCCGGTGTATTTACCATGTCTAGGCCAAACCTTGCCAATTGATTAAACTTATTGACATATTCCTTCAACGAACGATTTCCTTGCTTTAGAGTCAAGAATCTTTCCATATACAAGTTTTCCTCCGCCCTTGAGAGAAACTTTGCCACAAATCTTTGCCTAAAATCCGCCCAAGAGTCAACGGGGCGTTCTCCATTAGTGACCTCCCACCAGAATGAGGCCTCCCCCTTCATTAACCAAGCAGCCAACTTGACTTTCTTCCCTTCTTCCATCTCAAAGATATCTATCAACTCTTCCACCTCTTTAAGCCAATCTCTAGCCTCCACAAAGGTTTCAGATCCTTGGAAAGGTTTCCCTCCCATAGCTTTAAATTCCTTGCAAGTCTTAGCAAAAGTATCCGTGCGGGGAGGAGGGGGAGGAGGAAGATCGGGTGCTACGGTTGGTGGAGGAATATTTGCTGGACCCGCAGTGGTGGCCCTAGCCTCCATCAATCTCCTATACCATACTGGTACCGTCACACCCTCCGGAAGATTAAGATTCTCGGCCATGCTGAAACGAAAAAGGAAAGATTCAAAACGGTGAATTCGAAGGATATAGATATGGCTATTGGGGATTATGCTTTTCTTTCAAAAACTTTTCTCTTAAAAGACATGTTTTTGAAAATATCTTTTCCAAAAATGTTTTAGAAAAATAGTTTTCTAAAAATTTTATCTGTTCCGGTAACCTTTGCTCTGATACCACGTGTAACACCCCACGCCCGCTAGGGTCACTCACAAAGGGAATGCCATAGCATCGGTGGAGTATTTTAGTGAATATAGAACAGAAAAATTACAACAAGACAGATATAAATAGTACTTGAAATTTTAAAACATCTTCTCATAACAGCGGAAATAAACATGTCTGGTTACATCATAAAACCACGATAAAAGTCAAGTACAATATCCATCAAAATAAAGAAGTACATAATCCCACTCTATCATACAATAGCCATAACAAAAGAAAAGATAACTGGATAACTGGAGCTTTACATCTACCCAAGCTCCTAAAGACTGGAACAGCAATCCGATCAAGCTCTACTACCGCTAGAATCCACCGTAGGACCTGAGGGTTGGGAAAAAGATAAAAACAACGGGGTCAGACATAAGTCTGAGTGAGTCCTATAACTTTAACAATACAATCATTAAAGTAACCAGAGAAGACATAAACTTGACCTACGGTAATATCTGGGGATGAATGGCTACACTAAGCAGCTTGGTAGACTTAGGATAAACTAAGATAACCGTCAGGACGCATCTACCCACCCAAGGATAATTACTAACTGCACCACACCAGTCATTCCTACTTAAAGGTTGATCCCTTCCAAGGACTTAGAAAATTTCCCCAGTAGTTTCATGTACCCCTAGCCCACTACATAGGTGCCGTCTGCCCCTATCTCCACTAGGTGTACCCAGTAATTCTTACCCAGTAGTTTCGTGTACCCCTACATAGGTGCCGTCTGCCCCTATCTTCATTAGGTGTACCCACTACTCACCAAGCGATCGGCTCCCTACCGTAGATACCCGTGCTGGTCCCACAGTGGGGTGTATCACTCCCCTAAAGTGGCTACCCAATACTAACGGTGCACGGCTTTATATCTACACGATGCAACAACGGCTTATCTACCAGCCCGGGCCCACACACGCATATGAAACCCGTTGGACTTGCGTTGCCACCGCTAACCCGTTTTGGCCTCTTATAATCAAGCCCAATATGCGTGTCCCGTCACTCGACATGGGTCGAGCCAACAAAGATACGTTTGGGATATTGGTTGAAATGGGCCCCCACAAGCTACCCACTTAAGCTTGTCAAATATCTAGTGTATCCCACTTAACCCTTTAATCATGTTTAATTACATGTTTCCACTTGGTTAAGTATTCTAATCGTATTTTCTATTGCCACCCAAGGCAACCCACTAGATTTCACATGCCACCCAAGGCAACCACAAAATTTCCTCATGCCACCCAAGGCACCCACTTAACCCCTCATGTCCCACTACATGCTACTATGGTTAAGTGTTTCTTAATTAATTAAGACCGTGATCTCCCATAAAGACCTCCCACATTAGACTGGCTGTTATGACCGCCTGGTTAAGCCGGTAGAATCCGGGCAGTCTTACGTCATAACAGAGTCTAACCTCGTGTCTTTACCTTAATCACGTATTTAATTTATGGCTAAGACCTCTCACATTGGGCTGACATTTGTAGCAACTGGTTAAGCCGGTCGGGTCCGGGCAGTTTTACACTACAAATGAGTCCAACCTCGTGTCTTAGTCGATTAATTACACCTAATTAATCCCCCCATATTAATTATCCCTAATTAATATCAAGTTTTCCATAACATGGGTAGACCTAACTCAATAGGTAAATTCCCATGGGGTAGACCTAACTCAATAGGTAAATTCCCACTTATGGTAATTTATTTTTATGGTATGCTTAATCATACCCAATCATTCACTTATTAACATATTTACCCACCCCATCGTTCCCCACGTAAATCGTTCTCATTTCATGACATAAATAAGGGGAAGATCATCACAAATATCATGGGTTTAGCATACAACTTTGTCATGGGTTAAGAGGATGTCAACTTGCATATATGAGCATATATTAACCCAACTACATATAACCCAAACTTGCATATTATCATACACATGATTTGCATAACATGTTGCATATGAGCTTGCATATCATCATACACATATCTTGCATAACATGTTGAACTTGCATATAGTCACTCTCATAACTTGCATAACATGTTAAACATGCATTTAAGCATACACATAACTTGCATAAGCATTCACATACTTGCATAAGCATTCACATACTTGCATAAGCATACATAACTTGCATAAACATGCATAACTTGCATATCATGTCATTTAAGCATATACATATCTTGCATAAGCATTCATATACTCGCATAAGCATGCATAACTTGCATATCACATAAATCTTGTATTTAAACATATACATGACTTGCATAAGCATCCATACACTTGCATAAGCATGCATAACTTGCATATCACTTTCAACTTGCATTTAAACATATACTTATCTTGCATAACTTACTTTATTAAACATGCATAATTCCACTCATCAAATATGCATAAATCCACTTGTTAAACATGCATATATCAACTTGTTAAACATGCATAATCAACTTATTAAGCATGCATAAGCCAACTTATCAAATATGCATAAACATAGAACAACATAGAGTAACATATCATTATAAATGATTCAAACTCACTAATCCGCATTTAAGACCATAAGTCTCATTACACACAATCTACTTACTTTAACAATTGATGCTAAAGTGATAGAAACTCACCAAACCCAAAATTAACCAACTTATGAAGAGGGATTAGTTGCTAATTATGAAGATGGTGATGATTAGAGAATGATATGAGAGGGATTAGCTTGAAACTTCCTTCTTAGATTAATGGAGACTCCTTCTAGGATTTAATTTGGCGGCATGAGGCTTTCATTTCTATTTTTAGTATGGATTAAGGTAGGTTTAGGGTGTATTTATAGATTAAGAGAGTGTTTTAGGCCCTTGGATTAACCCTAGATTAATTTAGGTCCATTAGATTTAGGAAACCTCTAGAACCAAGCCCAGCCCTAGCCAGAAAACCAGATCTGGTGCACCCAAGCACCCTGGTTCGACACGCCATGTCGACAGGCAAGTCGACAGGCATGTCGACACCCCTGTCGACAGCCCTGTCGACATGCTTAGGCGGGAATCTTCCCGCCTGGCCCCGCTGGTTCTAAATTTAAATTTAAATTTAAATTCCTAAATCTGTTTTTAGCTTTAATTTTTCTGCAAACTTCCTTGGGCCATAACCGGGCCATACGGACTCCGATTTTCGAAAACTCGGACTCTATTTCGCGTATTTTTCCGAGACGAACGCAATAACGCAGCCCGTTCCCCCCAATTCCCACATCTGAGATTATTTATCCTATAATTAGTGAATTTTAGTATTAACTAAAATTCGGGGTGTTACAATTTCAATCTGTGAATTATTTCTTCCAACTACGAAAACAAAGCTACAAAAATTTAATTTGAACAACATTCTTTACTACAAAACAACAACTCAAAGACATAAACTGCAAATCAATTTCAATCTACACCATTATTTGTAGCATTGTTCCACTTCCTCTTCATTTCGAAGCATAATTAACACCATCTTCCTTTCGAAGCATAATCAATACCGCCTTCAACACACAATCTTTTTCGTCAAAAGAAAGAACAGGAGATCAGAAGCATCATTTATCCTCCTCCACTTCTACCCACAAAAATAAGCCTTGAAGACTTGAAATTCTTTGGATACAGTAAGACCATCTATAGTAGCAAGGCATATGAGCTCCCCTCTAAACACAAAGAGATAGTGAATCTGAAACTCTTCAACCAAGCAGACATTAGCTCATGACAACAGAATAGAAACTAAAAAATATGTTTATGTTGTAACCGAGCAGACAGTTTAAATTAAACAAAGGAGATATATTCAATATAGGGGTATGATATAACTGTAAAGGCTTATATAAAAAGAATACTTTTCTAAAATTAGTACAATTTAGTACTTCATCCAGCAACGCTATCTCTTCTTTTTACCTTAAGTGGTCCCAAAGGCTAAAACTAGTAATGTACTATGGGAGAACTTCAATTATATTCAAGTCATCAGTAATTAGTTGGGTAATATTTGCTTATGGAAAAATAGGAGGGTACCAATTGATTAAGCAGTGGAAAAGATACTTCATCATAACACAATATGGCTTGTCTGCCTCCTTAAACATAAACACTGAAATAGAAGAAGCCACCCAGAAGCAAATACTGAAATCCATTTGATTGTCAAGTTGTGTTTTTTTCATTTTTTTTTTAAATAAACATAAAAGAAAAAAAATCATCCCATTGTTTTTGGAGGGTGACAAATACAGTCATCTTTTACCAACTATTAACAATTTTTGTGCAGTGATGTTGCTTAAAGCATATAGAAAGTTAGGACAAAAATAGTGCAATATAGTATATACATACACTATGACTGCATGACCACCAAAAGTATAAAGAATATTGGTGGAACCAGTGAAGTATAGCACCAATTTGGTTGGACCAGAGTGAGTGACATCCTCAATCTATACACAGAATTAGAAAAAATTACACATATTTTACCATAACAAAATCAACAAGAAACAATTAATATGTTCAAGAAGAAAGAACCTGGCTAACACCATTTCAACCTTAAGGTTTCCACAATCTTTCCATGTGCAGAACACAGAACACAATCCTGTTTGTACAAATTCAAAACTAAAATTTCACATTAATTTCAACGTGAAGAAAAATAAATTTTAGATATAATTTTAGCAATGAACCAAGGACTCATAAAATTAAAAGGAATAATTAGTAAGTCCAATGTCAAATTCAGTAAAGGAAATATCGATAATCCATAAGATTGCAGATGCCATACATTAGTTTGTATGCTAGTATCACTTTTACTCCATAGATTTACTACATACACTAAAACATTTAAATATATAATTATATTATAACAATATATATATATATATATAAGAGACAGCGCAAGCATATATGGATTATACACTGCGCCCTCTCCACTAGCAGATGTAAATAACTCCAAAACTGTCATCTCCAACTTAATTCAGTGAAAATTTTGTTTCCAGCAACATAAAATGACTCAGTTATCAAATGGACCAAATAACATTCTTAAGTTCATACAAACTTTCCTTTCATTTAAATACACAGTGCCTAAGTGACCATATAAATGGTTCACTGAATACATATATCAATATTCGGCAAATTCACATCATTTTAATAGCATACAATGAGTAACTTATATGTAAATCTATTACCCAGTTTACACAATATAATTAGTACACAACATTATTAAACTCAAATACACAAAATCTTGCATCTGCAATTACATATTGACTTCTATGCATCCTAACAGTCCAATTCTTTACTCCATTACACAGCTGAAACAAGCAATCCATACCTGTAAAACAAACCCCGGACTGCCTCGTTCGAATGAGACACCCCAGAGATTGCATGGGCAATCAACAGGGTCAGACATAAAACGTCTGGTATGAGTGTATTTTATAATGTATGGTGTTCTAGGTATACAGATAATTCATTACAGTTTTAAGCAATATTTAATATCATGTTAAAAACTGCCTACCCTATATTACAATAAGTTAAAAGTTCACTTTACAAAGCCCTTACATATAAAACTGTCTAAACGATTTATATTTAGCAGATTATTTGTTTGCTAAATACACACATTTGTGTTAATCAAACTGTCTGAACATACGAATAGCAGGTATTTAAGCTAACAGGGACATACTATATCATACTTGGTTTACAGTTTAATCTAAGCATACAACA
Source organism: Allium sativum (assembly GCA_030737875.1). Classification (NCBI taxonomy): domain Eukaryota; kingdom Viridiplantae; phylum Streptophyta; class Magnoliopsida; order Asparagales; family Amaryllidaceae; genus Allium; species Allium sativum. Next base: position 140,141,875 of record CM060912.1, read on the forward strand.
GGTTAGGTGTTCATCCTACAATACACATATATGTACTGCAGGTCATGGGCTTACCATTTTATAAACATATATATACTAAACTGCCTAAATGTTTACATAATAGGTCATGTATTCCTCAAATCAACACATATGTATCACTGTTTAAGCAAATATATGTATAGCAGCCTTTGCTTTCTTCAAACAGACACTAATGTATTTCTGTTTAAACAAATATATGTATATATACATAGCAGACCACGAGTTAACATTATGCATTTACTCTAAACTGACTAAACAATGCATAGCAAGTCATTTATTCATCATACAATGTGCATATATATATATATATATACACATATACATATACATATATATATATATATATATATATCCATTCGACTCTCATCTGGCATTTCTATCAAAATTAAATTCTTTTTTCTGAAGATATATTACCTATATAAGCATCAACAAAGAATGCATTCAATCATTCAATATACAAACATTTCCCACATTAATCTGTATTTATCAACTGGTGTTTGTGCTTGTCACAAACTTCCCTTTCTATAATTTACTGAATATCACATGATGATCTTTATACTTCAGGTTTTTCTAGCAGGTAAACTAAACAGTTCATATACATAAACCTGTAACCAATCCAATATACAAAATAAATCATGCATTGGCAACCAAGCATCCAAGCACCAGACAACTAATCGAATTTAATTGTTCAATTTCCCCAGTTCCTTAAGTTGATCTGGTCTGTATTCCTTATTCTCCTGTATTCGTACCCAATCCTGATATGAATACCCAAATAAGATCTCACTACTTTCACCATTTACTTATGCACAACAATCAGTGATATGCAATTTATTCAAGGGTCATTCATCCCAGACATAACCCTAATCTATACATTCAGTTTGCAACCATAAAACAGCTAGAAAAGCATCAATCACTAACTATATCAGCGTGCCATTCAAGCAATAAAGCATCCATCATAGAAATCAATTTAAAACTAACACACGATTCACGCATTCAGTATATAGCTATCGCTCAATTGAGCATACAGCAAGCGGTACAAGCAATACGGCTACCTATAGAGGTCTTAGTGCCAAGTAAAACGGGGTGTAATCTTGATTTCGTGCTTCCCGAGCTTGATTAGGCCTTCGATTTCACAGATCTGTTATTGCTTCTCATCCAGAATCCTTTCCTTACGTGAATCCATCTCCAATCTGCAGCGAGACGATTAACATCTGATTTTCCCCAATCCGGTTTTTCCCTAGGGCTTGCGGCCATTTTTGTTTCTATTAATTTTTTTGAACGAGAGGAATGAAAATGAAATGGTCAGCTAATTTTATTTTTCTTTTACCCGTTAAGATATTAGGGTTTTCCCCTTGCCAAATGTCCACTTTGCCCCTAGGTTTTTCATTTAACAATTTTAAACCTATTTTATAATACTTAAGCAAACTTTTATATCACTTAATCAAATCTTTCATGGTTCACACAATACACAACTAATATGTGTATTTTCATATCAACTTAACTACTCATATTTATACATATGCAAAGAACCATATTATTCTTCATACATATAAATAAATTTACTGATCAAATAATACTATTTTAAAGCTATAAAAATTGGGGTTATCACAAAGTTTCAAATTTTGGTTTATAAATTTTATGAATTTTCAAATTTTAATTTAACAAATTTTAGAATTTCAAAAATAATAAAATATAATTAACAATTATAATTAGCATGTAATAAATAAAAAATTGGAATTAACAAGAGAAAATTAGTTACTAATTATTACTTATTTACAATTAATTATTAAATTATAATTGTGAGTTCTGGAATTTATGTGAAATTTACTTATTAATTACTAAGTAAAAACACAAATGCAAAACATTTCACAAACAATAAATACAAAAGTCCAAAAAAAAAATCAATTATTTTTCAAATAATACGTACCAATCAATTTCTTAAAAGCAAATATGTATTAATAATTTCTTGATATTAATTTAATTAATCGTATTAAAGACTATTAAATAATCATTGATTATCAAAACAAAATTAATAAACATCGAACAACAATGTATTTTATTAATTACTATTACCTCTTATTTATATTATATAGTAATTAATAATTAATCAGCATTAATTTTCAAAAAAAATTAATCAGCATTAACTATTGAATTTTATTTACTTCTAATAGTTATTATTGATTATTAATTACTAATGTATTATTAACATTAATTGTTTAAAATTTAAATTTACTAATTAATTACTAAGTAAAAACACAAATTTAAAACATTTTATAAATAATAAATATAAAACTTCGTTTCAAATCTCTTGGAAAACTGCAGGAAAAATAGCTTCAAAATTATGTCGATGGTAATCCGACTCTATTAGCAACGGTATTTAGCGTTAAATATTTTATGACGGTAAAATGCTGCAATTTCCATTGATTTAGCGACAGAATTACTATTCGATGGTAATAATTTATAATAAGGTGACATATAAAATCCGAAATATTTTCTCTTACAAAGCTCACGAAAATCCGTCGCTAATTAGCGACGGAATTTTCCGCTGCTAAAAATCTGTCGCTATTCTCGGTTTTTCTTGTAGTGTTTGAACCGATTTCAACTCCGACCCTTTTCTCCTTAGCTCCTCATTCAAAAGACTGCTTCGAACCGTTTCCAAAGAGATAGTTCCATTAGCATTGGAATTACTCAATGAAACAACCAAAGTCTCCCAGCTTTCCGAAAGAGAACTCATCAATAAAAGAGCCTGCAACTCATCATCAAAATTGACCTTCATGTTTGTCAATTGATTGATGACATCTTGAAACTCGTTCAAATGCTCTGCAACAGACTTCTCCTCATCCAATCGAAGTTGCACCAACTTTCGAACCAGAAAAGCCTTGCTTGTAGCACTCTTTGACTCATACAGCGATACTAATTTGTCCCACAACGCCTTTGCGGATTCACAACTAGCCACATGGTGGAACACAGAATCATCCAAATATTGGCGAATCAACGCAATCGCCTTTTTGTCCATTTCCACTTTCCCTCATCAATATTCGAGGGCTTCTCCCCATTTCCATCAATGGGATCATGCAAATCATTGAGATATAGAACGTCCTCCATCTTCGGCTTCCATATACCCCAATTCCTCTCATTCAAAATAGCCATCTTTGACAACGTCATCATCTCCGACATCAAAAAATCAATTTTTTTCAAACAAAAAATCATTTTTTTTATTTTTTTTTCAATCCAACAAACACTCCAAGCTATGCGGTGATCTGAGCTCCGATACCAACTGTTGGGGTTTTGTGCGCAGCGGAAGTTTTGACAAAACACCCAAAAACAAAATGAATCTTTTTCACCCAATCACTTGAAGATGAATGTGATTGAATAATAAACAACAACACAAAAAAATATCGGAAATATGAACACACGATATTCCACCCAACCACCCTCTTTATTGATTCACCAAAATATTGTTTACAACCGATCTCAACTATCGTTAAACAAACACAACTTGAATCAATAAGCTTATTGAGAAATAGGTAGAGAATATCTAATGGCTAAAAATTTGAGGAGAAAGATAATGAAGAACAATGGCAAATTTTTCCACCACATAATGAAGATATCATGTAGGTCTTTTATAAAGTAACTTGTCACCCAAATTATCCTCATATATCTCAAATATATCCTCATATATCTCAAATATATCTATTTGGATAAGCACCAAATAATCCTTGCCTTCATTTTCAAATATCCCACAAAAGTAGCAACAAATATCTCCACCAAAAATGGATCCACATAGAAAATTTGTTGCCTACAATTTTGTGTTTTGCGTATCACAAATCTCAACACTTAGTAAAGTCCGTCAGGTTAATACTTTTTTCAAGAGCTACCTTCTTCACTGTGATTTCTGAATTGAGTCTGAAGCATATGTGAACTTCATGCCCATTGTTGAGGATTATTGATGGGCGCAGGTTGGCTGAGTGCCCAAGATGAGCATTGATAAAACCAAGATCAGTGGTAAGGGATGAGAAGACGTTCTTTGAGAGACATTGTAGTTGGAACACAGATTTCATTGGCAATCTTGAAACTATATCAGTTATAATCTCTTTAGGTAAAACAACTTCTGTTTTCTCTACTTTCTCCGTTGTTCCTTTTGGGTTATCGATCTTTAATGGCAATTGCTGATGAAGTTTCCATGGACATTGATGTTATTGAATTCTGCTAGGTAAAGATAAGCAAGAGTTGTATTTAAGGATGACAAACATATCGACATTTATTGTTAAGTGACTTTTGATATACCATGATGTGATAAACGATGTATCATGCTTGTTTCCAAAGGACAACCACTGGAATAGGATTTTGTTCACATCCTTTTTAGGGATGTGAACAAAACACTCCATCCTGATTGGTGGAAATCAGGGAAACCCATATGGACCCCTCTGATTTCCACCAATGGGGACCGAGTGTTTTGTTCACATCCCTTAAAAGATGTGAACAAAATCGCACTCTACTGCTGAATGTTGTTTCAGTTCCAAGGCAATTTATTACTATATACCTAGCTTTAACCATGTGTAAATCCTTATTCTTCTCGGTTTTCCAAATATCGTTTCATTCCAATCAGTGTTTTAAAGACCCAACCCAACCTCGATTCGACCACGATTAACCTCCGACCTTGAAGCGTCACGGTTCTGGAAGTGAAATAATCTTGCGCGTGCACAGATCCGTCGTTTAACCTCAAAATTCTATAAAAACCTCTGATCCGACCTCTTTGAACCTCACGGTTTTTCAAATTTGCGAAAAAATAATTGCTTTAGTCTTTATTTTTTACTATAATAAATTTAACAAATAATTTTATAACAATTATCATTAAATTTTGGATGATATAATTCATTATTACGTAGATTTTACGAACTATTATTAAACTAATCCTATTTCGCTATATTTGTTATTATAAGTTGTTATATAATTATTTCAATTATATAACCTAGACACGGGTGTTTGTCATAATTGATTAAATTTTATTCATATTTAAAATAAATTTATTTTTAAATCAGAAAAATAGAAATAAACTATTGGCGCGGTTCTCACGGTCTAACTGGTTGAATCACGAAAACTTTGGAGCTTGCACTATCACGGTTTGACGTACGGTTCGGTCTTCACAACTATGATTCCAACTTTCAAGCCAAAAGTCTAAGAGTTTTGTCCAGTAAATTTATTAGGATTTTTTTCTCAGACTTCATTCGTCATTTTTCTGGCTGTTCGTTAGCTGTGCATTTAAAGCAAACATTTTGGTTCACTTATCTATTAGTAGATGTTTAACACCTATCTTTTTTGTGCTCCTTCTCGATGACCCTCATGTTTTCTAGATATCTTAAATTAAACACCCCTTTTTACTATAACGGTTCCCCATCTTCTTTGGATTTCTTGCGGCTACTGGTTCACTTACGGTATTATATCTTTAAGTTTTGATAGCTTATTTCGGGTTTTTAAGTTAGCTATCGGTTCATGCAACATCTCTCAAATAAAGGATTAGAAATAAGCACAACTGGTGCTACAATCAACAACAGTAGTATTTCCTGTGACAAAATGAGATACGTGGATAGCTCAAAATATCAAAGATACAGAAATATGAAAAATCTCAAACATATTTCATTCATTAATATCTTTCATTAATTATTACCTTGCGAAAATCCACATACAAAGAAATATACAGTACTTAATACAAAACACACCAAGAACAACGCATGAAAATGCTCCCCTCGATGATCAATGTATCAATATTAGGAAATAATGCAACTTTGCCTTCACATCAACAATTCAACAGATATAAATACAGCAAAATTAGATAAAATTGACAGACGTATTTATTTTGTATTATTCTGTTGCAATTATTTGGTACGTTGATGATTGTTTAACTATAATATTGTAAATTGATTACTGTTTTAATTATGTTCTTATTATATTTTGTTCTTTTGCCGTGAGACCATTCTCTTTTATTTCTTTATATTAAATTCCTACTGACGATTTACCATATTGAACGGTTTGAATCTGACATGTTGACTTATTGTTGTTCTAAGATCATTAAGAAACGAGTGGTTTTCACCAATGTCTTCCAGCATTGTTATATTATATTTTATCTTTTGTTGCCCTTGATTGACGGTGTAATATTATGTTAATTTTTCACTATGGATCCATACACTTGGATATCTTGGAAACATTGACAGACGAAGAAATAGAAGGATTTATATTTTATTACATACTCGTAGAAGTTTATTTGGTTTTTCATGTATTCGAATTTTAAAGTATATAGTTTGTTTCAACGAAATCTGACAATCTTTTACTATTATTAAAAGTATATCACACAGTAAAAACAAATGACTAATTAAATGTAAATTAATTAAATTAAAAATCATAATTTAAGTATTTTGCTTAACTACTTGCTCGCAATGTCAAGCAACATTCCTTGTTGAACCAACTCCCCGCTCAGATTACCTGGATATCGTCCGTTAAGAATGCACTCAAAACCTTATTATCTTAGCTTATAAAGTTAAAGACATGCAAAACAATCTACATCTACATCTAGTTAACAATATCTAAATTTCTTTAAAAAGAAGTTACCTTTTCTATTATTATTTAATTAGAGGCTGACACTTTTCAACAACGCATGTTTTAGATTGACCAATAAATTTACACGTATGACGTAGCCATTAAGGTATTAAGAGTCAACTTCCGTATCTACTAGTCCGACCCTAAATGCCATTGTTAAGTTCTATTTATTTATATTTTTTATTTTATTAACGCACGTGCTTAAATAACTGTAGAATCCGGTGATGATTAGGTGGACCTCAACTTTCTACCCATTCCATTTCATGCTACTTCGTAGGGACGGACATTAATCATTTTTGGTATGGTTTAGCTTGTCGTCAAATGGTTAGGTAAAATCCTTAATCATAATACAGATTCTCTAGATGACTTGATTTTAGTTCGATTTAGTAATCCTTAATCATATATTCAACACTTAACACTTTAACAGTTTATTATATATATTAAAAAAAAAATCAAATCAAAACTTTATATTCTACCAATTTGAACTATTGTTCTATTTTACATGGTTGGTTCAATCATATAAACTACAACCACATCGAGTTGAATCAAACAGATCCGTTTTTAAAGGCCTGGTTTAATTAGAAATTATGGTATATGTACCAAACTGTTTTAATTATTGGATGCAATTTGCTTTCACAATTCGATATGGTTTAGGCTCACCCTACTATTTTTAATAAACATAACGTTTGAAGCTTCTTCTTCTGGTTTTTTTTTTTTTTTTTTTTTTTTTTTTTTTTTTTTTTTTTTTTTTGGCTCTGTTTCCATTGAAAACGCGTCGGATGTGTAAGACGCATGAAAATGCTGCATGTCCAGGGACGATCGATCCGATCGCTTGAAAATGAAGCTTTCATCCTCGCTAAGTTTGGTTTGCAGCAAAAAAGGTGTTCAACGGACATGTGTTGTTGGAACCAAATGTTTATTAAAACGCACACACGTGCGTGCTCTCGTACCCAAGTGCTCAAATGTTCACCTTTGACGGTTAATATTTATGTATGAGTATCAAACTCTCATGTTTATTCATGCCCATTTGTTTTATTTCAATTGATAACATAGTTTGCATACTCATATGTATACAAACATGCTTATAATGTTTTGGCAATGTGAGATTAATATTACAATATTTTCAAAATGTTATTATTCATATAAGAAAATTAACTTAAAATTAAGCTTATAAATTAATTCAAAACAAATAAATATTCCGTTTCATAGCAAAAAAAGGCAATCTCCAATTACAACGGCGTCACGTTCAAATACCTTGCTAATTACCATTCGTCGGAAACACACCCAAAGTTCAACAAAATTCCGTCTAAATCTGCGCTGCACACAATCAGTGTCAAATTTCATATTTACGAATTTAGTTTGAGCATGTGTACTCGTAGATTTGCTTATGAAAACCAGCTAAAAATTATTGCTGCTACAACCAAAAAAATTAAAAACTAAAAAAGAGGCTTCTTTCTTGGGCATCATCCCTCTTGAACGGTGGCTGGTATATGATGTTGAACGCTTCCCCCGTCCCTCCCAAATGCCATTGAGAGTTTAAGACCGTCAGCAGTAGTAATGTTTAGGTACTTTTTTTTTAACAACCGAAGAAGGCGTCAACTCTAGAGCAGCATTCTTGTTCCTTTTCCACTGGCGTGGGTCGAGTCCAACGCGTCGGAGGTGGACTTCACCAAACTGTACGTTCAGCGTGAACAGTGAAATTTGTCCGTTTACTTCTACGTTCGAGGCGTTCGACGCCAAAGGATAAAATTATAACTATCTTCCTTTTTCATGTTGTTTCTTTCATAAATTATAACATATTCCTTCCTCGCAAACTTGCATCTTACTCGGCTTCTTTCATTTGTCCTTCCAACTTTTTTCTTTTGATTGAAAAAATAAAGCATCCTTAATTTATTTGTATTGCCTCAACAACGTAGCATTCGTGAAATTAAGGTCAAAAGAAAAGTCGACGTGTTACCTACAAACAGCAACCAGTCATAGTTCATCCTCGAAATCAATTAGGTAGAGGAAGAACGAGTCAACTTAACGCAGCCAAGGCAACACTCTTGTTTGTACTTGCTAAAATGCATGCATTTACATTATAATAACGTATTACATATTAAAATGCACACATAGGAATATTCGCATATAGTTGTGTATCTCAACAACCACGGCAGGGCCCATCGCGGTTGTACCTACCCACTCTAGACCGGTCGTCATTTCTTCTATTGGAGGTGCTTCCATGTTTGAGCTAAGCCCTTGACCTTGCGTTATTTACCTTGCCTGCCATTACCTACACGCACCATTTTCATATTCCCTTTGGACCATTTTCAGAGTCTGGGTATTTTATGTAAATTATCAAACTGCTAATATTTTATGATGTGATAAATAGGACGCTGGGAATTAGTTGTGATAAAGGAGCAGTTTGGTCTGTCCCTCACATTTATTTACAGACCATGGGATGTTAAAACAAAAGAGAATTAGAAGCAAAAAAAGGGACGGTATTTCATTCACCCGAGAACCATACGTATGAGATCTATTTGTAGGATTGTGATAAAAATGAAGATTACTACAGCATTTATATTATATGATATGTAATTGAACGAATCATTGGAGAATGGAATTCCAAACATTTGTAAAGTTACCTGGACATTTCATTTGAGCATTTCACTTGAGTTAATTTACTATTGAGAATGTTAATCATAACTGAGTATTTTGTTTGTTTGGACCTGATGCTCGAGTCAGACCGATGAGTTCAACTTTGGTGATTCATCCTTTGAGAGATGGAGATCTATTGCAGATTCAACTTATTATCTATTTGGTATTGTCATCTTGGTGATTATTCTATTTCCATCACTTCCTTATGTACTAGGCATTTATGTATCTAGGATTTCTAATGTATTAATTTTTTACTGTATTATTATGTATTTTGGTTCCGAGATTTTGTAATTAGGAGCGTCATGAGCTAATAAATTATTTATTCCACTGCGAGCTATTCCGTTGTTTTGCATATGTGATCCGTCTGTATTCTATGATTTGACTTTTTTTTAAACCCTATAATTAAAACAATTTGTTATTTTGTACGATTTGAGTTGGTTTCATTGTCAACTTGAATGGTAAGAAAATGCGGGTCATTACAATTTTCCTTGAACATTTCACTTGAGATAATTTAACTGCATAAGAATTTTAGTCCTGACTCGAATGTTTTGTTTTATTTTACGCTCATGTCAGACCAAGTATTTCATTATTTTAAAGACCCTTATCTTTGAAGAGGAAGATGGAGTTGAAGATCCTACATGCTACTATGTAATATCCTCTGCATTACTGGTATGTTATGAAAAAATGAAAAACTCTAATACTATAAGCTGAAATTAAATGTTTGTTACTTAACAATGTCATGAACTATTTATGTTATTATATTTTATCCACTACAACAAAAACAATATAATACAACTGTAATTTTACAACTATGAAAAAATGACAGTTGTAATAAATGTCTGTTACAACATTTCCTCTACCCCTATTGCAGATATCACATGAAATTTAGCCGGCATTACTGAAAATTTGGCTCCAAATGCTTCTCACGTGATATATTTTCATTTCTCATTCAAGCCCCCTCGTATCCTCTTCTCCAAAATCAATCCCTCTCCCATAAATCAAAATCGATCTCTTTCTTCCCTCAAATGAAATTCCATCACCAAAGTATAATTGTTACTTCCGAAAAATAGAATTCATTTTACTAGCGCCATCGACGAGTAGATGCAGGCCTGGCCCTTTGGACAAGCGGTAGAAGCCACCGCTTAGGGAACCAAAAGGAGAGGGGTACCGCAATCGATGAATTAATATTAATAAAATGGTGATCCACAAAACTGCAAAATCAACAAACGACGAAACCAAATCCCCCAATCGCGAAACCAATTCCAAGTGACGACGATCCAAATTGCGTTCTTCAAGCAGGAAAAGCTGAAAGGCAAACGGTAGGCGTAAACTGAACGAAACCGCAAAGAATCTTATTCATAGGTTAGTAATTCACTAATTTGGATAATTTAATTTTATGCTTTAAATTAACTTCTGAGCAATGAAGAGAAAATTGATTGTTGAAGAAGTTTATGTTAATTATAATAAAGAATCCTCAGGATTTATCCTACCTATGCATTGTGAGCTTAAAAGCCAAGGGCTTTGCAGAAGAATATTTGATTGAGTTCAAGTATGGATACTTCATTCCTAGATTCCTTTTTTTGTTACTTATTTGCAGTTTGTACAACTATACATTTCTGTAGATATTAAACCTTTTTTTTTTTCTAATGAGACATTGATGTTCGTTTTTATGCTCTTCCTGTAGATGAAGTTTGGGGTTGGATTTATACATACGCTCAGTACATATATAATTGCGGGTAATGTTTTAAAATTTTCTGGGTTATCAAACTTCGTGGCTGCCGCATACAGGTTGGGCTGATTTGTGCCTTGTGCTTGTGTTTACACATAGGTTCCTAATGAATGAATTCACAGTCACACCTACATTCACGCTATTTTTCTATCATTTTTACCAAGTGGGAAGAGAAAGGATGGATCTATCTGCAATATTGTGTAGGAGCTTTGTAACGACCCGTAAATCCGTACCAATTTGAGCTGACAAAGTGCACAAAAATACAGATCTTTAATAGAAAGAATTTATAGGGTGAGGTAGGAAAGATAAAACTAATAGAATAGAAGAAGAAGATCACAACTGCTACTAAATCAGAGTAAACACGAAACTCACAGCGGAACGAATAAAATATATAACAACATCACTTTGAAATACAAATCTGAATTGCGTACTTACATATCATATCAGAGTATAATTCATATACATCACAACGAAAACAATCTCTAAATAACTAGTAGTGAAGCCTCCTACTTCGGGCTCCTACAAGTAAATCTGTAAAGCCTGAAACACTTGATTGCCCGTACAAATTTGGGCACCCAAGAATTTAAGGAAAACAAACAAAATAAACTTTGGGTCAATCATGGGACTGGTGTGAGTAAACTACAACCATATTGTTTAACTCTGAAAAATCTTTTAAAAGAAAAGATAATAGTAAGACCACCCCACACATAAACATGGACGGTTTCTACCTTACTGTAACCCAAAACATTTTTGATTTCAAAATCCAATGATATTATAATAATGTCTATTCAAATAAATAATCAAATAGTAGAATGCTTGCATCTCGCGCTCCACATACATAGTATAAAATCAAAACCGCAGGGTGCTTATTGGAGATTGGATTCCAACTATGACAAGGTATGGGACCACCTTCCGATCAGTGTACTCTAGAGGGCATACACTGGGGTTCAACAAGAATATCTTGTAACCCGGCCCACACATGACCGACCACTCATTTAGCTTGAGTGTATTGAATATAATGTCACCTACGGTTGTTGGCCACCCAACCATAATCCGAAGATACAGAAACGAGAAAGAAGAAAAAATATGAATTTTCTCTAGATCGGTGACAATACACCCTGCTTAGGTATGACCCAACTAGCCATGATGCCTGCCCGATTTTTATCATTTCCCGGTTGTAAGGCTAGAGGCTACGTCTATCTTCTTAGAACATCTGGCCACCATTCACTTTGAATGCCACATCGTCAAACCCATCAATTCACTGATCGATTTCCAAAAATATCACAGGTACAAAAAGTTAAGAGGAACGAATTCCTCCGCCACCAGACATAATACATTTAAGAGATCAACCAAACGTGATTTGTTAGGTATACTCTGCCAAACACTCGTCCATACAGGTTGTCCTGGGACCGAACAAACAGAAAACACCATTCAAGAACAGAACAACCCTTGCAATTTACTCTGTCTTCAATTGTCTTCAGCATAATCTAACTCGCAGCGCTTATGCCTATACAGAGTGGTTTTCGGGTAATATATCCAACCGGTCTCCCCGTTTTGACAACGATGGTCAAAACAATTCAATAGTCGATTATTTAACTATCGAAGTAAAAACAAACATTCATTCAAATGTACAACTAAACATCACACAACCACGGGCACTTTTTATTTAACATTCATTTCAAATTCCCATGTCTTACCAGATATTTCTCAAACCCCATTTAGCCCTTCACATTTCTTGGGAAAACATTTCCAGTTATTATAAAACTTTATTCTTCCTTATTCCAGATATATATATATATATATATATATATATATATATATATATATATAGTTAATGTTCAAAAAACATTCTCATCCTTTCACATTTCTTATTTCTTATAGCAATCTGATTTCGTTTATCAAATAATTCTTTATTTAGATAATGAATTCCATTATAACTTAATGTCGACCTCCTATTTGATTAAAACTTGTTTAACCTTCCTTTAGTTCGGGAATAACAATATATATTGTTTGTTCAATAATCAATTACCATTTTCTTATATGATCCAGAACAATGTTGAACGAAATGTTATATAAACTCGAATGTTTTTATCGCATTCCCATATTTTAAAGAGTTCCCTTTAGTACGGGTAATATATATCAGATCTCAATTATTTACTTCTACTTCCAACTTCGTATAATTCATTTACAATTCTTCAGGAAAAACATATTTATTCTCTTATCACTTGGGATAAGTGAATTTCAAACATTTCTAGGGAATAGAGTTATATATAATAATCATGCTTAAGCTTGGTTAACTACGTTAATTTATCATTATAGTTTTAAAACTTGCAATAAGCTATAACATTCCCCTTTTATAACTAATGCAATACGCTGTAATATTCCCCCTTTTATAACTAATGCAATACGCTGCCATGTTCTCCTTTATAACTAATCTCGACGTCTCTGTCCGTTACAAACTAATACCATCACTCGAAAATAGTGTAGTTGTTCAAGTTGGGGTATTCTATTTACCTCTTAGACCTTGATCGACTACGTTCTTATTTTAGGATAGATAAAAGTACGTAACTCTAACTCCTTATTATTTTAATATCCCCCTAAACGGTATTTCTTATTTTATTTTGGAATATGGTTTTATAAAACCATATCCTTACTTTGAAAGCTCGGTTGATTATGATTATTTACATTAAACGTTAACTCTTTGCTTCATCTTCCTTATACAATACCATTTGAAATTAACGTTCTACTTTCCATTCAAATTATTTTACCTAATTCAAGTACCTTCATACAAAATCAGTATTATCTTAATTGAATTCTATTTAAGAACATTTTCTTTAATTAAAGAATTAAATAATTTATTAACTTCATCAATGTTGAAGTAAACAGTTTACTTCATTATTAATTTAAACAGATTAGTTGCTTACCTTACACATATTAACTAAATATATTAGTTCAATAATCATTTAAACTCCATTAAATAAAAAGATAAGTATTAATTGAGAAATCTTCTTGATTTAAACAATTAATTTCTAAGCTATTATCACTTGATTAATTGAAGATCAATTAATCAAAAAATTATTTTCTAACAAAACAGTTGATTTAATCAACTTCAAATCATCAGTTAATTTGTTACCCGATCTTAATTTCTTCTTACCATCAGTTTAGTATAATTGGTCTAAAACACTACTTAACCATTTGTCTTAAAATGGTTATCCTTAAATATTAGCTCACACGGTAATTATAACTTCACTTACGTATAAACCTATATAAACTATCAAAACAATCGTTTGTATTTACTCTATAAAACTGACTATAGAATGTTTATAATAGAATTTCTATTATAATTTAAAACTCTGCTTCAACTATAAAAATGTAATTTTTATAATTTTACTTCGTTGATTTGCTTGACGGCAAATCAACGTCTTAACAAAAAGATGGATTTATGGTCATCTGCTGCCAATTCCTTAATCAACATCGTTTATTGATTTAGTTACACTAACGTTGCATTTCCATTCAACATAAATATCCAAATGGGTTTTTCAATGTCATTGGGTTGAAACAGTGCATATATAAATAATATAAAACAAACAGTACATATAAACATTGAGGAATCCGGTTGGATTCCTCTAACCGGTTTCCTGCATCCACAAATGTTAGCCAACACAATTAACATTAATTCCATACTATGGAATATTATAATCGATGGAATCAGTATCCAACCAATGATGTGTACATATGCAACGATATACATTTCAATCAATTTAATCATTATCTACCTAAACGGCTATCACACATCATTCAACCAAATATTAAAATATAGTTATAATATTTTAAATAGATCAGAGTTAGTGAATTTACCCACCTTCGCGCGTTAACCGTTAAATAACGATTTGTGTCAGTTGATTTTACCCGGCGCTTTAATTGCCTAAAACTGTAACTTGCTCCTAACCTCTCCAAATCTATTTCGTAGCTAAGTCTACATTTGTACAATTCCATTGAGTCCTAAAATCCATCGGTCTGCCATGTAACTTCAAACCGTTCCATTTTGAACAGTGTCTTCTCCTTCCATATAACATTCGAACCCTCCCGGTATATTGGTCCGTTATTTTTGGCACCCTTAACACCATCTTCCGTAGCCGTGACTCACAGTATCCGCTTATGGAAACACACCTTCAAGTGCTCATTTTATTTACTTATTATTATCATTCAGGAAGGCCGGAAGCCCATACTTCTCGAGCCCACGTGCACTATGTTTTGATTTCTAATCCGCAGGTTCACATTTGCCTTCTTCCTCCTTGTTTTAAAACCCGCTGTGCTTTTCCAGACATGAACGTCAGTTTCAAGCCTCCTCTTCCCACTTGAAACTCCTCCTTTTTCCATTAGTACACCCGTCTTTTATCCTTGTGCAATATATATAATGGAAAGAACACCCATTAGTACACAGCATAATGTTCCTATATAACGATATTATATAATATCATTTTTACATGGTGACGTTTTTCCCCAGTTCAAACTTTCTGTCCATCGCAGTTAACCTACCCTACAACATTTCATGAACCCGACAGTCCATCTCCATAAAGCAATCCGCCGCATGCACTTCTCCAGAAACGTCCCCCATGCTGTGATCTCCACCGAAACAGCACCCATTCCTCCCTTAATCCCCTGATTATGAATGACACTCAGCTCCTCATCATCTCCATCCTTACTCCCTCCTGTGCTTCGCATCATGAACCTTCCTTTAATTTATAACAGTACTCCTCACCAAATATACCGCGTCCCGGTACGTCACTATTTAAGAACCAGAGACATCTCATTTTGATATACCTCCCGTGCAAACTGTAAAACTAAAAGTCCCCCAATCCAAAAGCATGTACACATAAAACCCCCTCACCTTCACATTATTTATTTGTTTTGGTTACTGTATGAACACACTTCTTCTTCTACTTCATATAAATTCAAAGAAAGAAATACCATTTTCTCCCTTCTATCACACGTCTCTCCCACTCCAGCATGCCATTTTCTTCACTTCACATCCTTTAATTTACACCGTTACTTCATTTCTCAACGCACAAACCTTTCCCTGTACAAAACTTTTCATACCTGACACACATACATAACATGCTCGCGCTTCCTTTACAAACGCACTCAGCCATTACCATACCCTCTTTCCTGTTTTCCACCACTTGCACCAAAACCACTCTCATGCAGCTTCTGCCTAATTTCGACCTCCTGCAAACGCAAGCCAGAAGAGGGAATAAGCGGGATTTAATTATATATACGTATATATATAAGTATATAAATTCGAAGCCATGCAAAGTGTTGGATGATGCTGAAACAAGAAGAAACGAATTGAAATGTATATTGGTTGTGTATTTATAGATTTAATTCCTTCCCTGCGAAGGAATAGGAGGCCGTAGGAATTTAGGGGTAGGTACTGTGTTTGATTTAACGTCCTTGTGTAGTCTGCGTGATTTCATGCGGTAGTCTCCTTGATTTGAAAACTCGTGAATTCCTTTGGAATGAAGTAATAGCGCTCAGAAAAATACCAGGGTAGGTGATGGACGCAAAGCATAGCCCTGGGTTGGAGATGATAGGGTACGAATGAAGTCTTCAAAATTAAGCAATAGAAATATATATATTTTATATATTTAGGGTACCCGGTTGCGTAAATTCATTCATTCATGGACTACTATGGACAAAAATAAAATTATGGTCGTACCCAACAAGGTGCCACGATCCAAAAAATATAATAATATTGGTAGGTTAACTCATATTTTGAAACCCCAAAATATCGATACAGGGTGCAAAATACTCCAAATAAAAAGTTGTGTATTTAATTTATTAAAAAATACAATAAAATTCTAAAAATTAAATTATCGTTACGTCTCAAAAGAACCTTATCTAAATTCGAAACTGATGTCTAGTTATATCGAATAAACCATTACGGTAGATAAACGATTCTATAACGACTATTTGAATATTTGATTTGGATACATCTCACAATCTATAACGCCAAATCTTGATTTTTCACTTCTGTTAGAAAGATATTGTTTAACAGATTCCAACGTTTCTTGTTTCGAAGAAATCCGACTAATAACGGGTTCTGTACACTCAGTTGATGTAACACCCCGAATTTTAGTAAATACTAAAATTCACTAATTACAGAATAAATACTCTCAGACATGAGAATTGGGGGAAACGGGCTGCGTCATTGCGTTCGTCTCGGAAAAATACGCGAAATAGAGTCCGAGTTTTCGAGAATCGGAGTCCGTATGGCCCGGTTATGGCCCAAAGAAGTTTGCAGAAAATTTAAAGTTAAAAACAGATTTAAAAATTCAAATTCAGATTTCAATGTAGAACCAGCGGGGCCAGGCGGGAAAATTCCCGCCCTGACCATGTCGACAGGGCTGTCGACAGGGGGAGTCGACTTGCCTGTCGACACGGCGTGTCGAGCCAGAAGGTTGGGTGCACCAGATTTGGTTTTCTGGCTAGGGCTGGGCTAGGTTCTAGAGATTTCCTAAATCTAACGGACCTAATCTAATCTAGGGTTAATCTAAGGGCCTAAAACACTCACCTAATCTATAAATACACCCTAAACCTACCCTAATCCATACTAAAAATAGAAATGATGGCCTCATGCCGCCAAATTAAATCCTAGAGAGAGCCTCCACTAGTTTATGAAGGAAGTTGCAAGCTAATCACTCTCTAATCAACCTCTAATCATCATCTTCTTCATATTTAGCAACTAGTTCTACTTCATAAGTTTGCTAATCTTGGTTTTGGTGAGTTTCTATCACTTTAACATCAATTGTTAAAGTAAGTAGATTGGGTGTAATGAGACTTATGGTCTTAGATGCGGATTAGTGAGTTTGAATCATTTATAATGATACGCTACTCTATGTTTTCCTATGTTTATGCATAATTAACAAGTGGGTTTATGCATATTTAATAAGTGAGTTATGCAAGTTCACATGCAAGTTATGTGTATGATGTTATGTAAGTTATGTGTAGGTGGTTATGCAAGTTCATATGCTGGTTATGTATATGCTTAAATGCAAGTTTAACATGATTTGCAAGTTATGCATGCTTATGCAAGTATATGAATGCTTATGCAAGATATGTATATGCTTAAATGCATGTTTAACATGATATGCAAGTTATGCATGCTTATGCAAGTATGTGAATGCTTATGCAAGTATGTGAATGCTTATGCAAGTTATGTGTATGCTTAAATGCATGTTTAACATGTTATGCAAGTTATGAGAATGCTTATATGCAAGTTCAACATGTTATGCAAGATATGTGTATGAGAATATGCAAGTTTGGGTTAAATGTAGTTGGGTTAATATATGCTCATATATGCAAGTTGACATCCTCTTAACCCATGACAAAGTTATATGCTAAACCCATGATATTTGTGATGGATCTTTCCCTTTATTATGTCGTGTAATGAGAACGATTTACGTGGGGAACGATGGGGTAATGAATATGTTAATAAAAGTATGATTGGGTATGATTAAGCATACCATAAAAATAAATTAACATAACTGGGAATTTACCTATTGAGTTAGGTCTACCCCATGGGAATTTACCTATTGAGTTAGGTCTACCCATGTTATGAAAAACTTGATATTAATTAGGGATAATTAATATGGGGGTGATTAATTAGGTGTAATTAATCGACTAAGACACGAGGTTGGACTCATTTGTAGTGTAAAACTGCCCGGACCCAACCGGCTTAACCAGTTGCTACAAATGTCAGCCCAATGTGAGAGGTCTTAGCCATAAATTAAATACGTGATTAAAGTAAAGACACGAGGTTAGACTCTGTTATGACGTAAGACTGCCCGGACCCTATCGGCTTAACCAGGCGGTCATAACAGCCAGTCTAATGTGGGAGGTCTTTATGGGAGATCACGGTCTTAATTAATTAAGAAACACTTAACCATATTAGCATGTAGTGGGACATGAGGGGTTAAGTGGGTGCCTTGGGTGGCATGTGGAAATTTAGTGGTTGCCTTGGGTGGCATGTGGAATCTAGTGGGTTGCCTTGGGTGGCAATAGAAAATACGATTAGAATACTTAACCAAGTGAAACATGTAATTAAACATGATTAAAGGGTTAAGTGGGATTCACTAAATAAGTGACAAGCTTAGGTGGGTAGCTTGTGGGGGGGCCATTTCAACCAATATCCCAAACGTATCTTTGTGGGCTCGACCCATGTTGAGTGACGGGACACGCATATTGGGCTTGATTATAAGAGGCCAAAACGGGTTAGCGGTGGCAACGCAAGTCCAACGGGTTTCATATGCGTGTGTGGGCCCGGGCTGGTAGATAAGCCGTTGTTGCATCATGTAGATATAAAGCCGTGCACCGTTGATATTATCAGGTGGCCACTTTAGGGGAGTGATACACCTCACTGTGGGACCAGCACGGGTATCTACGGTAGGGAGCCGATCGCTTGGGGAGTAGTGGGGTACACCTAGTGGAGATAGGGGCAGACGACACCTATGTGGTCAGCTAGGGGTACATGAAACTACTAGTTATATCTTTCGTTAAGTCCTTGGGTGGGATCAATCTTTGAGTAGGAATGACTGGTGTGGTGCAGTGTAGTAATTATCCTTGGGTGGGTAGATGCGTCTTTACAGTTATCTTATTTTATCCTAAGTATACCAAGCTGCTTAGTGTAGCCATTCATCCCCAGACATTACCGTAGGTCAAGTTTATGTCTTCTCTGGTTACTTTAATGATTATATTGTTAAAGTTATAGGACTCGCTCAGACTTATGTCTGACCCCGTTGTTTTTATCTTTTTCCCTACCCTCAGGTCCTACGGTGGATCCTAGTAGTAGTGGAGCTTGATCGGATTGCTGTTCCAGTCTTTAGGAGCTTGGATAGATGTAAAGCTCCAGTTACCCAGTTATCTTTTCTTTTGTCTTGGCTATTGTATGAGAGAGTGGGATTATGTACTTCTTTATTTTGATGGATATTGTACTTGACTTTTATTGTGGTTTTATGATGTAACCAGACGTGTTTATTTCCGCTGTTAAGAGATGATGTTTTAAATTTCAAGTACTATTTATATCTGTCTTGTTGTAATTTTTCTGTTCTATATTCACTAAAATACTCCACCGATGCTATGGCATTCCCTTAGAGAGTGACCATAGCGGACGTGGGGTGTTACACGTGGTATCAGAGCAAAGGTTACCGGAACAGATAAAATTTTTAGAAAAACTATTTTTCTAAAAACATTTTTGGAAGAGATATTTTCAAAAACATGTCTTTAAAGAGAAAAGTTTTTGAAAGAAAAGCATAATCCCCAATAGCCATATCTATATCTTTCGAATTCTCCGTTTTGAATCTTTCCTTTTTCGTTTCAGCATGGCTGAGGATCTTAACTTTCCGGAGGGTGTGACGGTACCAGTATGGTATAGGAGATTGATGGAGGCTAGGGCCACCACTGCGGGTCCAACAAATATCCCTCCACCAACCGTAGCACCCGATCTTCCTCCTCCCCCTCCTCCTCGCACGGATACTTTTGCTAAGACTTGCAAGGAATTTAAAGCTATGGGAGGGAAACCTTTTCAAGGATCTGAAACCTTTGTGGAGGCTAGAGATTGGCTTAAAGAGGTGGAAGAATTGATAGATATCTTTGAGATGGAAGAAGGGAAGAAAGTCAAGTTAGCTGCTTGGTTAATGAAAGGAGAGGCCTCATTCTGGTGGGAGGTCACTAATGGAGAACGCCCCGTTGACTCTTGGGCGGATTTTAGGCAAAGATTTGTGGCAAAGTTTCTCTCAAGGGCGGAGGAAAACTTGTATATGGAAAGATTCTTGACTCTAAAGCAAGGAAATCTTTCAGTGAAGGAATATGTCAACAAGTTTAATCAATTGGCAAGGTTTGGCCTAGACATGGTGAATACACCGGAGAAGAAGGCTTTGAGGTTCGTGAAAGGCTTGAATGAACCAATGCATGGGTTAGCTATGACTCATATCCCTATGGGGGCCACCTTTGAGAAGCTAGTTGACATGGCACTCATGCATGAAGAAGAGAAGGGTCCCAATGCTAATAAGGCACCCGAGAAGAAGGGAGATCAAAAGAGACCTCAGCAACAACAACAAAACAAAGGTGGGAAAGGCAACGGTGGCAAAGGCAAGAAGAAGAAGTGTTTCAATTGTGGAACACCTGGCCACCTAAGCAAGGACTGTCGCAAGAAGAAGAAGACTGGCTGCTTTCACTGTGGCGAAGCAGGGCATCTAGTGAAAGACTGTCCTAAGAAGGGGCAAAGGACGGGGTCTACCTCAGGAGGACAGGTGCAAGCTCTTATGGCACCGGGTCAGGTTAGGGGGCAAGTACAGGCTCTCGCAGTTCCACCGATTCAGGAGAGAGGTAGAACTATTTCCGTTGAAAGTCTGGTTTTTCTATTTGATCATCCTGTCCGTACATTGTTTGATTCAGGCGCATCGCATTCGTTTATCTCATCATCATTAGTTGAGTCACTGCACTTAGACACCAGTCTGGTAGATGATCCCTTGGTTCTTTCAAACCCAATTGGGGGCTCCACTTATTTGTCCATGATATGTTTGGGTTTGAAGATTTCTATACTTAGCATTGAGTTTAGATGTGATGCTTTTGTGTTGGGCTTCACGGGCTATGGGTTGATTTTGGGCATGGACTGGTTATCCAGTAATGGTGCCGTTCTTGATTGCGAAAGGAGAGTTGTTAGGCTCATGACCCGCTTGGGTAACACTCTCGAGATTTCTTGTAATCCCATGGACTCTGTTATGCTAAGTTATCTTGAATCGCTTGACGCTTCAGTCGAGAGTTTGCAATCTGTTAAAGTGGTCCGGGAATATCCGGATGTGTTTGAGGAGGTGAAGGGCTTACCTCCGAAGCGGGAGATTGACTTCCGAATATATCTGGTGGATAATGCTAAACCTGTATCTTTACCAGTGCGCCACATGGCTCCTCGTGAGAGGAGGGAACTCCATAAGCAAGTAGGGGAGTTGCTTGAGAAGGGGTTCATAAGACGAAGTATATCGGAGTGGGGTGCTACAGTAGTATTTGCTACGAAGGCGGATGGGTCCCTCAGACTTTGTGTAGACTATAGAGAACTCAACAAGCTCACAAAGAAGAATAGACACCCATTGCCGAGGATTGATGATCTTTTTGATCAGTTGGTTGGCGCTTCAGTATTTTCTCAGTTGGACTTAGACACGGGGTTTCATCAGTTGAGGGTGGCTGAGGATAGCATAGACAAGACTGCCTTTAGAACTCCAGATGGTTTCTATGAGTGGCTGGTGATGCCATTTGGGTTGACGAACGCCCCTGCATACTTTGTTGATTTGATGAGTAGGGTGTTCAGGGAGTTCCTTAATAAATTTGTGGTGGTCTTTGTGGATGATATCTTAGTATTTTCTAAGAATGAAGAAGAGCATGCCCTACATCTTGGGGAAGTATTGAAGACTCTTCGAGCACATAGCCTTAAGGCTAAATTCTCTAAATGTCACTTCTGGAGGAAGGAGGTGCGGTTCTTGGGGCACGTGGTCTCCAAGGAAGGGATAGCTGTGGATCCCGCGAAGGTAGTATCAATTCAGGATTGGAAGGTTCCGAAGAATGCTACCGAAGTAAGAAGTTTCTTGGGGTTGGCAGGTTACTATAGGAAGTTTATCAAAGACTTCGCGAAGATATCAGCCCCATTAACCCGCTTAATGAAGAAGAATCTTGTTTTCGCATGGGACGTAGATTGCGATGATGCGTTCCGACGGTTAAAGAGAGCTTTAACCACTGCTCCAGTTTTAGTGTTGCCAGATGGGAGCAAGCCATTTGTTGTCTATACCGATGCTTGTGGGACAGGACTTGGCGCAGTCTTAATGCAAGAGGGAAGGGTGATAGCCTATGGTGGAAGGCAGTTGAGAGTGCATGAGAAAAATTACCCTACCCATGATTTAGAGTTGGCCGCTATTGTTTTTGCGCTTAAGATTTGGCGCCATTATCTTCTTGGTGAGAGATTCGAATTGTTCACTGACCACAAATCATTGAAGTACTTGTTTTCTCAGAAGGATTTGAATCTGAGACAGCAAAGGTAGATGGAATTCTTAGCATCCTATGATTTCGAGATAGCGTATACCCCTGGCAAGGGTAACGTGGTGGCGGACGCCTTGAGCAGGAAGAGGTTGTCCTTGAGTCCATTGTTCGTGGAACAACGAAGCTTGGAATTTATCTCGATGTTTGACTTCAGACCTTCCGTTGATTATGTAACCGGTTTGCTAGCTTCCTTGGAAGTTAGACCTACTCTTTTGGGGCGGATTGGTGAAGCACAGAGGGATGACCCACAGTTGGTTGAGTTGGTGGAGAAGCTCATAAGGGGGGAGTCGTCCAGCCATTTGAGTAGGTACACCCTAGACGATAGGGGGTGCTTGCGTAGAGACGGTAGACTTTGTGTACCGCAAGACGAGGGTTTGAGGAAGGTTATTCTTGATGCTGCACACCGTTCTAGGATGACTATTCATCCCGGTGGGGACAAGATGTACCAAGACATGAAGAGGGTTTTCTTCTAGGCCGGTATGAAGAAAGATGTGGCCGAGTATGTCGCTCGATGCTTGGTGTGCCAACAAGTGAAGGCGGAGCAAAAGAAACCAGGTGGGTTACTTCACCCATTGGAAGTTCCGCAATGGAAGTGGGATAGCGTCTCGATGGATTTTATTGACGGGTTACCCAGATCGAGGAAGGGTAATACAGGAATTTGGGTGGTGGTAGACAGACTTACTAAGAGCGCCCATTTCATACCTGTGAAGAGCAAGAGGACCGCTCCATGGCTAGCTTCAGTATATCTTCGAGAGATAGTTCGATTGCATGGGGTACCCTCTAGCATAGTGAGTGATCGAGATCCTATCTTCACTAGCGAGTTCTGGAGAAGTTTGCAAGAAGCAGTGGGGACTCAATTGTGTCTGAGCATCGCATATCATCCTCAGACGGACGGCCAGACTGAGAGGGTGAATCGTGTTCTAGAAGACCTTTTGAGGCTTTGTATCTTAGATTTTGGAGGTACATGGGAAGAGAATCTTCCATTGGTGGAGTTCGCATATAATAACAGCTTTCAGTCCAGTATTGGTATGGCTCCTTTCGAAGCTCTCTATGGAAGGCCTTGTCGATCACCTACATGTTGGTGGGAATCTACGGATAAGATCTTGCTTGGGCCTGATATGGTTAGGGAGACTTCTGAGAAGATTGACTTGATTCGAAGGAGGATGAAAGCAGCGCAGGATAGGCAAAAATCTTATGCGGATAAGAGGAGGACAGATCTTGAGTTTGAAGTTGGGGACATGGTTTTTGTCAAGGTATCTCCGTTGAGAAATGTTGTTCGCTTTGGATCCGTTGGGAAGTTAGCACCGAGGTTTGTTGGGCCGTTTCCTATTAAGGAAAGGATTGGACGGATGGCATATAGAGTGGAGTTGCCTGACAGACTTAGAGGTGTTCATGATGTATTCCATGTATCACATCTGAGGAAGTGCTTACATGAGACCGCAGAGGTGGTAGAGCCGAGCTTGCTTAAAGAAGTGGAAGTAGAGCGTGATGCGACGATTCGACGAGCTCCTACTTGCATCCTTGGGTCAGAAACTAGGAAGTTAAGAAACAGAGAGGTTCAGCTAGTTAAAGTGCAATGGGGAGAAGATGAGAGCAACGCAACTTGGGAGACGGAAGCGAAGATGCGTTCATTGTACCCATTTCTTTTTGAGGGTATGTCTTTAACTTCTCCTTTATCGCTTGTCTAGTACTTATCTTATCTTTAGTATATCCTCTCGTTAGTACTGTTTGACCTTTAGATAGGGTAAACCTATGGTTGAAACATGTGTTTGAGACATGTTATGGTTGATGGATGCAAGTGGATGCAAGTGTTTGCTAGTGGTTGCTCGTGGATGCATATACACACACTCTAGGCACTAGATCGGCTCAGTCACTTCATATTGCATATTGCATAAAATTATGTGTAGGAAGCTATATTTATGGATGTGTAATGATTGTGTTATCATATGGATGATGCATTTTGGTGAATGATTGTGCACTCATGTAGATATTGTATGTGTCGATAGGGTTCTCTCGCATACATAATGGATGCATGGCACTATCATGGTTTGCATATGTTCATACATTAGATAGGGAACATATACACACACTTTTTGCATATGCTCATACATCATTAGAAATTGTTTTAAGGACAATGGATGCCCGTGTTTGATGGATTGAGTAGATGGTTGTTTGGATGGTAGGATATGCATTCTCCTTGGCTTAGAGATTTCGGGGACGAAATCCTTTAAGGAGGGGAGAATGTAACACCCCGAATTTTAGTAAATACTAAAATTCACTAATTACAGAATAAATACTCTCAGACATGAGAATTGGGGGAAACGGGCTGCGTCATTGCGTTCGTCTCGGAAAAATACGCGAAATAGAGTCCGAGTTTTCGAGAATCGGAGTCCGTATGGCCCGGTTATGGCCCAAAGAAGTTTGCAGAAAATTTAAAGTTAAAAACAGATTTAAAAATTCAAATTCAGATTTCAATGTAGAACCAGCGGGGCCAGGCAGGAAAATTCCCGCCCTGACCATGTCGACAGGGCTGTCGACAGGCCTGTCGATAGGGGGAGTCGACTTGCCTGTCGACTTGCCTGTCGACACGGCGTGTCGAGCCAGAAGGTTGGGTGCACCAGATTTGGTTTTCTGGCTAGGGCTGGGCTAGGTTCTAGAGATTTCCTAAATCTAACGGACCTAATCTAATCTAGGGTTAATCTAAGGGCCTAAAACACTCACCTAATCCATAAATACACCCTAAACCTACCCTAATCCATACTAAAAATAGAAATGATGGCCTCATGCCGCCAAATTAAATCCTAGAGAGAGCCTCCACTAGTTTATGAAGGAAGTTGCAAGCTAATCACTCTCTAATCAACCTCTAATCATCATCTTCTTCATATTTAGCAACTATTTCTACTTCATAAGTTTGTTAATCTTGGTTTTGGTGAGTTTCTATCACTTTAACATCAATTGTTAAAGTAAGTAGATTGGGTGTAATGAGACTTATGGTCTTAGATGCGGATTAGTGAGTTTGAATCATTTATAATGATATGCTACTCTATGTTTTCCTATGTTTATGCATAATTAACAAGTGGGTTTATGCATATTTAATAAGTGAGTTATGCAAGTTCACATGCAAGTTATGTGTATGATGTTATGTAAGTTATGTGTAGGTGGTTATGCAAGTTCATATGCAAGTTATGTATATGCTTAAATGCAAGTTTAACATGATTTGCAAGTTATGCATGCTTATGCAAGTATATGAATGCTTATGCAAGATATGTATATGCTTAAATGCAAGTTTAACATGATATGCAAGTTATGCATGCTTATGCAAGTATGTGAATGCTTATGCAAGTATGTGAATGCTTATGCAAGTTATGTGTATGCTTAAATGCATGTTTAACATGTTATGCAAGTTATGAGAATGCTTATATGCAAGTTCAACATGTTATGCAAGATATGTGTATGAGAATATGCAAGTTTGGGTTAAATGTAGTTGGGTTAATATATGCTCATATATGCAAGTTGACATCCTCTTAACCCATGACAAAGTTATATGCTAAACCCATGATATTTGTGATGGATCTTTCCCTTTATTATGTCGTGTAATGAGAACGATTTACGTGGGGAACGATGGGGTAATGAATATGTTAATAAAAGTATGATTGGGTATGATTAAGCATACCATAAAAATAAATTAACATAACTGGGAATTTACCTATTGAGTTAGGTCTACCCCATGGGAATTTACCTATTGAGTTAGGTCTACCCATGTTATGAAAAACTTGATATTAATTAGGGATAATTAATATGGGGGTGATTAATTAGGTGTAATTAATCGACTAAGACACGAGGTTGGACTCATTTGTAGTGTAAAACTGCCCGGACCCAACCGGCTTAACCAGTTGCTACAAATGTCAGCCCAATGTGAGAGGTCTTAGCCATAAATTAAATACGTGATTAAAGTAAAGACACGAGGTTAGACTCTGTTATGACGTAAGACTGCCCGAACCCTACCGGCTTAACCAGGCGGTCATAACAGCCAGTCTAATGTGGGAGGTCTTTATGGGAGATCACGGTCTTAATTAATTCAGAAACATTTAA
Source organism: Allium sativum (assembly GCA_030737875.1). Classification (NCBI taxonomy): domain Eukaryota; kingdom Viridiplantae; phylum Streptophyta; class Magnoliopsida; order Asparagales; family Amaryllidaceae; genus Allium; species Allium sativum. The sequence continues at coordinate 140,169,029 of CM060912.1, forward strand.
CCATATTAGCATGTAGTGGGACATGAGGGGTTAAGTGGGTGCCTTGGGTGGCATGTGGAAATTTAGTGGTTGCCTTGGGTGGCATGTGGAATCTAGTGGGTTGCCTTGGGTGGCAATAGAAAATACGATTAGAATACTTAACCAAGTGAAACATGTAATTAAACATGATTAAAGGGTTAAGTGTGATTCACTAGATAAGTGACAAGCTTAGGTGGGTAGCTTGTGGGGGGGCCATTTCAACCAATATCCCAAACGTATCTTTGTGGGCTCGACCCATGTCGAGTGACGGGACACACATATTGGGCTTGATTATAAGAGGCCAAAACGGGTTAGCGGTGGCAACGCAAGTCCAACGGGTTTCATATGCGTGTGTGGGCCCGGGCTGGTAGATAAGCCGTTGTTGCATCGTGTAGATATAAAGCCGTGCACCGTTGATATCATCAGGTGGCTACTTTAGGGGAGTGATACACCCCACTGTGGGACCAGCACGGGTATCTACGGTAGGGAGCCGATCGCTTGGGGAGTAGTGGGGTACACCTAGTAGAGATAGGGGCAGACGGCACCTATGTGGTCAGCTAGGGGTACATGAAACTACTAGTTATATCTTTCGTTAAGTCCTTGGGTGGGATCAATCTTTGAGTAGGAATGACTGGTGTGGTGCAGTGTAGTAATTATCCTTGGGTGGGTAGATGCGTCTTTACAGTTATCTTATTTTATCCTAAGTATACCAAGCTGCTTAGTGTAGCCATTCATCCCCAGACATTACCGTAGGTCAAGTTTATGTCTTCTCTGGTTACTTTAATGATTGTATTGTTAAAGTTATAGGACTCGCTCAGACTTTTGTCTGACCCCGTTGTTTTTATCTTTTTCCCAACCCTCAGGTCCTACGGTGGATCCTAGCAGTAGTGGAGCTTGATCGGATTGCTGTTCTAGTCTTTAGGAGCTTGGATAGATGTATAGCTCCAGTTACCCAGTTATCTTTTCTTTTGTCTTGGCTATTGTATGAGAGAGTGGGATTATGTACTTCTTTATTTTGATGGATATTGTACTTGACTTTTATTGTGGTTTTATGATGTAACCAGACATGTTTATTTCCGCTGTTATGAGATGATGTTTTAAATTTCAAGTACTATTTATATCTGTCTTGTTGTAATTTTTCTGTTCTATATTCACTAAAATACTCCACCGATGCCATGGCATTCCCTTAGAGAGTGACCATAGCGGACGTGGGGTGTTACAGTTGATGTTCAGAACGTTAAATTACGAACTACCGTGACATTATGAGCTCGATTATATTTAATATATATTTTTATACATTCAACATCGTTTTTATTAATATATAAATCCACTTATATTACGAACTCAATATTTATATTGATTTAAATATTTAAATACAAACAGATAAAAATGCAGGACGTTACATTCCTTCCTCCTTAAAAGAATTTCGTCCCCAAAATTACTAAGGTAGGGAAAATGCTACAATCCATGTTATAACTAGGTTAAAAATCTTTTATTTAATTTCCTAAATTTAGTCTCCAACAAAAACGATTAATTCTAAAATTTTATTCCTTCTTATTAACAAATACTTTTAGAAATTCTGAAAATTTCCTAACGACTTAAATTTTCAGAGAATTTCGCCAGCATCTCCTCTGCTCGGCTCAATCGGTAGTACTACAACCCGCCACTCTGGGCCTTCTCCGATTCAACAGAAAATCAAACAGCCAAACGGCTTTCCAAAAATAGTTCATAAATCTCATACTCGAATATAAGGTAAACTTATACTTTTTTGTTGGCGTTTAGCTCTATCTCTGCCATTTGCTATCACTTCAACATATATCCAAGCATTTTTGGTTGATCTCCCATCAATCCATTCTCAAACCAATCTTTCACTTTTACAAAGCCAATTTCTATTTCAACTCCAATTCCATTTACTGATTTATTTCTCAAATCGATTATCTTCATCTCCAAATTCAAAATTCGATTCTTATTCTCTAAGAATCAATTCATTTTAATAACTCGAATCTCCAATACTTCTCTTTTCCAATTTCCATTCTGGATCATTCCAAATTCAGCCCAATTTTGTTTATCTTAGTTTAAGTTCCATTTTTAACTCCATAAGTTAAATCTTTATTTCAGAATTCAAATTCCTGATATTTATTTTAAATCAGTATGCAATCATATATGCATAATAATAACAACTCAAAACATTTGAATCTCTATCAACTTGTTTCCTCATAATAATTCAAAAACAAAATCTTTGGTACTAATCTGTCACTTAGAAACTCGAAAATGAATACTGATGATGCTGCGCAAATCATCGGAATTATTTTGTAGCAACCGAAGTGAGTTCAATACTATAATACTTTCAAAACACTTACTTTCAAACATTTTCGTTTGAAAATTACTTCGAAATATCTTTTCAAAATGCTTGGAAAATATTTCCAAATCTCTCCCAGGATTTTAAATTTTCCATATATTCAATTCAAAATTTATTTTCAGTACCTTTCCAAGTTTCTAGAGTTTTATTTCAATTCTGGCTTTAATTTCAGATTTAGTTCATCTGATTTTGCATATTATAATATTCCGATTGGTTATTTATATAACCAACTCAATTATAAATCTTATTCGATCATAATTTCAACCAATACATTCAATATATATTAGATAATTCGAATATATATGTTTTCTTTATATAAAATATATTTTTGGGTAAAATTATTTTATATACCCTTTTTTAAAAACATACTGTGTCGAATTACTCTGTTCAAGAGTTTAGAAACACCTATCGACACAGTTTGCATTACAGTTTCGACCAAAATTCATAAACCACTCGACTGACCAGTCAACACAACATAAAACAATTTTTATATTAATATACAAATACGCACTCATATATATACACTCAAACTCAATCTAAGATATTACTAACCTTATCTCTATTGAGTTACGCCACAGAGCCATGGTAATCACTTAACCTTCAGCTCTGATACCACTGTAACGACCCGTAAATCCGTAACAATTTGAGCTGACTAATATCCTACGCATTCAACTCAAAGTGCACAAAAATACAGATCTTTAATAGAAAGAATTTAGAGGGTGGGGTAGGAAAGATAGAACTAATAGAATAGAAGAAGAAGAAGATCACAACTTCTACTAAATTAGAGTAAAAATGAAACTCACAGCGGAATGAATAAAATATATTACAACATAATTTTGAAATACAAATCTGAATTTTGTGCTTACATATCATATCAGAGTATAATTCACATACATCACAGTGGAAATAATCTCTAAATAACTAGTAGTGAAGCCTCCTGCTTCGAGCTCCTCTAAGTGAATCTGTAAAGCCTGAAACACTTGACTGCCCGTACAAATTTGGGCACCGAAGAGTTTAGGGAAAACAAACAAAACAAACTCTAGGTCAGTCATGGGACTGGTGTGAGTAAACTCCAACCATATTGTTTAACTTTGAAAAATCTTTTAAAAGAAAGGATAATAGTAAGACCAACCCACACATAAACATGGACGGTTTCTACCTTACTATAACCCAAAACATTTTTGACATCAAAATCCAATGATGTTACAATAATGTCTGTTGAAATAAATAATCAAATAGTAGAACACTTGCATCTCACGCTCCACATACATAGAATAAAATCAAAAACTGCAGGGCGCTTATTGGAGATTGGATTCTAACTATGACAAGGTATGGGACCACTTTCCGATCAGTGTACTCTAGAGGGGATATACTGGGGTTCAACAAGAACTTCTTGCAAACCGGCCCACACATGACCGACCACTCATTTAGCTTGAGTGTATCGAATATATTGTCACCTACGGTTACTGGCCACCCAACCATAATACGAAGATACAGAAATGAAAAAGAAGAACAAATATGAATTTTCTCTAGATCGGTGACTATACACCCTGCTTGGGTATGACCCAACTAGCCATGCTGCCAGCCCAATTTTTGTCATTTCCCAGTTGTAAGGCTAGAGGCTACGTCTATCTTCTCAGAACATCTGCCCACCATTCACTTTGAATGTCACATCGTCAAACCCGTCAATTCACTAATCGATTTCCAAATATATCACAGGTACAAAAAGTTAAGAGGAACAAATTCCTCCTCCACCAGACGTAATACATTTAAGAGATTAACCAAACGTGATTTGTTAGGTATACTATATCAGACACTCTTCCATACAAGTTGTCCTGGGACTGGACAAACAGAAAACACCATTCTGGAACAGAACGACCCTTGCAATTTACTCCGTCTTCAATTGTCTTCAACATAATCTAACTCGCAGCGCTTACGCCTATATGGAGTGGTTTTTGGATAATATATCCTATCAGTTTCTCCGTATTGACAATAATGGTCAAAACACTTCGATAGTCGGTTATTTAACTATCGAAGTAAAAACAAACATTCATTCAAATGTACAGCTAAACATCACACAACCATAGGCACTTTTTATTTAACATTCATTTCAAATTCCCATATCTTACCAGATATTTCTCAAACCCCGTTTAGCCCTTCACATTTCTTGGGAAAACATTTCCAGTTATTATAAAACTTTATTCTCCCATATTCCAGATATATATATTGTCAATGTTCGAAAAACATTCTCATCCTTTCACATTTCTTATTTCTTATAGCAATCTGATTTCGTTTATCAAACAATTCTTTATTTAGATAATGAATACCATTATAACTTAATGTCGACCTCCTATTTGATTAAAACTTGTTTAGCCTTCCTTTAGTTCGGGATTAATAATATATATTATTTGTTCAATAATCAAGTACCATTTTCTTATATGATCCAGAACAATGTTGGATGACATGTTACATAAACTCGAATGTTTTGATCGCAATCCCATATTTTAAAGAGTTCCCTTCAGTACGGGTAATATATATCAGACGTAACACCCCACCTCCGCTAGGGTCACTCTTTCGGGGGCACTAGCTTCTGTGGGGCGTTAGAACTGGGTAAGCATGCATAATGATATATCAAGGCAGAACAAGAACATAAATATATATGTAAAACAGAGTAAGTGAGAATAAAACAGCGGAATATCTCAAACCATCTCAAAACAAGTCTAGTACATCATAAAGTCAACTGCCAAAAATAAACATGTCTAGTACATCATAAACAGAAATACTGAATGCTATCCACAAAATAAAGATGATAAACCATAGCGAGCTCAATGTCCAGACATACATGAGCTATCCAGCGAACAAGCAAGCGATCCAAGCTAAGCACCACTATTCCCTCCCTGAGAACCTGGGGGGGGGGGGGGGGGACGGAAGAAAAGAAGCGAAAGAAAACAGGTCAGTCAAAAAGACTGGTAAGCCCTACTACGACCAGTCTATAAACTAATAAAGTTAACATCATGATGGAAACTGAGATGAACATACTGGCAATGGATAAAGGTGTCATCACATAAAGAAGATTAAGCTTTGCACCACAGTGTACTAGCAAACTAACATAACAGGTATTGATCCCTCAGCCCAAACTTTGGCCCAATTGCATGAGGTGACCTTAATACAAGGTCCAGCCCAACGGTCTAGTCGATCGGCTCCCTATAAACCTAACACGTCAAGTGTTGGTGTCCATACGGCCCACATATGGTTGTAGTCAGACTGTGCTGGGTCCACCTCCGGGTGTATCAAGCCCTCGGGTGTCAACCCCAGACACCTAAGCAATAATGCACAGTCTAAACCTACTGGTACCCGTGCCTCGAGTTTGTCCAACACCGGACTACGTGCACGTCCGTAGCCCGCCTGGACCCGCACCGCTGTACCACTCAGCCGTCGCTTTGGTCGCTTACATCAGTCCAGTAATCGTGCCCCGCCCTAGCCTAGCCTCTAGGGTTGTGAATGATACCAAACTGGGATTACTGCTGGAACAGACCACGTTGCTAGGGTTTTCTAAGAGGGTTAAGTGTGGTTTAACCCCTCACTAATCATGGATTAAATTAGTTAAGTGTAACCAACAGTTCACCACTTAACCCCATTTAATCCCTCGTATCCCCAAAATTGGTTAAGTATTAGTGGGCCATGACTTAACCCTAGTCATGAGGCATTAATTGATTTAATTGTGCCTTAACCTCTCACATTAGACTTTGTTGCGGTTACTAGTTAAGCCGGGCGGGTCCGGGTAGCTTTACACCACAACTTGGTCTAACCTCGGGTCCAAGGTACACATGACCAACTTCTCACATTGGGTCCTATTGTTTGTAGCAACTAGTTAAGCCGGTCGGTTCCGGGTAGGTTTACGCTACAAACTCAACCCAACCTCGAGTTGGCCACACTTATGTTTTCTAAGTGTCATGTCCACTTTATTTTCAAAACATAATTATAAGTTTAACAAATACTTGGGTAGACCTAACTTAATAGGTAAATTCCCAAGGGGTAGACCTAACTTAATAGGTAAATTCCCAATCTCATATTTTCATGTATTTTAAGTTTTACCCCAAACCCCCCCAACGTCATTCTATCGCTTACATATTCGTTATAACGCATAAAGGATAGAAAGAGGGAACTTGACACAACATACATGATGAATCTTACATATCATAATAAACATGCATAACATGTTGGACTTGCATAACTTATCATAGTGAACTTGCATAAACATGCATAACTTGTTAAACTTGCAAATCATGGCCTAGTGAACTTGCATAAACATGCACAACTTGTTAAACTTGCAAATCATGGCATAGTGAACTTGCATAAACATGCATAACCTATCAAACATGTGTAACATAGCATAGTGAACTCGCATAAGCATGCATAACTTATTAAACATGCATAACATAGCATAGTGAACTCGCATAAGCATGCATAACTTATTAAACATGCATAACATAGCATAGTGAACTCGCATAAGCATGCATAACTTATTAATCATGCATAAATCCCAACTTTCATCACATATTAACTTTAGAGTTTCTAAAATGAAGGTAAGAGGGCTTACAAATATTATGAAGACACAAATCTACTAATAAAGATTGAGAAGCCCTTTATGCAAGCATATAAAAACCCAAAACAAAGCTCCAATTAACAAAAATCCCAAAAACTCTAGCTTAGCAATTAAAGCTTGCAACTTGATGATATATGCAAGCTAATGATCATTCATACAACTTAGAAATGCTTGTATGAACATCAAAACCTTCATAGGAATGATTTTTGAAGAGGGTGGAGGCTAGGGTTTTTAGGTGGAGGCCATTTGAGAATTCAATTTGACATAGTTTGGTTGCTAGAATGAATAATGAGTGATTTAGGGTAGGTTAGGGTCTTATTTATAGATTAGGCTAGTGATTTAGACCATAGGATTAACCCTAGGTTGAATTAGGTCCATCAGATTTCGGAATTCTCCAGAACCAAGCCACACAACCAAGCCCAAATCAAAAATGGTGCGCCAGGCAAAACTGCCCGGCCACCCCGTGTCGACAGGGCTGTCGACAGGGCTGTCGACACCTTTAGACCCCTGTCGACATGCCTGTCGACATGGGGGTCTTGGCGGGAGTTTTCCCGCCTGACGCCAGTTAGCCCTAATCCTTGTTTTTAATTTTAAAATTTAAATCTGTTTTTAACATGGAAATTTCTGAAAACTTCAATGGGCCTTAACTGGGTCATACGGACTCCGATTTTCGAAAACTCGGACTCTATTTCGCGTATTTTCCCGAGACAAACGCAATGGCATAGCCCGTTTCCCTTGATTCAGATTTTGAATTAAATTCTGCCTCGATTTATGTTATAACAGGTTATTGAAAATACGGGTTGTTACATTCTCCCCTCCTTAAAGGATTTCGTCCCCGAAATCTTCAAGTTAGGAAGAACGTATCCTACCATCCAATCATCCATCTACTCAAAGCATCATCCACAAGCAATCATTGTCCTTAAAAGATTCTAAATGCTGTATGAACATATGCAAAAGTGTGTGTATATGTACTTATCTAATGCAAAGATCAATGCAAAATATGTTAGTGAAATGTATCCATATGTATGCAAATCCCTAACATAATGTATAATATCTACATGCGTGCTCAATCATACATCCATATGCAACATCCATGTGATGGCATACAAATTTCATCCAAGAATAAGCATAAACACTCATGCACATGCAATATGAGGAGTGTGTGAGCCGATCTAGTGCCTAATGTGTATCATGCATCCACGAGTAACCACTTGCAAACACTTGCAACCACTTGCAACCATCAAACATAACATGTCTCAAACACATGTTTCATCCAAAGGGTTTCTACCTAAGGTTCTCATGACAAGATTAGCACGATAACTAGATAAACATGGATAGCAAAGAGAAAGATATGCTAACAAAGGAAAGAGATTGAGAGTGTACCCTCAAAAAGGAATGGATAAAGCCCACGCATCTTCTCCTCGGTTTCCCAAGTTGCGTCTTCTTCGGCTTCACCCCATTGAACCTTCACCAACTTGACCTCTCGATTCCTTAGCTTCTAGGTCTCCGTCCCCAAGATACGAATCGGAGCTCTCCTCAAAGTTGCCTCTTTCTCTACTTCCACGTCTTCAAGAATGCTAGGTTCAACCACCTCAGCGGACTCATGTAGGCACTTTCGGAGATGCGAGACATGAAAGACATTATGCACTCCGGACAGCTTCTCGGGCAATTGCACTTTATAAGCCATCTTCCCAATTCTCTCTATGATAGGGAAGGGTCCAACAAATCTCGGTGCTAACTTCCCAACAGCTCCAAATCGGACCACATTCCGCAAAGGAGAAACCTTTACGAAAACCATGTCCCCAACATCAAACTCCAAATCGGATCTTCGCTTATCAGCATAGGATTTCTATCGGTCTTGGGCCGCTTTCATTCGTCTCCGAATCAACTCGATCTTCTCGGACGTATCTCTGATCATATCAGGCCCAAGTATGAGCTTCTCTGTAGTCTCCCACCAACATGTAGGCGACTTGCACGGCCTCCCATATAAAGCTTCAAATGGTGCCATCCCTATGCTTGCCTGATAACTGTTATTATATGCAAACTCAACAAGAGGAAGATGGTCTTCCCAAGTACCACCAAAATCCAGAATGCAAAGCCTCAACAAGTCCTCAAGTACCCTATTCACCCTTTCTGTTTGGCCGTCCGTTTGTGGGTGATAAGCCGTACTCAGGTTCAACCTCGTGCCCATAGCTTCCTGCAAACTGTTCCAGAACTGACTAGTAAAGATGGGGTCTCGGTCACTGACTATGCTGGAAGGGACTCCATGTAGTCGTACTATCTCACGAAGATATACTGATGCTAGTCCAGATGCGGTCCTTTTGCTCTTCACCGGAATGAAATGAGCACTCTTCGTAAGCCTATCTACAATGACCCAAATGCTCGTATTCCCTTTCCTTGACCTTGGAAGCCCATCAATAAAGTCCATAGAAATACTCTCCCACTTCCATAGCGGGACCTCTAGAGGATGCAATAGCCCACCGGGCTTCTTCGACTCGGCTTTTACTCTCTGACAAACAACACATCTAGAGACAAACTCTGCCACATCCTTCTTCATTCCAGGCCAGAGGAAAATGCGCTTCATATCCTTATACATCTTATCTCCACCCGGATGTATAGTCAACTTGGAGCGATGTGCTTCATCAAGAACTTTCCTCACTAAGTCTTCTACCATCGGAACACAAAGCCTTCCGTCTCTCCTCAGCCAACCCTTATCATCTATAGAATATCGAGCAAGGTGACTAGATGTCTCCCCTCGAATCAGCTTATCCATGATCTCAATTATCTGAGGGTCTTCCTTCTGCGAAGCCCCAACCTGATCCAGAAGGGTAGGCCTGAGCTCAAGAGATGCTAAAGAACCGGTCATCGACTCAACCGCCAAAGAGAAATCAAAGGTTGCCAAGAACTCTAAATTCTTCATCTCAACAAATAGAGGACTTAGTGTCAACCTTTTTCTACTCAACGCATCCGCTACAACATTCCCCTTGCCAGGGGTATAGGCTATATCAAAATCATAGGACGCCAAGAATTCCATCCACCTTTGCTACCTCAAGTTCAGATCCTTCTGCGAAAAGAGATACTTCAAAGACTTATGATCAGTATACAGCTCAAATCTCTCTCCCAGAAGATAATGACGCCAAGCCTTGAGTGCATATACTATCGCTGCCAGCTCTAGATCATGAGTGGGATAATTCTTCTCATGCACCTTAAGTTGCCTACCACCAAAACATATAACTCTGCCCTCTTGCATCAGAACGGCGCCCAATCCCGTGCCACAAGCATCAGTGTACACGGTAAACATCTTACCACCATCGGGTAAAGCTAGAACTGGTGCTGAGGTAAGGGCTCTCTTGAGTCTCTGAAAAGCAAGCTCACAGTCCATATCCCAAGCAAAAACTAAGTTCTTCTTCGTCAACTTAGTAAGAGGAGCGGATATCTTCGCGAAGTCCTTGATGAACTTCCGGTAAAAACCCGCAAGACCTAGAAAACTTCTCACCTCGGTTGCATTCCTTGGAGTCTTCCAATCCTGAACTGCAACCACCTTAGCAGGATCCACCGCTAAGCCTTGCTTGGATACGATATGCCCAAGGAATCTAACTTCCCTTCTCCAAAAGTGACATTTGGAGAACTTGGCCTTTAACTGATGCGCTCTAAGCGTATCCATCACCTCTACAAGATGCCTCGCGTGCTCTTCTTCATCCTTGGAGAAGATCAGAATATCATCCACAAAGACCACGACAAACTTGTTCAAGAACTCTCGAAACACCCTACTCATCAAGTCCACGAAATACGCGGGTGCATTCGTCAAACCGAACGGCATAACAAGCCATTCAAAGAATCCATCTGGAGTTCTGAATGCAGTCTTGTCTATACTATCTTCAGCCACTCTGAGCTGATGAAATCCAGTAGCAAGATCAAGCTGAGAGAAAACAGAAGCACCAACAAGCTGGTCAAAGAGATCATCGATCCTCGGTAACGGGTGTCTGTTCTTCTTAGTCAGCTTATTCAATTCTCTATAATCCACACAGAGTCGAAGAGAACCATCTGCCTTAGTAGCAAACACCACAGGCGCTCCCCATTCGGATATACTTCGTCTGATGAAGTTCTTCTCAAGTAACTCCTTTACTTGCTTGCTGAGCTCCCGTCTCTCCCGCGGAGCCATGTGCCGAACGGGCAAAGAAACAGGCTTAGCATTATCCACCAGATAAATGCGAAAATCAATCTCTCGTTTAGGGGGCAACCCCTTAACTTCTTCAAAAACATCTGGATAATCTCGGACCACCCTTACAGACTGAAGGGCTTCCTCTGACGAGTCGAGAGATTCAAGATAGCACAACATGACGGGATCCTTCGGATTGCATGAAATCTCTAAGGTGTTGCCAAGGCGAGTCACAAGCCTCACAAGCCTATGCTCACAATCAAGAATGGCTCCATATCTGGACAGCCAATCCATGCTCAATATCAATCCGTATCCCCTGAAACCAAGAACATACGCACTACACAAGAACTCTACACTGAGTATAGAGATCCTTAGATCCTCACATATCATAGATAGATAAGCAGAACCCCCAATGGGATTCGAAACACAAACGGGATCATCCACTAAGCTAGTACTAAGGTGCAAACTATCAACAAGATCAGATGAAATAAAGCTATGTGATGCACCAGAATCAAACAAGGTACGAACTGGAAGATCGGAAACATAAACAAGGTTCTCAACAGAAACACTACCTCGATCGGGAACTGGAGCGGTATTGAGAGCATGAACTTGCCCTCCTGAAGGTCCAGCCTGTCCTTTCTTCTTTGGGCATTCCTTGCTGAAGTGTCCAGTCTCACCACAGGAAAAACATCCACCACTAAGCTTCCTTTTCTTCTTCCTACAATCCTTAGCAAAGTGTCCAGGCGCACCACAGTAATTGCACTTTCCCTTGCCTTTGTTGTTGTTCCCCTTCTTGTTCTTGCTCTGATTCCCTTGACCGCTTTGACCACCTTGATTGCCTTTACCTTGAGAATCAGTCTTCTTTGCTTGAGTATCACTCGACTTGACCTCTTTCTTTCCATCTCCCTGAAGTAGAGCCATATCGACCAAACTCTCAAAAGTAGCCCCATGCGGAATATGTGACATCGCCAAACCCTGCAGCGGCTCATTCAACCCTCTAGCAAATCGAAGAGCCTTCTTCTCAGGAGTGTTCACCATATCCAAACCAAAACGGGCCAGCTGATTAAACTTGTTCACATACTCCTTGACAGACATATCACCTTGCTTTAATGCAATGAACTTCTCCATCTGTAAATTCGCCTCAGCAGAAGATAGAAACTTGGCCACAAATCTAGCCCTCAAATCGGCCCAAGTCTCAACGGGCCTCGTCCCATTGGTGACTTCCCACCAATAGGCTGCTTCGTCCTTCAAAAGCCACACTGTCAATAAGATCTTCCTCTCGTCATCAATCCTAAAGATAGCAAACAAGTCCTCAGTGTCTTTCAGCCAATTCCTTGCTTCAACAAAAGATTCCGTGCCTAGGAAATTCTTGCCTCCCATCGCCTTGAAGTCTTTACAAACCTTCGTGAACTCAACCTGAGGATGCTGAGGGGGAGGAGGAGGAAGAGGAGCCTCAGCAACAGGAGGAGGAGGAACATTAGCAACGGGAGGAGGAATATTAACTACTGGAGGAGGGGGAACAGGAACCACCGGAGGAGGGACATTAGGGGGAGGATTCTCAACTACAGGAGGAGGAGTGGGAGTAGGGTTTGCGGGGCCGGCTGCCGCCCTAGCTTCTAGAAGTCTCCTATACCAGAGTGATACGTTTACTCCACCCGGGATGGCAAGATCCTCAGCCATACTGAAACGAAGGATAAGATAAGATTAGGTCAAGGGAACGAAGGATAACGCTAATGGCTTTTTGGGGAATAGCTTTTTTTTTTTTTAAAAAAATACTAGACTTTTCTTTGGAAAATACTTTATACTTGTTTTGAATATAGTTTTTCAAAAGTCTTTTTAAAAACTTTTTGTTCTTTCTTGTAAACCATATGCTATGATACCAAATTTGTAACACCCCACCTCCGCTAGGGTCACTCTTTCGGGGGCACTAGCTTCTGGGGGGCGTTAGAACTGGGTAAGCATGCATAATGATATATCAAGGCAGAACAAGAACATAAATATATATGTAAAATAGAGTAAGTGAGAATAAAACAGCGGAATATCTCAAACCATCTCAAAACAAGTCTAGTACATCATAAAGTCAACTGCCAAAAATAAACATGTCTAGTACATCATAAACAGAAATACTGAAATACATAGTGTTATCCCCAAAATAAAGATGATAAACCATAGCGAGCTCAATGTCCAGACATACATGAGCTATCCAGCGAACAAGCAAGCGATCCAAGCTAAGCACCACTGTTCCCTCCCTGAGAACCTAGGGGGGGGGGAAACGGAAGAAAAGAAGCGAAAGAAAACAGGTCAGTCAAAAAGACTGGTAAGCCCTACTACGACCAGTCTATAAACTAACAAAGTTAACATCATGATGGAAACTGAGATGAACATACTGGAAATGGATAAAGGTGTCATCACATAAAGAAGATTAAGCTTTGCACCACAGTGTACTAGCAAACTAACATAACAGGTATTGATCCCTCAGCCCAAACTTTGGCCCAATTGCATGACGTGACCTTAATACAAGGTCCAGCCCAATGGTCTAGTCGATCGGCTCCCTATAAACCTAACACGTCAAGTGTTGGTGTCCATACGGCCCACATATGGTTGTAGTCAGACTGTGCTGGGTCCACCTCCGGGTGTATCAAGCCCTCGGGTGTCAACCCCAGACACCTAAGCAATAATGCACAGTCTAAACCTACTGGTACCCGTGCCTCGAGTTTGTCCAACACCGGACTACGTGCACGTCCGTAGCCCGCCTGGACCCGCACCGCTGTACCACTCAGCCGTCGCTTTGGTCGCTTACATCGGTCCAGTAATCGTGCCCCGCCCTAGCCTAGCCTCTAGGGTTGTGAATGATACCAAACTGGGATTACTGCTGGAACAGACCACGTTGCTAGGGTTTTCTAAGAGGGTTAAGTGTGGTTTAACCCCTCACTAATCATGGATTAAATTAGTTAAGTGTAACCAACAGTTCACCACTTAACCCCATTTAATCCCTCGTATCCCCAAAATTGGTTAAGTATTAGTGGGCCATGACTTAACCCTAGTCATGAGGCATTAATTGATTTAATTGTGCCTTAACCTCTCACATTAGACTTTGTTGCGGTTACTAGTTAAGCCGGGCGGGTCCGGGTAGCTTTACACCACAACTTGGTCTAACCTCGGGTCCAAGGTACACATGACCAACTTCTCACATTGGGTCCTATTGTTTGTAGCAACTAGTTAAGCCGGTCGGTTCCGGGTAGGTTTACGCTACAAACTCAACCCAACCTCGAGTTGGCCACACTTATGTTTTCTAAGTGTCATGTCCACTTTATTTTCAAAACATAATTACAAGTTTAACAAATACTTGGGTAGACCTAACTTAATAGGTAAATTCCCAAGGGGTAGACCTAACTTAATAGGTAAATTCCCAATCTCATATTTTCATGTATTTTAAGTTTTACCCCAAACCCCCCCAACGTCATTCTATCGCTTACATATTCGTTATAACGCATAAAGGATAGAAAGAGGGAACTTGACACAACATACATGATGAATCTTACATATCATAATAAACATGCATAACATATTGGACTTGCATAACTTATCATAGTGAACTTGCATAAACATGCATAACATGTTAAACTTGCAAATCATGGCCTTGTGAACTTGCATAAACATGCACAACTTGTTAAACTTGCAAATCATGGCATAGTGAACTTGCATAAACATGCATAACCTATCAAACATGTGTAACATAGCATAGTGAACTCGCATAAGCATGCATAACTTATTAAACATGCATAACATAGCATAGTGAACTCGCATAAGCATGCATAACTTATTAAACATGCATAACATAGCATAGTGAACTCGCATAAGCATGCATAACTTATTAATCATGCATAAATCCCAACTTTCATCACATATTAACTTTAGAGTTTCTAAAATGAAGGTAAGAGGGCTTACAAATATTATGAAGACACAAATCTACTAATAAAGATTGAGAAGCCCTTTATGCAAGCATATAAAAACCCAAAACAAAGCTCCAATTAACAAAAATCCCAAAAACTCTAGCTTAGCAATTAAAGCTTGCAACTTGATGATGTATGCAAGCTAATGATCATTCATACAACTTAGAAATGCTTGTATGAACATCAAAACCTTCATAGGAATGATTTTTGAAGAGGGTGGAGGCTAGGGTTTTTAGGTGGAGGCCATTTGAGAATTCAATTTGACATAGTTTGGTTGCTAGAATGAATAATGAGTGATTTAGGGTAGGTTAGGGTCTTATTTATAGATTAGGCTAGTGATTTAGACCATAGGATTAACCCTAGGTTGAATTAGGTCCATCAGATTTCGGAATTCTCCAGAACCAAGCCACACAACCAAGCCCAAATCAAAAATGGTGCGCCAGGCAAAACTGCCCGGCCACCCCGTGTCGACAGGGCTGTCGACAGGGCTGTCGACACCCTTAGACCCCTGTCGACATGCCTGTCGACATGGGGGTCTTGGCGGGAGTTTTCCCGCCTGACGCCAGTTAGCCCTAATCCTTGTTTTTAATTTTAAAATTTAAATCTGTTTTTAACATGGAAATTTATGAAAACTTCAATGGGCCTTAACTGGGTCATACGGACTCCGATTTTCGAAAACTCGGACTCTATTTCGCGTATTTTCCCGAGACAAACGCAATGGCATAGCCCGTTTCCCTTGATTCAGATTTTTGAATTAAATTCTACCTCGATTTATGTTATAACAGGTTATTGAAAATACGGGTTGTTACATCAGATCTCAATTATTTACTTTTACTTCCAACTTCGTATAATTCATTTACAGTTCTTCGGGAAAAACATAATTATTCTCTTATCACTTGGGATAAGTGAATTTCAAACCTTTCTAGGGAATAACGTTATATATAATAATCATGCTTAAGCTTGGTTAACAACGTTAATTTATCGTTATAGTTTTAAAACTTGCAATAAGCTGTAATATTCCCCCTTTTATAACTAATGCAATACGCTGTAATATTCCCCCTTTTATAACTAATGCAATACGCTGCCATATTCTCCTTTATAACTAATCTTGACGTTCTGTCCGTTACAAACTACTACCATCCCTTGATAATAGTGAAGTCGTTCAAGTTGGGGTATTCTATTTACCTCTCAGACCTTAATCGATGACGTTCTTATTTTAGGATAGATAAAAGTACATAACTCTAACTCCTTATTTTTTTAATATCCCCTAAACGGTATTTCTTATTTTATTTTGGAATATGGTTTTATAAAACCATATCCTTAATTTGAAAGCTCGGTTGATTATGATTATTTACATTAAACGTTAACTCCTCGCTTCATCTTCCTTATACAATTCCATTTGTAATTAACATTCTACTTTCCATTCAAGTTATTTTACCTAATTCAAGTACCTCTCATACAAAATCAATATTATCTTAATTGAATTCCATTTAAGAACATTTTCTTTAATTAAAGAATTAAATAATTTATTAACTTCATCGTTGTTGAAGTAAACAGTTTACTTCATTATTAATTTAAACAGATTAGTTGCTTACCTTACACATATTAACTAAATATATTAGTTCAATAATCATTTAAACTCCATTAAATAAAAAGGTAAGTATTAATTGAGAAATCCTATTGATTTAAACAATTAATTTCTAAGCTATTATCACTTGATTAATTGAAGATCAATTAATCAAAAAATTATTTTCTAACAAAATAGTTGAATTAATCAACTTCAAATCATCAGTTAATTTGTTACCCGATCTTAATTACTTCTTACCATCAGTTTAATATAATTGGTCAAAAACACTACTTAACCATTTGTCTTAAAATGGTTATCCTAAAATATTAGCTCACACGGTAATTTTAACTTCACTTACGTATAAACCTATGTAAACTGTCAAAATAATCATTTATATTTACTCTATAAGACTGACTATAGAATGTTAATAATAGAATTTCTATTATAATTTAGAACTCCGCTTCGATTATAAAAATATAATTTTTATAATTTAACTTCGTTGATTTGCTTGACGGCAAATCAACGTCTTAACAAAAATATGGATTTATGGTCGTCTGATGCCAATTCCTTAATCAACATCGTTTATTGATTTAGTCACACTAACGTTGCATTTCCATTCAACATAAATATCCAAACGGGTTTTTCAATGTCATTGGGTTGAAACAGTGCATATATAAATAATATAAAACAAACAATACATATAAACATTGAGCAATCCGGTTGGATTCCTCCAACCGGTTTCTTGCATCCACAGATGTTAGCCAACACAATTAAGACTAATTCCATACTTTAGAATATTATAATCGATCAATGATGTGTACATATGCAACGATATACATTTCAATCAATTTAATCGTAATCTACCTAAACGACCATCACACATCATTCAACCAAATTTTAAAATATAATTATAATATTTTATACATATCAGAGTTAGTGAATTTACTCACCTTCGCGCGTTAACCGTTAAATAACGATTTGCGTCAGTTGATTTTACCCGGCGCTTTAATTGCCTAAAACTGTAACGTGCTCCGGACCTCTCCAAATCAATTTTGTTGCTCAGTCTGCATTTGTACGATTCCAATGAGTCCTAAAATCCATCGGTCCGCCATGTAACTTCAAACCCGTTCCATTTTGAATAGTGTCTTCTCCTTCCATATAACATTCGAACCATCCCGGTATATTGGTCCGTTATTTTTGGCACCCTTAACACCATCTTCTATAGTCGTGACTCACAATATTCGCTTATGGAAACACACCTTCTAGTGCTCATTTTATTTACTTATTATTATCATTCAGGAAGGCCGGAAGCCCATACTTCTCGAGCCCACTTGCACTATGTTTTAATTTCCAATCCACAGGTTCACATTTGCCTTCTTCCTCCTTGTTTTAAAACCCGCTGTGCTCTTCCAGACATGAACGTCAGTTTCAAGCCTCCTCTTCCCACTTGAAACTCCTCCTTTTTCCATTAGTACACCCGTCTTTTATCCTTGTGCAATATATATAATGGAAAGAACACCCATTAGTACACAACATAATGTTCCTATATAACGATATTATATAATATCATTTTTACATGGTGACGTTTTTCCCCAGTTCAAACTTTCTGTCCATCGCAGTTAACCTACCCTACAACATTTCATGAACCCGGCAGTCCATCTCCATAAAGCAATCCGCCACATGCACTTCTCCAGAAACGTCCCCCATGCTGTGATCTCCACCGAAACAGCACCCATTCCTCCCTTAATCCCCTGATTATGAACAACACTCAGCTCCTCATCATCTCCATCCTTACTCCCTCCTGTGCTTCGCATCATGAACCTTCCTTTAATTTATAACAGTACTCCTCACCAAATATACCGCGTCCCGGTACGTCACTATTTAAGAACCAGAGACATCTCATTTTGATATACCTCCCGTGCAAACTGTAAAACTAAAAGTCCCCCAATCCAAAAGCATGGTACACATAAAACCCCCTCACCTTCACATCATTTATTTGTTTTGGTTACTGTATGAACACACTTCTTCTTCTACTTCATATAAATTCAAAGAAAGAAATACCATTTTATCCCTTCTATCACACATCTCTCCCACTCCAGCATGCCATTTTCTTCACTTCACATCCTTTAATTTACACCGTTACTTCATTTCTCAATGCACAAACCTTCTCCCTGTACAAAACTTTTCATACCTGACACACATACATAACATGCTCGCACTTCCTTTACAAACGCACTCAGCCATTACCATACCCTCTTTCCTGTTTTCCACCACTTGCACCAAAACCACTCTCCTGCAGCTTCTTCCTAATCCCGACCTCCTGCAAACACAAGCCAAAAGCCATCGTCGAGACCCCCTTTGATTCAAGATATACAGAAGAGGGAATAAGCGGACTTTAATTATATATATATATATAAGTATATAAATTCGAAGCCATGCAAAGTGTTGGAGGATGCTGAAACAAGAAGAAATGAATTGAAGTGTATATTGGTTGTGTATTTATAGATTTAATTCCTTCCCTTCGAAGGAATATGAGGTCGTAGGAATTTAGGGGTAGGTACTGTGTTTGATTTAACGTCCCTGCGTATTCTTCTTGATTTCATGCGGTAGTCTCCATGATTTAAAACTCGTGAATTCCTCTGGAATGAAGTAATAACGCTCAGAAAAATACCAGGGTAGGTGATGGACGCAAAGCATAGCCCTGGGTTGGAGATAATAGGGTACGAACGAAGTCTTCAAAATTAAGCAATAGAAACATATAGTTTACATATTTAGGGTACCTAGTTGCGTAAATTCGCTCATTTATGTACTGCTATGGAAAAAAAAAATAATGGTCATACCCAACAAGGTGCCGCGATCCCAAAAATATAATAATATCCGCAGGTTAACTCATATTTTGAAACCCCAAAATATCGATATAGGGTGCAAAATACTCCAAATAAAAAGTTTCATATTTAATTTATTAAAAATTACAGTAAAATTCTAAAAATTAAATTATCAGTACGTCTCAAAAGAATCTTATTTAAATTCAAAACCGATGTCTAGTTATATCGAATAAACCGTTACGGTCGATAAATGATTCTATAGCGACTATTTGAATATTTGATTTGGATATATCTCGCAATCTATGATGCGAAATCTTGATTTTTCACTTCTGTTAGAAAGATATAGTTTAACAGATTCCAACGTTTCTTGTTTCGAAGAAATCCGACTAATAACGGGTTATGTACACTCAATTGATGTTCGGAACGTTAAATTACGAACTGCCGTGACATTATGAGCTCGATTATATTTAATATATATTTTTATACGCTCAACTTCGTTTTTATTAATATATAAATCTACTTATATTACGAATTCAATATTTAAATTGATTTAAATATTCAAATACAAACAGATAAAAATGCGGGATGTTACAAGCTTGTATATAATAAAGGGTGAAGGACTAAAGTTGGTATACTACGTACAAACAGGTATGTGTTTCCAAAATTAAATATATAGTTGCTAATTAAAGACATTTTTTTTGTCTGTACAGACTTAAACATAAATTATTATTATTTTTATGCTCAAACGAAGCTTGCTAATGGCTCATCAAGGATTTATTTTTTGACTGATTTAGATTTGGTTTGTTTTGTTAGGCCTTGAGCGAGCTTTATGATGAGTTCCTTGATAATCTGCCTGTATATAGCCATGCTTCTTAGCTTTTTGTTAATGCTTCTACCGATGAGAGTAACCTCTATGGACAGTTCTCATATTGCTGCTAATCAAGTTCGGTCAGAATCATTTTCGATTGATGCCACTGATCTTGTGTACCAGTTAAAGTGTTGGACTGTATGTATTGTGTTTTGTAAGCGTATTATGTAAAAAAATGATGAGCGTTTGAAAATATTAATAAATTGTTTTGGTTCATGTTTTAAGTTTGTTTGATAACTTAAGTTCTGTAGATAATATGTTCTAGAATCAATTTTTTTATAAGTAATATGTATATAATTTGTGAATATATTACAATTGTAAAATAATAGTTATAATAAAATATATCACCATGGTTATAAAAAGTTGTAAAAATTATAACAACAACGATGCATAACAGTTGTATCAAAGTTTATTACAACGGTGGAAAACAGTTGTAAAATATACATTTCACAAGTGTTCGCAATGGTGTAAAAAAGTTGTAAAAGATTTTAGTCTATTACAACTTCTTAATAGATGACGGTGGCCTCATCGTTGTAAAAGCATTTTACAATAGTTTTCCACCGTTGTAATATGGTTAATTTGTTGTAGTGATCGTTCTGCTATCAGATTCTATGCATTGTTAGTTCCTTTCCTTCATATTATTTTTTCTTGTATTAAACCTCAATAATAATTCGTTATTTTGAAATGGTTTGATTTGGACATGTGTGGTTTATTTTCTACTTGGCATCCCCAAATGGACGAGTTGTTACAAAAATTTTCTTCACACATGAACTACAAAAGGACAACAAGTTAAAAGTGGAAAAAATCTAATCTTAAGAAAATCAGGAATATCTAAAGCGCTTCCAAAATAAACGTTTCAGAACCCGGTGTATAAAATTGGCATGCGTCAACTGCATCAACAAGCTAATTGAATAACGTGTTATAAATAGGGGGTTCATATGGAATTATGTTATGATATACTCATTTACTTCACTATTATTTTTCCTACTGAGTTTTTGTTTGTAAGATTTTTAACGAGGTATTATCTTGATCCAGAAGTATCGACCTTCATTGTAACACTGAAATATAATGTCTAAATATGAAATAAAATCGTACTCTTTTTTTACATATGATTTTCCCATCGAATTTTCGATAAAAAGGTTTTAATGAGGCAATTAATCTTATTATCTTTGCATATGCATATTCAAGATGAAGTGTTGTAATATGTGCAAGTAATAACGGTGAATATGCTAAATACGAAGGGATATTATTGCAATTTCGAATGCATATAGAGCCTATAAATAGCTGTGTATGTACATTGTATTATGTATCGAAATCACTAGGAAATAAAGGGTTTACTCTCTCTAATATATCATATTCTTATTTTAATTTATAACAAGGGCTTAAATATTTTTTTAGCTGTTTTATCTGAAATACCGATAAGTAGTTTCATTTTATTTATAGTTACTTAAAATGCTAAGCTTTTTTATGAATAATATCCCATCAATTTACCTTTTCCTTACCAATTTCCCTTTTATATTTATATTTTAAGTTCGAGCTTCTTTCTTTATTCTTAAATTCTTCAATTTCAATACTAAACAAGACCTTGTTCTCTTCCTAAAAAACAAGGCCTCATTCTAAGCTTCACTTTAGTACTCGTTTTAAATATCTCTAGATTTTGTTTATTTTCTTAATTAGATATATTTGTCTTATCTAATTATATGAGCAAAATGAAAGTAATATATGATTTTTTTTCAACGTAATAAAAAAATGAATTTTTGAAAGATAAAAACCTATTTGTTTCATTTTATCTTCATAAAAATTGTTCTTTACTAATGATTTGAATTTTGTATTTTTCCCAACTGCATTTATTTTATCAATTAGGCATGATTCCATCATATATCGTGTTAAAATAGATTAATTCTTATATAAATAAAAGATGCAAGAAAATAACATAAGGGCATCATTTTTTTTTTAATTTTTTTGGAGTTATTTATTTGATACAACAATGTGTAATTTTAATCTACGATACTTTTCAAGTTAAGCTAATATCTATATTTGCATTCCATTATGGATTACAATCGATGAATGAACTGAAAGGACCTTTCTAAATTAAAAATTATTCTATTCTATGATCATATTATCACATTGTGAAAAAATGCATAATCCAAACATGTTTAGGAGCCCATGCTATCAAGGAGCATTATAATTTCAATCTGATGACTTAGTTTCTTCATGTTTTTGAATTTTCAGTTCTTTTCTTTCAATAACAACATATGTTATATATATAATCTATTTTATCATATATTACTTATAAAATAATGTTTGACCCATTGTATAATCTTTTAAGATTCCATTTCATTCATTATATTATATTGTCGGTGATTTGATGAATTATTATACATTGCTAATTTATGTTGTATAAATATTATTAATGAAACCACTAATGACTATAGTACATCATTAGTTTAGCAAAATTTCCTTTGTCCTATTTATTTTTTTTAACTTTTTTTTCATTTAATGAATAATACTAAAAAAATTCTCTTTGGCTCATTATCAATTAATCCTATTTAATAATTTAGGTTAGGTTTTATCATTTATATATAAACGATAATGACTCATATTGTAAAGTTTTACTTATACCATCCTTGTTTCCATTTACAACACTCTTTACTCCTTTATGGTTTAATTTTAATTTCTTCGTGTTTTGCATAATTTCAATGCAATTGTTTATTTCTTTTGTAATGTCCAAGTCTTCTGTTCTTCAGTTAATTTTCATAATTTGTTTCTCTCTATGTGTAGTTTCATATATATGTGTTGCAAAGGGAAAAAATAGTCCAACTCAAATAAAGATACATTTTAAACAAATTCTGATCAATTTTTTTAAATATTTCTATATAAAATAATTTGGACAAATTAACTATCGATTATAAAATTTAATATTTACCATGATATATGATAATATTCATGTTTTTCAATGACCAAGTTGCTACATATTACTTTATTATTCGGGTTTCTACGTATATCTCCATTATCAAATTTATATAAGAGAACCATATTGGGCAAATAGACTTGAATTCATAGCAAGAACTATTCAAACAGTACATTTTCACCTTGTAATCTAGGAAAAAGTATAAATCTACAAGTAAAATTTTTGTTCTAGAGAAGATAGACAAATTTAGCATTTGTTATTAAATATGTATAATTATGCCTCTTACTAATATTTTGTGCAGACCTAGTGGATTGGACGTAAATTTTGTAAAAATTTATATATTTGTTTGTCCAACTAGGATTTAATATATTTTTTGAGGGTGTTCAATGAGTTATGGAATGCTAATATGCATCATAATTTTTTAATTTGAATGTATAATCAACACTAAATTCATAGAGATCATATGGTGCAATAGGGTAATTATGTTATATTTTGCAAAGTTTGTTTAATATCATGTTGTTTTGATTTTTTTTAAGCATGGAGATGCTTATAGATTAAATATTTGACATGTAGTTACTTAATATGTCTACGGTTAAAATAATTTAAATAGAATAATATATCGATAACGTAAATTAATTTGACATTATTTGTACATAAGTTAATGTCTTTCATCACAATTAATTATCCTATAATGATATTCAACTTAACTAAATAATTTATTATATTCCACGTTTCTATAATTTAATCAATTGAGAATTACTGCACGATCACTTAGTTTTGTTCATCGCTAATCTTAAAGAAATGTATGTTCAAATTTATGAGTGAATATTTGGTACGCATTATTCTATAACATTATCAAATGGTTCCTTACTTTAAAAGCTATATGTTGTAACGAACTGGAATTTTCGACTCCGAAAATCAACATCAAACTACCGTGTTGACCATTCAGACATCGAACATTCCAGATCATTAATAGAAAGAAGTTAGAGGGTGAGAATAGATAAGGTAGAAATATTGAATAGAAGAAGAAGAAGAAACACCACACAGAGTCTCACATCGCAGCGGAACAAAATATAATACAGAAATAATCTTTATTGAAAGGTTTAAAATACTTACAGTATCAGAGTACATCATACCATGGGACAGTTATAATAGCCTGTTCCCATATACAACACACAGCGGAATAGTCGTAATATCATACGTCCGAACAACTCCAGCTCATCTCTTCATAGTAGTCGATAACCTGAACCTGTACAACCCGGCCTAACCCGAGCATTTACAAAACACCGGGTCAGTCTGGTGAACCAGAGTGAGATAAACTCGCACAGTATAAGGGTAAATCATCCAACTTGATTTTAAGGTTCAAAAACCTTTCCAAAAGAAAAGGATAATCGTAAGACCAAATCCACACATAAACACGGACGGTTTTTACCTTACGATAACCCAAAACCATTTGAAACCAATATCTTGTCTGATATTATAATAATGTCTAAATGCAAGTAAATAACAATCTAGTGGAACACTTGCATCTCACGCTCCACATATATAATATACAAACAAAAACCACGGGCGCTTATTGAAGATTGGATTCCGACTATGACAAGGTATGGGACCACCTGCCGATCGTGTACCTCTAGAGACGAATACACTGGGTTCAACAAGAACATCTTGCAACCCGGCCCTCACATGACCGACCACTCATTTCGCTTGAGTGTATCGAATGTATATCACCGACGGTTGGGATCAGCAACCGTCTCCCGATAAGGGACAGCATCGAAACATAGATTTAAGAAGCAAATAGGACTTCCTCTAGATAGGTGATTATACACCCTAATGGGAGCGACCCACATAGCCATGCCGCCTGCCCGATTTTTGTCATTTCCCGGTTTATGAGGCTTGAGGTCAGAGTTTATTCTTGAACATCTGATCGCCATTTACTTTGAATGCCACATCGTCAAATCCATCAGATATCACTAATTGACATCCACAAAAATACTCTAGCAGTTAAGCTAAGAGAACGGCGATTCCCCGCCAACAACTATAGCACGTTTGAAGAAATCAACGTACGCGATCCTTTGGAAATACTCTGTCAGACATCCGTCCATACAAATCATCCAGGAACAGGATGAACCGAAGGCACTTTCCTACCGCATCCAATATAGGAATCACCCCATGGATCAGTAGCGAGAAGTCCTTGCAATCCATAGATTTCAACCACAACAGAATCACAGTTTATCTCTGCTTGCCAGGCAGAGAACATTAGTGGTTCTTCCATTTATGAAAATCCACGGTCTTCAATGCTCCATCTCGATCATCTTCTGATATCTTCACGTATTTATTGGACGGAATGGTTTTCGAATATAAATTCGATCCCGGAATTTCCGTACCAACAATCGCATTGGACCTATTTGATAGTCGGTGTTTTAACTATCAAAATACTCAGTGTTTCAAACATGACACTCCAATGAGTTCACTGGTTCAGTATTCAGCATCACTTGGCCCCTAACAAAACTGATTTACTTTTGTTAAATTAAAACTTCTAACTCTTTTAATATTCAAAAATATGATATTTGAATACTTCTAATTCGATTTAACTCTAATCGATTAACTCCAATTGATTAACTCAAAGTGGTTAACTCTAACTGATTAACTCGACTTCTTTATTTACTAAAATAAATAGTAAATCCTTGATAAAACCCTTATTTGCATTTAAATGATATTCATTTAACTATTTAATCAAAACACTTTAATTGGATAATCAATTTCAATTCAAACTGGTCGATTTAATTAACTCAAACCTCGATTATCTCATTAACGGATTCAAATTTACCTTAAATTAATTAAAAATATAATTAATTTAAATAATTTCTATTACTTGTTTCCTTAGCAAAACAATTACCAAAGTTTAACCATTTAAATCATTTCTTACTCTTCTACTTGTAAATCTGATTAACATCAGCATTTACTTTGCAAAATAAATTAATAACCAATCAAAGTCTTAAATAAATAAAATATTTATTTATTTCTCTTTAATAACTTTTATTCGAAATAATATATTTCAAAATCTAATTTCAGTTATAAAATAAATTTTATAACTTTATCTCTATCGACTCACCTGACGGTGAATCACTGTCTATAACCCGATTGATTTTAAAGGCCATACTCTACCAAACACTTAACCAATATCGCCCATTGGTTTAAGCCAAACAGATGTTGAATATTCAATCAATAATCAACCATCCAATCAATCACACAAACAGATCAGTTCATATATGATAATATGAAAATAAATAATACATTTGAGGGATCCGGTTGGGTCCCTCCAACCTGTTCTTCCCTGTATTCAAATGGTTATCTCAAATCAGACCATTCAGTTTTGTTTAACTGATAACACTAAATAGCAACCATTCAACATCAACCACAAGCAATTCAACGATTCAACCATTTAAACACGTTTATAAATAAACGTGACCAATAAGGTAAGTTACCTTTATTGGAACCAATTCGTTAAAATAACGATTTGGTATTTCACTGAAATTAAACACAGTTTAATTTCATCAGTTAAATCAATAACCAAATGTATAACTAGCAAATAAGCAACCATCAGCAAGCAAAACACACAAAATAAAGAACCAAATTTATATAAAATATAAACGGGAAAACTGAGTGAGTTTAACTCACCTTGATTTCACTTATCGAAACGGTATGTTCTACAAGCTTTCAGCTGCTTTCAATTCTGTCCGTTTCAAATTCCAGAATCTTCCGTCCGCTGATATGGGTTTAACGCCCCTGGTTTGCCCTGATTGGCCTCCTGCTTGCCTTTGTTTGCGTTCAGAACACAACAGAGGACCCTCCTTCCCTTCTTTGATACAACAATGCTTGCTGTCCCCCATGATTCACGCACCGTCCAGCAACCATGCTGGCACCGTGAAGCTTCTCCACTTCTGTTGTGATGCTCACGTTCCTCCACAAGATGATGCATCCTCAACTGTACTTCGTTGAACACCAAAACACAACAGCCGAACTCCCTTCCTTCACCATCTTCCACTCACGTTGCTCACTGACCCTCGCTTCACCCAACAATCCCACGACCAACCTCAACATCGTATGCCGCACCACTTCCTCCCATCCCACAACGTCCTGTCCTGAAGCGCTACTACAGAAAACCCAGCACCACTCCACTATTCTTTCTTTGAATACGCGCCTCCCTCTCTTCTATATTGTTTCTTTCCCATTCATTTCACGTTGGCCACCCTCAGCCCTTCCAAACCGCACGTTCAGCCTCCCCCCTTACCAATCCAAGTTGCCCATTCACGCATATCCTTCTTCCATGCTGACCAGTGACGATCCATCATCCGTCCTCCCTCCGCGTCCACTGCTTCACGTCAAGACAAATGCTTGCGTCTTCATATTCTCTCACTCTCTATAGTAACGATTCTTGGTTGTTTGATAAGAAACGAAGATCGCTGAGTTATAGAAGAACATATAGGAGACAGGTTCGGTTTTGCATACAAGGGAGGACAAAAGAAAGAATTGGCAAGAGTTCGATTTCTACAAGAAGAAGGAAGTTTTGTTTTTGGCCGAAGAAAGAAGAAAGCCTGGGATATATATAAAGGAAAATTTACGTGGGGGTCACGCCACTATTAAATCATATTCTATTTGATTACTTCGTCTCCACGGTGAGATGGTTTGGCCTCCAAGAAACGAAAGAGCGTGGCTTGCAAGGAAAGGTACTCGTGCTTTTTAGTTGGTTTTAGCTGTAAAGTAGTTGGTATATAGTTTATAATTATGTAATAGTTTATAATTATAATAATAACAATGATGCTTCTTAAATTTGTTGCTTTCCATGTGAGCGTATTATAATCGGCACGGCTGAAATGTTGAATTTTCCTTGTATTATTCAATTGCTTTACGATTCACTGAAGGTTACAAAATCAAGCAATGCCAAAAGGACGGAGAAAAGCAATGCCCGATACAAAATTAAAGTTTTGTCCAACGTGGAATGATATAATGCTGCTACATACAGACCCCAATGGACAGAAATAAAAATGTAGTCGGGTCCAGCGAGGTGTCACTATCCAAAATTTATAATAATATCGGTAATTTAATTTATATTGTGAAATCCCGAAATACTGATACAGGGTGCAAAATACTTCAAATAAAAAGCTACATATTTAATTTATTAAAAATTACAGTAAAATTCTGAAAATTAAATTATAACTACGTCTCAAAAGAACCTTGTCCAGATTCGCATTCAGTATGCAGTTATATTAAATAAACCTTTATGATCGATAAACGATTCTATAGCGACTATTGGAAATTTTAATCTGGGCAGATCTTTCCCTCTACACGATGAAATCATGATTTTTCTCTTCCATTAGAAAGATATAATCAAACCGATCCGAACGATTCTTGTTTCACAGAAATCCGACTTATATCGAATCTTGTATTCTCAGTTGAAGTTCAAAACTCCATTTTACGAACTGCATGCCATTTTCAAGCTCGATTTATATTATATATAAAATTAACGTTAAAACTTCGTTTTATTATCGAATTAAATATTAAATTCCATTAATATTCCAAATGTCATATTTAAAATAAATAAATTAAATTTAATATTCGACGGCCCAAAACACGGGTCGTTACATTCTTCCCCCCTTAAAATAATTTCATCCTCGAAATTGCTAAGGTAAGAAAGAACGTTATACACCCATTAAATTTCAAATCTAATTTATTTTAAATTAGAAATCAATTCAATACTGTAAATAAATATTTTCAAAAATATCGAAAATTTTCTAACACTTTAAATTTTCGAAAAATTTCGCCAGCACCTCCTCTGTACGGCTCAATCGGTACAACCACAACTCGCCTTTCTAGGCCTTCTCCAATCCAAAAGAAAATAAAACAGCCAAGCGGCTTGCCAAATAGGCTCACGCATCACCAAACCCATATAAAAATAAACGTGTACCTTTTTGTCGGGCATATCATTATATCCTTTCCATCTGTTGCCGTGTCAGCATATATAAATGCATTTCCAACAAAATTCCAATTTTATCCTCAAAACCAAATCCTTCACACATCCAAGCCAAATACCATTCTTAACTCAATTTCCATCCATTACCAATTCCAACTCTTAGCTTACTAGTCCAATACCATTTCAGATTCCTGTCTCATAATTCAAAATCTGATTCTACTTTATATATTATATCCCGATTCAATTTCTAGTTAATTGGTTTCAATTCAATTCATATTTGCTTGTACAAATTTCTATTAAATTTTGTTTTTGTTTAACAATTTCCCTGAGAGTTTTTAAACAGTTCATCTCTTTTCAAAAATCAAATATTTCTTTCCAGGATTCAAACAACTCGTTTTTTCTCAAAGCAGTTCAAAACAAGATTTTTGGTAGTAATCCATCACTTAGAACTCGGAAATGAACACTGATGATGTGGCCAGCATCCTCAGAGTTATTTCCCAGCGATCAAAGTGAGTTCAATACTATACCACTTATCAAAAGCGTATTTAAACATTTTCATTTTGAAATCTTTTTCAAAATATCCCTTTCAATGCTTGTAACAAAATTAAAATCTCCTAGGATTTTAAAATTTTCATATATTCAATTCAAGTTCATTTGCAATCATCCTTCCCACTTTAAGAAATTTTAATTTCAATTCTGATTTAATTTCAGATTTAATAAATCTGCTTTTATATTATACAAATTCCAATTGGTTATTTATATAACCATTTCAATTATAATCAACCAACACATCCAATATACTATAATATTTCCAATACATATATTTCCTTTATATCAAAATATAATTTGGGTAAATTATTTCATTTACCCTGTTCCAAAACATACTGTGTCGGTTCATCGTATTCAAGCGTTTATAAATTCCTATCGATACAGTGGATCAAACTGATCGACCAGGATCCATAAACAACTCAAACCATAAATCTCCACAATATAAAACAATTTTTATAAGATCTACAAATACGTTCACTCGTATATATACACTCAAACTCAATCTAGGGTATTACTAACCCCATCTCTACTGAGTCACGCCACAGAGCCAAGGTAATTACTTAACCTTCAGCTCTGATACCACTGTAACGAACTGGAATTTTCGACTCCGAAAATCAACATCAAACTACCGTGTTGACCATTCAGACATCGAACATTCCAGATCATAAATAGAAAGAAGTTAGAGGGTGAGAATAGATAAGGTAGAAATATTGAATAGAAGAAGAAGAAGAAACACCACACAGAGTCTCACATCGCAGCGGAACAAAATATAATACAGAAATAATCTTTATTGAAAGCTTTAAAATACTTACAGTATCAGAGTACATCATACCATGGGACAGTTATAATAGCCTATTCCCATATACAACACATAGCGGAATAGTAGTAATATCATACGTCCGAACAACTCCAGCTCGTCTCTTCATAGTAGTCGATAACCTGAACCTGTACAACCCGGCCTAACCCGAGCATTTACAAAACACCGGGTCAGTCTGGTGAACCAGAGTGAGATAAACTCGCACAGTACAAAGGTAAATCATCCAACTTGATTTTAAAGTTCAAAAACCTTTCCAAAAGAAAAGGATAATCGTAAGACCAAATCCACACATAAACACGGACGGTATTTACCTTACGATAACCCAAAACCATTTGAAACCAATATCTTGTCTGATATTATAATAATGTCTAAATGCAAGTAAATAACAATCTAGTGGAACGCTTGCATCTCACGCTCCACATATATAATATACAAACAAAAACCACGGGCGCTTATTGAAGATTGGATTCCGACTATGACAAGGTATGGGACCACCTGCCGATCGTGTACCTCTAGAGACGAATACACTGGGTTCAACAAGAACATCTTGCAACCCGGCCCTCACATGACCGACCACTCATTTCACTTGAGTGTATCGAATGTATATCACCGACGGTTGGGATCAGCAACCGACTCCCGACAAGGGACAGCATCGAAACATAGATTTAAGAAGCAAATAGTACTTCCTCTAGATAGGTGATTATACACCCTAATGGGAGCGACCCACATAGCCATGCTGCCTGCCCGATTTTTGTCATTTCCCGGTTGATGAGGCTTGAGGACAGAGTTTATTCTTGAACATCTGATCGCCATTTACTTTGAATGCCACATCGTCAAATCCATCAGATATCACTAATTGACATCCACAAAAATACTCTAGCAGTTAAGCTAAGAGAACGGCGATTCCCCGCCAACAACTATAGCACGTTTGAAGAAATCAACGTACGCGATCCTTTGGAAATACTCTGTCAGACATCCGTCCATACAAATCATCCAGGAACAGGATGAACCGAAGGCACTTTCCTACCGCATCCAATATAGGAATCACCCCATGGATCAGTAGTGAGAAGTCCTTGCAATCCATGGATTTCAACCACGACAGAATCACAGTTTATCTCTGCTTGCCAGGCAGAGAACATTAGTGGTTCTTCCATTTATGAAAATCCACGGTCTTCAATGCTCCATCTCGATCATCTTCTGATATCTTCACGTATTTATTGGACGGAATGGTTTTCGAATATAAATTCTATCCCGGACTTTCCGTACCAACAATCGCATTGGACCTATTTGATAGTCGGTGTTTTAACTATCAAAATACTCAGTGTTTCAAACATGACACTCCAATGAGTTCACTGGTTCAGTATTCAGCATCACTTGGCCCCTAACAAAACTGATTTACTTTTGTTAAATTAAAACTTCTAACTCTTTTAATATTCAAAAATATGATATTTGAATACTTCTAATTCGATTTAACTCTAATCGATTAACTCCAATTGATTAACTCAAAGTGGTTAACTCTAACTGATTAACTCGACTTCTTTATTTACTAAAATAAATAGTAAATCCTTGATAAAACCCTTATTTGCATTTAAATGATATTCATTTAACTATTTAATCAAAACACTTTAATTGGATAATCAATTTCAATTCAAACTGGTCGATTTAATTAACTCAAACCTCGATTATCTCATTAACGGATTCAAATTTACCTTAAATTAATTAAAAATATAATTAATTTAAATAATTTCTATTACTTGTTTCCTTAGCAAAACAATTACCAAAGTTTAACCATTTAATTCATTTCTTACTCTTCTACTTGTAAATCTGATTAACATCAGCATTTACTTTGCAAAATAAATTAATAACCAATCAAAGTCTTAAATAAATAAAATATTTATTTATTTCTCTTTAATAACTTTTATTCGAAATAATATATTTCAAAATCTAATTTCAGTTATAAAATAAATTTTATAACTTTATCTCTATCGACTCACCTGACGGTGAATCACTGTCTATAACCCGATTGATTTTAAAGGCCATACTCTACCAAACACTTAACCAATATCGCCCATTGGTTTAAGCCAAACAGATGTTGAATATTCAATCAATAATCAACCATCCAATCAATCACACAAACAGATCAGTTCATATATGATAATATGAAAATAAATAATACATTTGAGGGATCCGGTTGGGTCCCTCCAACCTGTTCTTCCCTGTATTCAAATGGTTATCTCAAATCAGACCATTCAGTTTTGTTTAACTGATAACACTAAATAGCAACCATTCAACATCAACCACAAGCAATTCAACGATTCAACCATTTAAACATGTTTATAAATAAACGTGACCAATAAGGTAAGTTACCTTTATTGGAACCAATTCGTTAAAATAACGATTTGGTATTTCATTGAAATTAAACACAGTTTAATTTCATCAGTTAAATCAATAACCAAATGTATAACTAGCAAATAAGCAACCATCAGCAAGCAAAACACACAAAATAAAGAACCCAATTTATATAAAATATAAACGGGAAAACTGAGTGAGTTTAACTCACCTTGATTTCACTTATCGAAACGGTATGTTCAACAAGCTTTCAGCTGCTTTCAATTCTGTCCGTTTCAAATTCCAGAATCTTCCGTCCACTGATATGGGTTTAACGCCCCTGGTTTGCCCTGATTGGCCTCCTGCTTGCCTTTGTTTGCGTTCAGAACACAACAGAGGACCCTCCTTCCCTTCTTTGATACAACAATGCTTGCTGTCCCCATGATTCACGCACCGTCCAGCAACCATGCTGGCACCGTGAAGCTTCTCCACTTCTGTTGTGATGCTCACGTTCCTCCACAAGATGATGCATCCTCAACTGTACTTCGTTGAACACCAAAACACAACAGCCGAACTCCCTTCCTTCACCATCTTCCACTCACGTTGCTCACTGACCCTCGCTTCACCCAACAATCCCATGACCAACCTCAACATCGTATGCCGCACCACTTCCTCCTATCCCACAACGTCCTGTCCTGAAGCGCTACTACAGAAAACCCAGCACCACTCCACTGTTCTTTCTTTGAATACGCGCCTCCCTCTCTTCTATATTGTTTCTTTCCCATTCATTTCACGTTGGCCACCCTCAGCCCTTCCAAACCGCACGTTCAGCCTCCCCCCTTACCAATCCAAGTTGCCCATTCACGCATATCCTTCTTCCATGCTGACCAGTGACGATCCAGCATCCGTCCTCCCTCCGCGTCCACTGCTTCACGTCAAGACAAATGCTTGCATCTTCATATTCTCTCACTCTCTACAGTAACGATTCTTGGTTGTTTGATAAGAAACGAAGATCGCTGAGTTATAGAAGAACATATAGGAGACAGGTTCGGTTTTGCATACAAGGGAGGACAAAAGAAAGAATTGGCAAGAGTTCGATTTCTACAAGAAGAAGGAAGTTTTGTTTTTGGCCGAAGAAAGAAGAAAGCCTGGGATATATATAAAGGAAAATTTACGTGGGGGTCACGCCACTATTAAATCATATTCTATTTGATTACTTGGTCTCCACGGTGAGATGGTTTGGCCTCCAAGAAACGAAAGAGCGTGGCTTGCAAGGAAAGGTACTCGTGCTTTTTAGTTGGTTTTAGCTGTAAAGTAGTTGGTATATAGTTTATAATTATGTAATAGTTTATAATTATAATAATAACAATGATGCTTCTTAAATTTGTTGCTTTCCATGTGAGCGTATTATAATCGGCACGGCTGAAATGTTGAATTTTCCTTGTATTATTCAATTGCTTTACGATTCACTGAAGGTTACAAAATCAAGCAATGCCAAAAGGACGGAGAAAAGCAATGCCCGATACAAAATTAAAGTTTTGTCCAACGTGGAATGATATGATGCTGCTACATACAGACCCCTATGGACAGAAATAAAAATGTAGTCGGGTCCAGTGAGGTGTCACTATCCAAAATTTATAATAATATCGGTAGTTTAATTTATATTGTGAAATCCCGAAATACTGATACAGGGTGCAAAATACTTCAAATAAAAAGCTACATATTTAATTTATTAAAAATTACAGTAAAATTCTGAAAATTAAATTATAACTACGTCTCAAAAGAACCTTGTCCAGATTCACATTCAGTATGCAGTTATATTAAATAAACCTTTATGATCGATAAACGATTCTATAGCGACTATTGGAAATTTTAATCTGGGCAGATCTTGCCCTCTACACGATGAAATCATGATTTTTCTCTTCCATTAGAAAGATATAATCAAACCGATCCGAACGATTCTTGTTTCACAAAAATCCGACTTATATCGAATCTTGTATTCTCAGTTGAAGTTCAAAACTCCATTTTACGAACTGCATGCCATTTTCAAGCTCGATTTATATTATATATAAAATTAACGTTAAAACTTCGTTTTATTATCGAATTAAATATTAAATTCCATTAATATTCCAAATGTCATATTTAAAATAAATAAATTAAATTTAATATTCGACGGCCAAAAACACGGGTCGTTACATATGTACTACATAGAAGCAGTAAAACTGGAAATTAATACCATTTGCTAATAAATAATTTTTTCTTTCTAAACTTGATAGATGAATAAAATAATGAGAAAGAGATATTTATTGACAATTTTCATTTCGTTATGTTAATATTTGTTTAATCTTGAAAGACAAGAACATTTGTAAATGTATGTGTGCATTATAAGGCATTATAATTGATCTTACAAATATTATAATTAACTAAAGCCATAAACAATGTACATATATACAAAATATTATAAACATTCATATTATCGTTTTCTTAATAGTTTCATCAAATTTGTGGATAACATCTAATTTGAACCGAGAAACAATGGTCAAATTTAAGAGCCATGACATTATTTTTAAAGTTAAAAAATGGAGGTTGATAACTGAATGGATAAGATGAAATTTAGGGATGATTGAAAAAAAGAGTTAAATCTAAGTCAACTAATTTTTACATCATAATTAGCTCAAGCACCTAGAAAGAGATGTGCAGATAATTAAATGAAAAATAAAGGAAAATGCAAGAACAACGACCAAAATAAAACAACGGTATTTATAATGTTTCCATGTTAAGGATCCCTTGCCAACTCTGATGATTTTAACTCTTTATTGCTAATCTTTTAGACCACAAAGGTCTGGATCGATGTAGATCAGAAATACAATGTAATGGAACAAAATCTAAAAGTCCTAAATATTTCCATGGCAACTAGTATTTTTAAATGAAGACCGATCCGAATTTGCTTGAAAATCTACTGAGAAGTCTAGAAGTTAAGGCGATCAAGTCCTCCAATAAGGGAATGGATCGCTCAACAGTGGAATCCAGATCAAAATGAATCGAGGACAATCCATATCGGTACTAATCTAGATTTTGACTAATCCAAGGGTAGCGATATAGGGTACATACTCCTCTATCCAACTACTTTGGGTCACTGGTGCCTGCTTGTTGTTCCCGCCTATTACTTTTAAGTTATTGAATTTAGGTGGTTGGAGATGAATCTTGGATTGATATGCCATGGATATACACCGATTTGATGTCCATCCATGACTAAATATGTATTTAGTCAATTGCAAAGCCTTGTTTGAGTGTATTTGTCCATCCATAACTAAATGTTCGTGCACAAATTCTGAGCCATTTAATCATCTCTTCGAACTATTTACCATGAGAATCAAGTAATCTATGCATTTAAATCTGATGTGCAACTACTATGTAAAAAGACGCATTAACACTTTTTTCTTAAATTATGTCTGCTTGTAAACTTGACATGATTTGAATTAATTTAAGATGATGTCATATGAAAGAACTCTGTTCTGCTTATGGAATAGTCACTATCTTCTCAGGTGTTGCCTTACAGAAATTTTGTACTCCTTTGTATTGATGCGACCACTGTTTCAAATCTCGCAAATATCGTCCGAGATTTCGTTTTGGGCTCCTTCCGAAACGAAACAGCAAATATCACTCTAAATCTCCTTTCGAATATATCGCCCGAGATATTGCAATATCGAACGATATATCGACTGAGACGAAATACTTGAATATCGTCCGAGATCTTAGTTTTTTTTTTTGTTAAAATTTAAATTTGTGCCTGAACTAGAACTATAATTAAAAAATTCAAATCTAGCCATATCAATCTTTTGTTATTTTACATTTTGCATGTTAAATGACTATATTGTATGTTTTTACAATGCTTATGATTTTCATATTCGTCTTTCTACATACATATAACTTATGAAATTATGTATTTTATGGTCTATTATGCTGAATTTTTTTAATGTTTTGGATCCTTTTAATGTTTCCTGTCAAACAATATTTCCGTTTTAAGCATATTACGATTTAGAGTATGAATGATCATTCGTAAAATAAAGAATAATAAAGTTACTTTGCATTTTAAGTTTAAGTTACTATGTAATTTTCAAAAAAAAAAAAAGTTTAAGTTACTATGTTTTTAATAGCATTCATAAAAATCATTTAGTTAAAATATCATTTTTAACATATCATGTACCCGGAGATTGTTCCGATATGAACTTTCAAACCCAAGATGAAAATCCGAGACGAACTTCCGAGTTAGACTCATCTCGTCCGAGATCTTCCCCGATACGAGACCGAGTCTATAAAATCCCCGAGACGAAATGCGACCGATATCCGAGATTTAAAACCTTGGATGCGACGCTTAGTCAAATTTGGTTAGATAAATATATAGATGTATCTCGCCGATAACTATATTCGCTCGGTTCCATTGAACCAAATAACTGGACCAATGGTCTTTAATAGTCTAAACTAGATTTTACTTTGAAGTTTACATGTAATTACTCAATTTCAATGGAGTCAATAAGTTAAACGTCAAGCATATACATGCACTCGTAAGTACATGTACACGTCTTGGCCATCGACTCCTAATTACATGCATGGATTTAGACTTGCACATTTACTAGATTGTGTACAATCATACACAAGCATGAATTTGTCATTTTTCAGTATAATTTCCTATAACAACCTGGATTTACAGAACCAATTTAAATTTTGTATTTTTGCTATTTTAATGGGTGTTGAATATTTAAAATGATTTATTACAAATAATAATGACTAAAAATTTATTTTAATCGAAGTTAGAATGTATGAATTTATTTTAATTATAAAACGAGCCTGAAATGGCGCGGTAGTTTGAAAATTCGATTTTAAACTTCAAATGAATATACAAAATTCAAAATAAATCTGATTTCGGTAAAAACAGAAATATTTGAATCTGTTTAATAATATCTTTCTAAGAATGTGAAAAATCCAGATTTCATAATATAAATTAAAAGTTATGTCTAGTTTAAAATTTAAAATAGTCGCAATGGAATATATATATATATATATTAATATATAGCCCTTAATAATAGCCATTTTACAAACGATCTTCATTTTCGAAGAAACCACTTTTGTTGGATCCAGAATGTCAAATTATTGTTATATTTAAATTTTCATAATTTTTGGAATTAATATGTGAGCGTGGCAAATTTAAACGCATTTGATAGTTTCAGTTTGAATTTAGACGACTAGAAAAAGGCCATTTTACAAACGACCTCCAAATCGATGAAATTAGTTCTGTTAGGACTGTATCACCAAAATATAGATAGAATTATTTTTTGAGAATTTTTGGACTTAATATGTGGCCCGGTAAATTAAAATGTACATTGAAATCAATTTTGAACGTTATATAATTTATATTTTTAATTTTAACGAAGACTGATCGAAATAGTCGAATTGGCTTACGGGACATATTCCATTGTGTCTGGAATAGGGGTATTCAGCTAGGGACGACACTCGTTGGGTTCTATTTGGAGTTCGAATGGAAAATTAACTTTTTGGAAAATTAAATTGAATTAAATTGTATTATTATACATATAAATATCCATTTTCTTTAACCCTAGGTCAAACGGGTCAACGCTTCACAATTTCTGCATCCACCCTTTCACAAAAACGATGGCCAAAGCGCTTCCAATTTTTAATCTGATTTCTCTCTCAATCTAGAAAATAAAATCCAGAAACTCTAAAGCAAATATCGTAGAGTTTTCGTAGATCTTCACAACCGTATATGTATGATCATCTACAATAGAGGGGGGCGCTTGAATTTCTATCTCCAACAGGCCGCCGTCGCACACATTTTAGGGGAGCAGGGGACCACCAGAGGCGAAGCTGCTCTGGCCGGAGGAGGCACGGGTCGGGGCGCACCTTGTGGTGCCAATGGATCATCGTCCGGTCAATCACAATGGCGGCACAGTGGCAGTTTTCGATCGAAGAACGGGTTATAGACTTCAGAGGCTCCAGAACGATGAGCACTGTGTTTTTATAAATGGTTTATTTAATTTAGTAATTAAGTAAATTTCTGATTTTAAATAACATTGTATAAAAATATGACTTGTATTATTAATATCTTTGGTTTAAAAATATGATTTTTAAAAATATATAAAACAATTTAAAAATATGATTTTTAAAAATTTATAGAATGGTTTAAAAATATGATATTTAAAAAAAATATAGAGTGGTTTAAAAATATGATTTTTAAATATATGAATAGCGTTGTTTATAAATGTGATTGTGAAACAGATTGCGTTTGAATCACATTGAAGCGAATTGGAACAAATCTAGAAGCGTAGCGGAATCCAAACTGTCCAATAAACAATGGTGGTGTGGAAACCAATGTGAGAACACCTTCTCACTTAACTATTTTTTTATGTAATTATATCATAGGTTGCAGACGGGGCTTAGTAGCTCCTGACACTATTTTTGTACAAACCATGCTTGATTGATTGTTTGGATTGTGATTGGGATTGTCATTGATTGATATTGTTTTATATAAAATTATTTATATACAATGTATATAAAAGTTATAATAAAAAGAAAAGAAAATAAATATTCATTTACAAATCGGACGGTTTGTTTATGTACAACCATTTAACTGATATTGATTGGGACAATAAATTTTACACATCGCCCAACTGCACAAATAATAAACAGTATTTGCTGGTTGAAACCCCACACGGGTATTGGGATGATATTTGACATACGCTAATCCCAATTGTTTAGCTGTATGTCAATCAATGGGTTGACAGACCGTATAAGCGTTATTTATTTATTTATTTATTTATTTATTTTAATACTTATTCAGTTGTCAAATGAAATATGGATGTTGTATAAATGTTTAATGATTGTTTATCATTATTGTTGTATACATGCTATGTATGAAATCTATATAAGTGCAATTGTATGGTAATTGATTGAGTCTGATTCCAGTTTAGAATTAACGAATATTTTAAAATAATATTCAGTGAATAATCAAAATGTGATTTTGATGTCCGATTTTGGATGGACGCGAATATAGTGAAATGTGTAGCCGTGTTAAGTAGTTAAATGCCATTTTAACAAGAACGGGATTTTCTATCGATTTTATTCATTTTATAATGAATATCAAAAAGTGAATTCAAAATCTGATATTTTGAAAATATTATCATTTTAATATTACAATGATATGGAATATTAAATTTTGATTTGAAAATTGAAATGAAATCGTTTTAAAATGAATTTAAAACAAATTTATAAAGGAATATTCGGTTTTGATTTGAAAATTGAAATGAAATTGAAATCGTTTAAAAATGAATTTAAAACAAATATATTAAGGAATATTCAATTTTGATTTGAAAATTGAAATGGAATTTAAATCGTTTTAAAATGAATTTAAAACAAATTTATATAGAATGTTCAGTTTTGATTTAAAATCGAAAAAGTCGTTTTAAAAATGAACTTATAACGAATTCATACAAAACGATTTAAATGGAAATCGACTATATATATATTATATATATATAATGCCATGAATAGAACGCGCCACACAACGACCGTTCGCAAATTTCGACCATTAACTTCAGATTGATGTAACGGGAGATCCGACCGTCGGATTCTCCTGAAACCAGAACCGTTGGGTTCGTATCGAAAAGAGCTTTCCGAAGGATATAAGAGATTTAAATTTGAATGGTCGAATTTTAAGATATATCCAAATCAAATTTAGAAAAGGTTGCTCTGGATGCAATTCGGTGGCCATTATTGGAAACTGACCGAAATGGCGATATTAAAATTACTAAAAATATAGGAAAATTATCAAAAATCATAATAAATGATTTGGATGAAAAATTAAAGTTTTGAAAAGTTAAAAATATATTTTTATCGAGAAAAACTAGTTAAAAACCAGAATAAAAACCCAATTATTTTTAGAAATAATAAAATGGATTTGTAATGGGGATTAAAATAACTAGAATTTTCCAACTAATAAATTGGAATGGAAATTATCTTCGGATATTTCGATATTGGATTGCGTAATTATACAGATATTGTTGAGGAATTTGGAAGATATATATATCGTTATTCCCAATACGATATTTGCTGATTTCAGAATTTGATATTGAATATAAGCCGATGCAATTTCTATTCAAAGCCCTGTGTTTAATATCAAATTGGATTTTGGGTTTTTCGTGAGTGGTGTCTTTATTAACACTGTTCTTAAACCCCGATAAGAAAAGAACGAATCTTTTAAATAAGATTTAGTGAAATGCACCAATTAATTAATATTTAATTGGAATTGAAATGAAATTGGATTTTTGGGTTTATCGTGAATGGTGTTTTAAATAAGACTTGTTCTTTAACCCAACTAACAGTGAAGAGATGATTTGGAATTTATAAATCTTTTTATGAAGATTTTATGGAAATCTTCCGAAGTAAAATTTTCTAATTTAATATATTAAATTGGAATTGAATGAATTTCGATTTGACAACAGTCAAAGTGAGCTTCGGTGGAGGAAGATTGTTAATGTATATGGAATTTAAAAGGCTTTGTCGTTATTCCATTTATATTATTAGTCGGATACAGAAATTGATATCGATTATATATCGATCTGTTTTCCATGAAGATTCCATAATTAATGGAATGTGATTTTGGGTTTATCGTGAACTGTGTTTTAAATGACATTAGTTCTTTAACCCGGTAAATGATAGTATTAATTTTCCTAAAAGTTAAATGATCGTAAAGTAATGATTTATGATATTAAAACTAAGTTGGAGTTTTAATGAATCTTTAATTAGATTGAAAAGTTAATGTGATAATTAAATTGGCCAAATTTTGATAAGTGATTGAGAATGGAATATTACCAGTTTACTGTAGGCGATAGTTAGATCTTTAATTAGATTTGAACGTGAAATGGTAATTAAATTTATCGATAACACTGTGGGTGTTAGATATGGAGTATTACCAGTTTTTCTTCATGGGATGAATAGGTCGGGATTGGGACTAATAAATAAATGATTA
Organism: Allium sativum; assembly: GCA_030737875.1. Lineage (NCBI taxonomy): Eukaryota > Viridiplantae > Streptophyta > Magnoliopsida > Asparagales > Amaryllidaceae > Allium > Allium sativum. The sequence continues at coordinate 140,211,006 of CM060912.1, forward strand.
CTTCGGTAAAGTTCGCTAATCCCGACTAGTTGATAAACCTTAATTTGGTTTAGAATTGTGAAAGGATAAAATCAGATCTTTTGAATTGATATCAAAAAGGAAGATTAAAGAATAAATTTAAAAGAATTTATCTTTGATGAAATTAATGAGAGCCTTTGCCTAAAGATGAGAATATTTGAATAAAAGAACATTCTAGATGGGAATGAGGCGCATGTTGCATTTTTATAGCACTTGTTTATACAATAAGTGAGTTATTCGGAAAGTCCGGGTATATCCCATTCTGAATAATTGATACGATGACTAAATGTCGACGATGAAGATGGTGGTTGAAGACCGGAGATCTTCACATCATTTGGATGATTACTGATGTCTTGATTGGGCTGTACACCTGAGACAAGGTAATAAGTGGTGATCATCTAGACATACTTGGAGATCGACCGGATATGCGAGGACCTCTCTCCTTTATTGGACATATGGGACGAGGAATAAGGTGCCTCCGGTTTCGTTCAAACCCAGAACGGACTTGCAAATGGATGGTATGTCTGACATTGTATTCCTTTATACTGTATTCGTTGAACTCTGCTAAATATACATATGTTTGGTGGCAGAGAATTTATTCTCTTGCTTAACACCCTTCTTTGCGATGTATGAGCTTAGAGGTTATATATTAGAAGAAATCAGTGGTGTTGTATGGATTGAAAGTGTGGCATGCTGAGTGGCATGTGATCAAGGCTTTTGTTGAAAAGCAGAGCCTTGTGGTTGATGATCAAAGCGCGACTTTAAATAGCATATCTTTGTTTATAGCATTAATTCGCGAGCTTCACACCCCGGTATGAACCAGAAACGGGATGAAGGATGGCAGGGATGACATGCGTTTCTTTCTAGTTAGGAGTGGTGTCATGGTATAGAGCCAATACATTTTTACTTATATGGATGATGGATAACGAGGTACCTCAGATTTGAGTCCCTGGTCGCTCTTGATTTACGTCCTATAGGGCGGAATTGTTCAGGAATTGCCAATCCTCAAAAGTAAGAGAGGACTGATCATGCATTTTCCTATGTGCAGTTGCGGCTATATCGTGGGGATCGGGATAGAGAGTTTCGAATTCGGTAAGGAAGATCCCTTGCCTTGGTTCATGATGGAAATCCAATTTCCGATACGACATCGTGTAGTTTTAATTGTAGAACTAGTATGGCGACATGATATATGGTACCCATGCCGTCTAAGATTGATACATTTATATTTGAAGTTGTTTTTAACACTATGCACTAATAATAGTATCATATGAATTTTTTTATACGTATCAAGCATATTTTGGCGATTATATCATAAAACTCTATCCTTCGGTTTGCGTTGCGTTGTGTGGTGGGACTTGAGTCTTATAATGGCTTCATTTTTCCAAAAAGCATTGCATTATTTGTTTTATGCATTGGTATTCTTGGGGGAAAACCTGTTCCGTGTTATACGGCGTGGTCCCCTGATTTACTCTATTTTAAAGTAAGGTTTTATTAACCGTTTTAAGTTCTCACACCAGTCCCATGACTGACTCAGAGTTTATTGTTTCTACCTAAACTCTGGATGCCCATATTTTCCACACGGACAGTCAGTTGTTTTAGTTTTGCAGATTTCTATTTTCACAGGATCCTGGTTTGCAGCTGGAGCTATATTCAGAAAGCTTTATGTCCATGTATTTCTTTCAGTTGTGTTATGTATTATTTTTCCACTGCTATGTAATGTGTTTTAATCTATTATATTTTTCAATGTGTAATATTTGTTTATACTCTATTATATTATTGTACTCTGATGTAAATCGTTGTAATAACAATGAAATGTTCTGTCGTTTGGGTTCCGATTAGTCTTGTTATCAAAGCAGTCCGCCTTCTTGTTCAGTTTAGGCCGGCCGGAAAGTTCGGGTTGCTATAGTTTGGTATCAGAGTTTTGGTTTACAAAGCTCGAGAACAAGACACATTAGAGCCGGATGAAACAATTAATCAGAGATAGGATTAGTAATGTCCTATAAGAATAACTCGTTAGAGATAGGATCAGTAGTTTTCTAGAACAAGCTTGAAGAGTACTATTTATAAAAAAAACACTTTGATTTTGAAAAGTATATCATATTATACATATTTGAATATTTATTTTAAATTGATTTTGCACTATCAGGTATAAGTAGATTTTGCATATACGCCTTGCAAACATGTATACGAAGCCTCAAATATATTTTGTAGATATAGAATCACACTTTAGTCGCCGGAGATGGTTCTGATGATGAAGCTTCATCATCAAAGTCTATGTTCGAGTTTCGAAGGTGAATATCTTTGTAATTTCCAACTGACTGGTGTGAGAACCAAAACTTAGCTAGAATTTATTGATTGCGATTTGGCCTTGAAAATATGATTTTGAGTATATATTAAAGTTATATGTTTGAAAATTTAATCAACTAATTGATCGATGGTTGTGACGTGTGACTGTTAGTTTAACCAATTGGAATGATCAAACCAATACGTGAATGGAAGGTAAATTTAGCCAAATCGAATCAAATATTGAACTAAATTGAAAAGTGATTGGAATTGCAAACATACACATGTATATATATTGAACAGGTCATAGCATGGAAGCTAAGAAGAGTAATAAAACTGTATGCCCGACAAATAGGTACATGTTTACTGTATTTCTTGGGTTTTGATGATTTTATGAGCCGATTGGCTTTTTCTTTTTTTGGATTGATGAGGGCCCTACGAGGCAAGTTGTGGCTTTACCGATCACCCCTTACAAAGGAGGTTATGGCGAAATTTTTCGAAAATTTAGGGTGTTAGCCAAATTTTTGAAAAAATTAGAAAATTCTTAGAAACTGAAAAGTTGAAGAATGAAAGCCAGAATGAAAGTTGAGTTGGTTAGTTAAACAACTTTCAGCTCCGTTCCTTTCCAAGGACGAAAAGATTTTAAGTGGGGGAGATTGTAACAATCCTGATTTTCAAAACAAATTAAATTTTTTTATTTTAGCTATTTTAATGGGTTTTGAATATTTAAAGTGATTTATTATAAATAATAATGACTAAAAATTTATTTTAATCGAAGTTAGAGTGTATAAATTTATTTTAATTATAAAACGAGCTTGAAATGGTGCAGTAGTTTAAAATTCGATTTTACTTCAAATGAATATACAGAATTCAAAATAAATCAGATTTCAATAAAACCAGAAATATTTGAATATGTTTAATAATATCTTTCTAACTAATGTTAAAAATCCAGATTTCCTAATACAAATTAAAAGTTATGTCCAGTTTAAAATTTAAAATAGTCGCTATGGAATATATATATATATATATATAGCCCTTAATAATTTTCAAAAAAAATATAGCCCTTAATAATAGCCATTTTGCAAAAAATCTCCGTTTTTGACGAAACTACTTTTGTTGGATCCGGAATGTCAAATTATTGTTATATTCCAATTTTCATAAATTTTGAAATTAATATGTGAACGTGGTGAATTTAAACGTTTGGTAGTTTCAGTTTGAATTTAATCGACTGGAGGAAGGTCATTTTACAAACGGCCTCCAAATTCGACTAAATTAGTTTAGTTAGGATCGTATCGTCAAAACATACCTAGAATTATTTTTAAAGGATTTTTGGAGTCAGTATGTGACCCCGATAAATTGAAATGTACATTGAAATCAATTCTGAACGTTATATTAATTTATATTTTAATTTTAACAAAAACCGATCGAAACAGTCGAATTGGCTTACGGGACATATTACATTGTGTCCAAAATAGGGGTATTTAGCCAGCGACGACACTCGTTGGGTTCCATTTGGAGTTCGAATGGAAAAGAAACTTGTTGAAAAATTGAATTAAATTATTATATATATAAATATCCATTTTCTTTAACCCTAAATCTAACGGGTCAACCCTTCACAATTTCCGCCTCCACCCTTTCATAAAACGACGGCCAAACTGCTCCCATTTTTAATCCAATTTCTCTCTCAATCTAGACAATAAAATCCAGAAACTCAAACGCAAATATCGTAGAGTTTTCGTAGATCTTCACAAGCGTATATGTATGATCATCTACAATGGAGTGGGGCACTCGAATTTCTATCTCCAACAGGCCGTTGTCGCAAGGCTTTAGGGAGTAGAGGACCAGCGAAGGCAAAGCTACTCTGGCCGGAGGAGGCGCGAGCCGAGGCGCACCTCGTGGTGCCAATGGATCGTCGTCCGGTCAACCACAGTGGCGGCGCAGCGGCGGTTTTCGATCGAAGAATGGGTTACAGACTTCAGAGGCTCTAGAACAATGAGCAGCGAGTTTTTTTGTACATATAAATGGTTTATTTAATTTAGTAATTAAGTAAATTTCTGATATTAAATAACATTTCATAAAAATATGACTTGTATTATTAATAACTTTGGTTTAAAAATATGATTTTTAAAAATATATAGAACGATTTAAAAATATGATTTTTAAAAATATATAAAACGGTTTAAAAATATGATTTTTTTTAAATATAGAACGGTTTAAAAATATGATTATTAAATATATGAATAACATTGTTTATAAATGTGATTGTGAAACAGATTGCGTTCGAATCACGATGAAGCGAACTGGAGCAAATCTGGAAGCCAAGCGGAGTCCAAACCGTCCAATAAACAACGACGCAGTGGAAACCAACGTGAGAACACCTTCTCACTCAACTATTTTTGTAATTTAATTATATCATAGGTTGCAGACCGGGCTTAGTAGCTCCTGACACTATTTTTGTACAAACCATGGTTGATCGTTTGTTTGGATTGTGATTGGGATTGTCATTGATTGATATTGTTGTATATAAAATTATTTATTTAAAATGTATATAAAAATTATAATGAAAAGAAAAGAAAATAAATATTAATTTACATATCGGACGATTTGTTTGTGTACACCCATTTAACTAATATTGATTGGGACGATAAATTTCACACATCGCCCAACTACATAAATAATAAACAATATTTGTTGGTTGAAACCCCACATGGGTATTGGGATGATATTTGACATACACTAATCCTAATTGTTTAGCTGTATGTCAATCAATGGGTTGACAGACCGTATAGTGTTATTTATTTATTTATTTTAATGCTCATACAGTTGTAAAATGAAATCTAGATGTTGTATGAATTTTTAATGATTGTTTATCATTATTGTCGTATACATGCGATGTATGAAATCCATATAACTGAAATTATATGGTAATAGATTGAGTCTGATTCCAGTTCCGAATTAACCAATATTTTAAAATAATATTCAGTGAATAATCAAAATGTGATTTTGATGTCCGATTTTGGATGGACATGAAAATAGTGAAATGTGAAGCCGTGTTAAGTAGTTAAACGCCATTTTAACACGAGTGAGATTTTCTGTCGGTTTTATTCATTTTATAATGAATATCAAAAAGTGAATTCAAAATCTGATATTTTGAAAATATTATCATTTTAATATTATAATGATATGGAATATTCAATTTTGATTTGAAAATTGAAATGAAATTGAAATCGTTTTAAAATGAATTTAAAACAAATTTTTAAAGGAATATTCAATTTTGATTTAAAAATTGAAATGAAATTGAAATCGTTTAAAAATGAATTTAAAACGAATATATTAAGGAATATTCAATTTTGATTATAAAATTGAAATGAAATTGAAATCGTTTTAAAATGAATTTAAAACGAATTTATAAAGGAATGTTCAGTTTTGATTAAAAATAGAAATGGAAGTGGAAATTGTTTTTAAGAAATTTAAATCGAATTCATAAAGTACGATTTAAATGGAAATCGACTATATATATATATATATTATATATATAATGGCCTGAATAGAATGCGCCGCGCAGCGACCGTTCGTGAATTTCGACCGTTAACTTCAAATTGATGTAACAGGAGATCCGACTGTCGGATTCTCCTAAAACCGGAACCATTAGGTTCGTATCGAAAAGAGCTTTCCAATGGATATATGATATTTAAATTTGAATGGTCGGATTTTAAGATATGTCCAAATCAAATTCAGAAAAGGTCGCTATGGATGCAGTTCGGTGGCCGTTATTGGAAACCGACCGAAATAGCGATATTAAAATTATTAAAAATATGGGAAAATTATCAAAAATCATAATAAATGATTTGGAAATAATTTTGATGAAAAATTCCTATTTTGAAAAGATAAAAATATATTTTTATCGAGAAGAACTATTTAAAAACTAGAATAAAAAATCCGATTATTTTTAGAAATAATAAAATGGATTTGTAAATGGGGTTTAAAATAGCTAGAATTTTACAACTAATAAATTGGAATGGATTTGGAATGGAAATTTTCTTTGGATATTTCGATATTGGATTCCGTGATTATACAAATATTGTTGAGGAATTTGGAAGATATATATATATATATATATATATATATCGTTATTCCCAATATGATATTTGTTGATTTCAGAATTTGATATTCAGAGTTTGATATTGTGTGAAGAGCCGCAACTTCCCCGTAAAGGAAAGCGTCGGATAGTTCGAGAACAAACCACAGCAGAACGCATATAGAAGAACATTTCATTGTATATTACAACAATGCATCAGATTACAAGAATATACAGAGTATAAATGAATATTACACAGAAATATCAGAGATTTAAATTACATTTAAATACATAGCAGCGGAAAATAATACAATACACAACTAGAATGAGATATACGGATACAAAGCTTTCCGGATATCGTTCCAGCTGTAAACCAGGATCCTGTGAATATAAATCTGCAAAACCAAAACTACTAGCTGCCCGTGTCAAAATAAGGGCACCCAGAGTTTAGGTTAAAACAATAAACTCCAGGTCAGTCATGTGACTGGTGTGAGAACTAAAACAGTTATTAATCTTTATTTTAAATCATTAGGTAAATCAAGGGACCACGCCGTATAACACGGAACGGGTTTCCTCCCAAGAATACCAGTGCATAAAACAAACAGCGCAATGCTAAATAAAGAAAAATGAAGCTGTTATAAGACCCAGGTCCCATCACACAATGCAACGCAGTCGAGGATAGGGTTTTCCCTTATAACAGCCAAAGAATGCTTGATACGTTTAAAACAAATCATTTGATACTATTATAAGTGCATAGTGTATAAAACACTTCAAATCATAAGTATCAATCATAGGCGGCATGAGCGCCCCATCCCACTATGTCGCCATATATAGGATATACAATCAAAACCGCAATTGTCACGTATTTGGAAATTGGATTTCCATCTATGAACCGAGGCAAAAGATAGTCCTCAACCGATTCGAGACTGCCTAGTCCGAGTCTCAGGATCAGAGCTCGAGTGACCCTTGGATCGTCAGGGCCGGTCCACACGGAGTGGATTAAAATGCCTGAACATGCGTTTCTCCGCCCTATGGGGCGTAAACGAGCCAACTAAATGACTCCATCGGTTCGAGAACGACCGATCAATCCGAGGCGCCTCGCAACAGCAACAACCACATAAGTCAAACTCGTCAGGGCGTGTAAAACCACTGACGCCACTTCTAACTAGGAAGAAACGCATGCCCTCCCTGAGGTCCATCTCCCGTTTTTGGTTCATACCTGGTGTGAAACACGCGAGGTAAACGTTACACAAAGCTACGCCACAAAGGCCGTGCTTTGATCATCACCACAAGACTTTGCTTTTCAACAGAAGCCTTGATCATTTGCATCTTAGCATGCCACACAGGCAAACCATTCTATGCAACCGATATCAGTCACACAGAATGAAATCCGATGTCAGACACACAGTCCATTTACAAGTCCGTTCTGGGTCTGAACGAAACCGGAGGCACCTAGTACCCCGCATATCCATCGATCTCCAAGTACGTCTGGACGATCACTAACTGTTTCCATCTTCTTGGGTGTACAGCCCAATCAAGATCATCAGTAATTACCCAAACGACGTGAAGACCTCCGGTCTTCGACCATCGTCTTCATCTTCGACTAATCGTCGTATCAGTTGTTCAGAATGGGATAAACCCGGCCTTTCCGAATAACTCGCGTATATATTATAAAAGTGTTACACAAACACAACATACGCCTCATTCCAATTCATTAGTCACTAACCGTAAATTAATCAAGAGAATAATTTCCCAAATCTTAACCCCGAAGGCCGAAACCAACATCAGATCAATATCCAGAAAACCATTCTGCTTGGCTAACCGACAGTTAGTTTCTAAATTTCACATTCAAATCTAATTAAAGATTTAACTATCGCCTGGAGCAAAACTGGTGATACTCCATTCTCGATTCTTTTCAATCTAATTAAAGATTCATTAAAACTCCACTTAGTTTTAATCTGTGACTGGGTTAAAGAATCAGTGTCATTTAAAACACGGTTCACGATAAACCCAAAGTCACATCCCATTAATTATCGGGTTAAAGAACAAGTGTTATTTAAAACACTGTTCACGATAAACCCAAAAATCAATATTCATTCAATTCCAATTAAATATTATTTAATTGGTACACTTCATTAAATCTAAATCAAAAGATTTAATCTTTTCTCAACTGGGTTCAAGAACAGTGTTAGTGAAGACACCATTCACGACAAACCCAAATCACATTCATTAATTATCGGGTTAAAGAACAAGTGTTATTTAAAACACTGTTCACGATAAACCCAAAAATCAATATTCATTCAATTCCAATTAAATATTATTTAATTGGTACACTTCATTAAATCTAAATCAAAAGATTTAATCTTTTCTCAATTGGGTTCAAGAACAGTGTTAGTGAAGACACCATTCACGACAAACCCAAATCACATTCATTAATTATCGGGTTAAAGAACAAGTGTTATTTAAAACACTGTTCACGATAAACCCAAAATTCAATATTCATTCAATTCCAATTAAATATCATTTAATTGGTACACTTCATTAAATCTAAATCAAAAGATTTAATCTTTTCTCAACTGGGTTCAAGAACAGTGTTAGTGAAGACACCATTCACGACAAACCCAAATCCCATTTGATATTCAATATAAGGCTCTGAATAGAAAATATATCGGCTTATATTCAATATCAAATTCTACGATTAACAAATGTCGTATTTGAAATAACGATATAAATATATATCTTTCAAATTTCCATAACCACACCTGTAATATCACGAATTCCAACATCGAAATATTCCGAAGACAATTTCGATTCAAATCCACTCCAATGCAATCATTGGAAATTTTGGTTATTTTCAAAACCATTTCAAATTCAATTTATTTATTTAAAAATAAATAGAATTATAATTCTAGTTCAAAACTAGTTCATTTCGATAAAAATCTATTTTTATCTTTTCAAATATGGAGTTTTTCATCCCAAACTTTCACAAATCATTTCTTATGATTTTACACAAATTATTACTATTTTTAATAATTTTATCAAGGCCCGTACAGTCGATTTCCATCAATGGCCATCGAACTGCACTTACAGCGACCTTTTTCGAATTTGATTTGGACGTGTCTCCAAATCCAACCGTTAGATTTCAAATTTCTCACATTCGTTAGAAAGCTCTTTTCGATACGAACCCAACGGTTCCGGTTTTAGGAGAATCCGACGGTCGGATCTCCCGTAATGCCCGTTTGAAATAAATGGTCGAAATTCGCGAACTGCCGCGGCGCGGCGCGTTCTATTCAGGCCATTATATTATATATAATATATATATAATATATATATCGTCGATTTCTATTTAAAACGAATTATATAAATAGTTTTGAATTCGTTTCAAAAACATTTTCAACTTCCATTTCAATTCAAATCAAAATTGAATTCTTCTTTATAAATTCGTTTTAAAATCCATTTCTATTCAATTCAAATTTCAATTCAATTTGAATTTATTTCACTTCGCTTTCAATTCAATTCGAATTCGTTTTCAATTCAATTCATTTCGAAATCGTTTTCAATTCAATTCATTTCGAAATCGTTTTCAATTCAATTCATTTCGAAATCGTTTTATTTTCAATTCATTTCGAAATCGTTTTCAATTCAATTCATTTCGAAATCGTTTTCAATTCAATTCATTTCGAAATCGTTTTCAATTCAATTCATTTCGAAATCGTTTTATTTTCAATTCATTTCGAAATCGTTTTCAATTCAATTCATTTCGAAATCGTTTTCAATTCAATTCATTTCGAAATCGTTTTCAATTCAATTCATTTCGAAATCGTTTTCAATTCAATTCATTTCGAAATCGTTTTCAATTCAATTCATTTCGAAATCGTTTTCAATTCAATTCATTTCGAAATCGTTTTCAATTCAATTCATTTCGAAATCGTTTTCAATTCAATTCATTTCGAAATCGTTTTCAATTCAATTCATTTCGAAATCGTTTTATTTTCAATTCATTTCGAAATCGTTTTATTCAATTCATTTCAAAATATTTCAATTCAATTCATTTCAAAATATTCGATTTCAATTCAATTCATTTCAAAATATTCGATTTCGAAATCACTTTTCAATATTCATTTTAAAATGAATAAAATCGATATAAATATCGTTCACGTCAAAATGGCGTCAATCTAATCCTCACGGCTTCACATATTTCTATTTTCAAATATTCTATTTCAAATATTCCTATTTCAAATATTTCTTTTTTTTTTTGAAACTGGAATGAGGCCCAATCAATTACCATATAATGTTAATTATATGGATTTTCTACAACACATGTATATATCAACAACGATGAATAATCAACCATCAACCAAAGTGCACTACACTGTATAAGCATCAAATATAGACATTTAACGCTTATAGCAGCTTGTCAATCAATCAATCGACATATTTAATCAATCAGGATGAGTGAACTTCAAATTTCATCCTAACACCCGTGTGGGGTTTCAAACAATCAAACACATATTTTATTTGTGCAGTTAGGCGATGTGTAAAATTTATCGACCCAATCAACGTCATTCAAATAGGTGTACATAAACACACCGTCTGGTTTGTAAATGAATATTTATTTATTCACATTCACGTTAAAAATTATATTTTTAACGATAACACATTTTATTTTAACATATGAATTTCTATTCAGTTCATTCGTTAAATAAAATGCTATTTTTATTTTTTTTTCTAACTTATTTTAGAAAATTTCGGCGGCATAACGGCACGATACTAGAAACGGGACAAGGCCTAGCCTTATCCCCGGTCTAGTGAAGGCCCACGCCATTCACACATCAATCAAATCAATTCGTTATGCAAACCACAAACTTTGAAGTAAGGATCTAACCTAGCCTTACTCCTTCGCCTTATAACGGCGCACGTCTAATCCTAACCAATTTATCGATTCGATTTTTCACACCACAAACCACATTCAAACCAATATCGCAATCAATCACCAAACAGTCAAACAAACAAGTCCATGGTCTGTGGACGATTGTGTCGGGTGCTACTAAGCACCGTCTGCATCCTAGTATATATATATAACTAGAAATAAAATAGAAAGGTGAGAAATTCTCACCAATAGCTATCCTAGCTCCGCGGCTCTTCATTGATAGAAATCTTCACCAATCTCGCCTTTTATCGCTTTCGTCGCCCGTATTCTCTACATATGTAAAAATCGAATTTTTACTATGTTATTCAATATATAAAAATCGAATTTTTATTTCAAAGTTCAATATATAAAAATCGAATTTTTAGTTCAAAGTTCAATATATAAAAATCGAATTTTTAGTTCAAAGTTCAATATATAAAAATCGAATTTTTAGTTCAAAGTTCAATATATAAAAATCGAATTTTTAGTTCAAAGTTCAATATATAAAAATCGAATTTTTAGTTCAAAGTTCAATATATAAAAATCGAATTTTTAGTTCAAAGTTCAATATATAAAAATCCTATTTTTCTATCGAAGTTCAATATATAAAAATCTCGCCTTTTTAAATTCAAAGATTTCACCTTTTCAAATTTCATCACTTGATTTCAATGTATATAAAATAAAAATCAGATTTTTATTTCGCCACATATACAAAGGTGATATTTTTAACTTCTCTATCCTATAAAGATTATATTTTTAATACTTTAAAAATATAAAAATCATATTTTTAATATTCCTATATAGTAAAGATTATATTTTTATTTCGATTTAAACAATACAAAAATTATATTTTCAAAGCAAATTCATTTTTTAAACCATAAAGTAAAATCAGTTTTTATTCATAAAAAAAAACAGTTTTAACAAAATATAAAAATCAGTTTTTTGCAATATACATAAATCAGTTTTTACAATATAAAAAAACAGTTTTAACAAAATATAAAAAATCAGTTTTTGCAATTCTTATAAAATCAGTTTTACATTTCTAATAAAATCAGTTTTTAAAATAAAACTATAATCAGTTTTTAAAATAAAACTATAATCAGTTTTTATTTTAAAATAAATAAATAAAAAAAAAAAAAATCAGAATTAACTTACAGGGGGGGCTGTAGCGAGGTCGGCGCCGGGGGCTTCGATCTAGGGCGTCGGATGTGGGTCAGGGGCAGGCGGCGGTCTCGGGTTCGTGGCGTGCGATGGGATTCGACTGGGGGGGGCGATGGCTTCGAGGAGTTCGAACGAGGTGGAGGGAGGACGCGAGGTCTTCGTCGGCGATGTCTCGAAGCGGCGATGGATCGGCGGGCGGATGGTGGCGATCGCCAAGGGGGCGGCGGGCGAGTCCGATCCCCTTTCTCTTCCTTTTTTTTTTTTTATTTGATTCTGAGAAGAAGAAAAAATAAACGGGGGGGGGGGGGGCCTGATATAAGGGAAGAGGGTTTAATTAAATTTTTATATTTATTTATTTTATTATTTTATTTTTAAAAGTTGACTTTTACATACGACCTCTAACCGAGGCCCACCGCCTGTCGTCCATAGCGTTTTACCCCCATTCCGAACACAATGGGATATGTATCGCAAGCTGGTTTGATCGTTACCATCGGTTTCCTTTTGAATTTTCATTTAAATCACTATATTGAATTTTAAACGTACATTTCAAATTACCGGGGTCACATACTAACTAGAAAAATTCCAGAAAAATATTTTCTAGCTTCGTATTGACGATACGGTCCTAACAAAACTAGTTTCGTTGAATTCTGAGACCGTTGGAAAAATGGCCAATTTCCAGTCGATTAAAATCAACTGAAATGGTCAAAACACGTTTTCCTATGCCACGCTCACATATTGATTCGAAAAATTATGAAATTTGAAACCTAGCGATAACTTGACACTGCGGATCCAACAAAAGTGGTTTCGTCGAAATCCGAGGTCATTTGCAAAATGTCCATTTTTAAGGGCCTGAATTCCATAGCGACTATTCCTAATTTTAAACTGGACATATCTTATCATTTCTAAGATGAAATCTTAGTTTGTTAACTTCGTTACAAAGATATAGTTATACAGATTCAAATATTTCTTGTTTCGTTCGATTCTGACTTATATTGAATTCTGTATATTCATTTGAAATTAGAAATCGAATTTTCGAACTACCGCGCCATTTTCAATTCTATTTATAATTATATATAAATATTTATATTCTAACGACGACGTATATAAATATATACGTCGAATTATATTCAAAATAAATTTATTGTCGATATTATTTAAAATAATTCATTTTAAATAATCAAAATTAGCTAAAATTGCAAAAATAAAATTTTTAAACTGGCCCAGATTTTACGGGTTGTTACAATCTCCCCCACTTAAAACTTTTCGTCCCCGAAAAGGAACAAAGTCGAAAGTGGTTTGATTAATCAACTCTACGCTCGATCTAACTTCCATTCTCCAACTTTTCAGTTTCTGAGAATTTTCAAAATTTCAAAAATTTGGCTAACACTCTAAATTTTCGAAAAATTTCGCCATAACCTCCCCTGCACCGGGAGCATCGGGGAATTTTAAATAGCTTCCCCGGTCCTTCAGATCTCAAAAAGAAAAAGAAAAAGCCAAGCGGCTAGCCAATAGGCTCACAAAATCATCATCACCCAAACAAAACAGGAAATTATGTAGTAAACATGTACCTATTTGTCGGGCAAACAAATTTTATTCTCTGGCTCTAGCCTCCTTGCTATGACCTGTTCAATATATATATGTATATGCAAGCAAATGCGACCAAATTTCAATACAAGTCAATATTTGATTCAGTTAGGCATAATGGTTCAAAATTATCAAACAAACTAAACAAACAACACAAACATCAATCAATTAGTGAATTAGAGTTTCAAATTCATAATTTGATACATATACAAAAATCATGTTTTTAATGCCAATTCACAACAATGTGTTCTAACTATATTAGTTTTGGTTCTCACACCAGTCTAATGGAAATATATAGATAATCACACCTTCGTTACTCGAACATGAATACTAATGACAACTAGTCAATCATCAGCATCATCCTCGGGCTACTAGAGTATGATTCTATATCTATCCAATATATTAAAACTTCGAATATACGTTCATGACGCGTATACGCGAAATCTATATATACTCGATTGTCCATATTCAAAATAAATAATCAAATACGAATAATTGATTTAAATTTTCAAAACGAAATTTGTTTTCATTTGAAAGAAATATACTCTTCACACTCGTTCTAGGATACTACTGATCCTATCTCTAACGAGTCATTCTAATTGGATATTACTAACCCAATATCTGATGAATTCTTTCGTATGTTTCTAATGTGTCTTGTTCTCTGCTTTGTAAACCAAAGCTCTGATACCAACTGTGAAGAGCCGCAACTTCCCCGTAAAGGAAAGCGTCGGATAGTTCGAGAACAAACCACAGCAGAACGCATATAGAAGAACATTTCATTGTATATTACAACAATGCATCAGATTACAAGAATATACAGAGTATAAATGAATATTACACAGAAATATCAGAGATTTAAATTACATTTAAATACATAGCAGCGGAAAATAATACAATACACAACTAGAATGAGATATACGGATACAAAGCTTTCCGGATATCGTTCCAGCTGTAAACCAGGATCCTGTGAATATAAATCTGCAAAACCAAAACTACTAGCTGCCCGTGTCAAAATAAGGGCACCCAGAGTTTAGGTTAAAACAATAAACTCCAGGTCAGTCATGTGACTGGTGTGAGAACTAAAACAGTTATTAATCTTTATTTTAAATCATTAGGTAAATCAAGGGACCACGCCGTATAACACGGAACGGGTTTCCTCCCAAGAATACCAGTGCATAAAACAAACAGCGCAATGCTAAATAAAGAAAAATGAAGCTGTTATAAGACCCAGGTCCCATCACACAATGCAACGCAGTCGAGGATAGGGTTTTCCCTTATAACAGCCAAAGAATGCTTGATACGTTTAAAACAAATCATTTGATACTATTATAAGTGCATAGTGTATAAAACACTTCAAATCATAAGTATCAATCATAGGCGGCATGAGCGCCCCATCCCACTATGTCGCCATATATAGGATATACAATCAAAACCGCAATTGTCACGTATTTGGAAATTGGATTTCCATCTATGAACCGAGGCAAAAGATAGTCCTCAACCGATTCGAGACTGCCTAGTCCGAGTCTCAGGATCAGAGCTCGAGTGACCCTTGGATCGTCAGGGCCGGTCCACACGGAGTGGATTAAAATGCCTGAACATGCGTTTCTCCGCCCTATGGGGCGTAAACGAGCCAACTAAATGACTCCATCGGTTCGAGAACGACCGATCAATCCGAGGCGCCTCGCAACAGCAACAACCACATAAGTCAAACTCGTCAGGGCGTGTAAAACCACTGACGCCACTTCTAACTAGGAAGAAACGCATGCCCTCCCTGAGGTCCATCTCCCGTTTTTGGTTCATACCTGGTGTGAAACACGCGAGGTAAACGTTACACAAAGCTACGCCACAAAGGCCGTGCTTTGATCATCACCACAAGACTTTGCTTTTCAACAGAAGCCTTGATCATTTGCATCTTAGCATGCCACACAGGCAAACCATTCTATGCAACCGATATCAGTCACACAGAATGAAATCCGATGTCAGACACACAGTCCATTTACAAGTCCGTTCTGGGTCTGAACGAAACCGGAGGCACCTAGTACCCCGCATATCCATCGATCTCCAAGTACGTCTGGACGATCACTAACTGTTTCCATCTTCTTGGGTGTACAGCCCAATCAAGATCATCAGTAATTACCCAAACGACGTGAAGACCTCCGGTCTTCGACCATCGTCTTCATCTTCGACTAATCGTCGTATCAGTTGTTCAGAATGGGATAAACCCGGCCTTTCCGAATAACTCGCGTATATATTATAAAAGTGTTACACAAACACAACATACGCCTCATTCCAATTCATTAGTCACTAACCGTAAATTAATCAAGAGAATAATTTCCCAAATCTTAACCCCGAAGGCCGAAACCAACATCAGATCAATATCCAGAAAACCATTCTGCTTGGCTAACCGACAGTTAGTTTCTAAATTTCACATTCAAATCTAATTAAAGATTTAACTATCGCCTGGAGCAAAACTGGTGATACTCCATTCTCGATTCTTTTCAATCTAATTAAAGATTCATTAAAACTCCACTTAGTTTTAATCTGTGACTGGGTTAAAGAATCAGTGTCATTTAAAACACGGTTCACGATAAACCCAAAGTCACATCCCATTAATTATCGGGTTAAAGAACAAGTGTTATTTAAAACACTGTTCACGATAAACCCAAAAATCAATATTCATTCAATTCCAATTAAATATTATTTAATTGGTACACTTCATTAAATCTAAATCAAAAGATTTAATCTTTTCTCAACTGGGTTCAAGAACAGTGTTAGTGAAGACACCATTCACGACAAACCCAAATCACATTCATTAATTATCGGGTTAAAGAACAAGTGTTATTTAAAACACTGTTCACGATAAACCCAAAAATCAATATTCATTCAATTCCAATTAAATATTATTTAATTGGTACACTTCATTAAATCTAAATCAAAAGATTTAATCTTTTCTCAATTGGGTTCAAGAACAGTGTTAGTGAAGACACCATTCACGACAAACCCAAATCACATTCATTAATTATCGGGTTAAAGAACAAGTGTTATTTAAAACACTGTTCACGATAAACCCAAAATTCAATATTCATTCAATTCCAATTAAATATCATTTAATTGGTACACTTCATTAAATCTAAATCAAAAGATTTAATCTTTTCTCAACTGGGTTCAAGAACAGTGTTAGTGAAGACACCATTCACGACAAACCCAAATCCCATTTGATATTCAATATAAGGCTCTGAATAGAAAATATATCGGCTTATATTCAATATCAAATTCTACGATTAACAAATGTCGTATTTGAAATAACGATATAAATATATATCTTTCAAATTTCCATAACCACACCTGTAATATCACGAATTCCAACATCGAAATATTCCGAAGACAATTTCGATTCAAATCCACTCCAATGCAATCATTGGAAATTTTGGTTATTTTCAAAACCATTTCAAATTCAATTTATTTATTTAAAAATAAATAGAATTATAATTCTAGTTCAAAACTAGTTCATTTCGATAAAAATCTATTTTTATCTTTTCAAATATGGAGTTTTTCATCCCAAACTTTCACAAATCATTTCTTATGATTTTACACAAATTATTACTATTTTTAATAATTTTATCAAGGCCCGTACAGTCGATTTCCATCAATGGCCATCGAACTGCACTTACAGCGACCTTTTTCGAATTTGATTTGGACGTGTCTCCAAATCCAACCGTTAGATTTCAAATTTCTCACATTCGTTAGAAAGCTCTTTTCGATACGAACCCAACGGTTCCGGTTTTAGGAGAATCCGACGGTCGGATCTCCCGTAATGCCCGTTTGAAATAAATGGTCGAAATTCGCGAACTGCCGCGGCGCGGCGCGTTCTATTCAGGCCATTATATTATATATAATATATATATAATATATATATCGTCGATTTCTATTTAAAACGAATTATATAAATAGTTTTGAATTCGTTTCAAAAACATTTTCAACTTCCATTTCAATTCAAATCAAAATTGAATTCTTCTTTATAAATTCGTTTTAAAATCCATTTCTATTCAATTCAAATTTCAATTCAATTTGAATTTATTTCACTTCGCTTTCAATTCAATTCGAATTCGTTTTCAATTCAATTCATTTCGAAATCGTTTTCAATTCAATTCATTTCGAAATCGTTTTCAATTCAATTCATTTCGAAATCGTTTTATTTTCAATTCATTTCGAAATCGTTTTCAATTCAATTCATTTCGAAATCGTTTTCAATTCAATTCATTTCGAAATCGTTTTCAATTCAATTCATTTCGAAATCGTTTTATTTTCAATTCATTTCGAAATCGTTTTCAATTCAATTCATTTCGAAATCGTTTTCAATTCAATTCATTTCGAAATCGTTTTCAATTCAATTCATTTCGAAATCGTTTTCAATTCAATTCATTTCGAAATCGTTTTCAATTCAATTCATTTCGAAATCGTTTTCAATTCAATTCATTTCGAAATCGTTTTCAATTCAATTCATTTCGAAATCGTTTTCAATTCAATTCATTTCGAAATCGTTTTATTTTCAATTCATTTCGAAATCGTTTTATTCAATTCATTTCAAAATATTTCAATTCAATTCATTTCAAAATATTCGATTTCAATTCAATTCATTTCAAAATATTCGATTTCGAAATCACTTTTCAATATTCATTTTAAAATGAATAAAATCGATATAAATATCGTTCACGTCAAAATGGCGTCAATCTAATCCTCACGGCTTCACATATTTCTATTTTCAAATATTCTATTTCAAATATTCCTATTTCAAATATTTCTTTTTTTTTTTGAAACTGGAATGAGGCCCAATCAATTACCATATAATGTTAATTATATGGATTTTCTACAACACATGTATATATCAACAACGATGAATAATCAACCATCAACCAAAGTGCACTACACTGTATAAGCATCAAATATAGACATTTAACGCTTATAGCAGCTTGTCAATCAATCAATCGACATATTTAATCAATCAGGATGAGTGAACTTCAAATTTCATCCTAACACCCGTGTGGGGTTTCAAACAATCAAACACATATTTTATTTGTGCAGTTAGGCGATGTGTAAAATTTATCGACCCAATCAACGTCATTCAAATAGGTGTACATAAACACACCGTCTGGTTTGTAAATGAATATTTATTTATTCACATTCACGTTAAAAATTATATTTTTAACGATAACACATTTTATTTTAACATATGAATTTCTATTCAGTTCATTCGTTAAATAAAATGCTATTTTTATTTTTTTTTCTAACTTATTTTAGAAAATTTCGGCGGCATAACGGCACGATACTAGAAACGGGACAAGGCCTAGCCTTATCCCCGGTCTAGTGAAGGCCCACGCCATTCACACATCAATCAAATCAATTCGTTATGCAAACCACAAACTTTGAAGTAAGGATCTAACCTAGCCTTACTCCTTCGCCTTATAACGGCGCACGTCTAATCCTAACCAATTTATCGATTCGATTTTTCACACCACAAACCACATTCAAACCAATATCGCAATCAATCACCAAACAGTCAAACAAACAAGTCCATGGTCTGTGGACGATTGTGTCGGGTGCTACTAAGCACCGTCTGCATCCTAGTATATATATATAACTAGAAATAAAATAGAAAGGTGAGAAATTCTCACCAATAGCTATCCTAGCTCCGCGGCTCTTCATTGATAGAAATCTTCACCAATCTCGCCTTTTATCGCTTTCGTCGCCCGTATTCTCTACATATGTAAAAATCGAATTTTTACTATGTTATTCAATATATAAAAATCGAATTTTTATTTCAAAGTTCAATATATAAAAATCGAATTTTTAGTTCAAAGTTCAATATATAAAAATCGAATTTTTAGTTCAAAGTTCAATATATAAAAATCGAATTTTTAGTTCAAAGTTCAATATATAAAAATCGAATTTTTAGTTCAAAGTTCAATATATAAAAATCGAATTTTTAGTTCAAAGTTCAATATATAAAAATCGAATTTTTAGTTCAAAGTTCAATATATAAAAATCCTATTTTTCTATCGAAGTTCAATATATAAAAATCTCGCCTTTTTAAATTCAAAGATTTCACCTTTTCAAATTTCATCACTTGATTTCAATGTATATAAAATAAAAATCAGATTTTTATTTCGCCACATATACAAAGGTGATATTTTTAACTTCTCTATCCTATAAAGATTATATTTTTAATACTTTAAAAATATAAAAATCATATTTTTAATATTCCTATATAGTAAAGATTATATTTTTATTTCGATTTAAACAATACAAAAATTATATTTTCAAAGCAAATTCATTTTTTAAACCATAAAGTAAAATCAGTTTTTATTCATAAAAAAAAACAGTTTTAACAAAATATAAAAATCAGTTTTTTGCAATATACATAAATCAGTTTTTACAATATAAAAAAACAGTTTTAACAAAATATAAAAAATCAGTTTTTGCAATTCTTATAAAATCAGTTTTACATTTCTAATAAAATCAGTTTTTAAAATAAAACTATAATCAGTTTTTAAAATAAAACTATAATCAGTTTTTATTTTAAAATAAATAAATAAAAAAAAAAAAAATCAGAATTAACTTACAGGGGGGGCTGTAGCGAGGTCGGCGCCGGGGGCTTCGATCTAGGGCGTCGGATGTGGGTCAGGGGCAGGCGGCGGTCTCGGGTTCGTGGCGTGCGATGGGATTCGACTGGGGGGGGCGATGGCTTCGAGGAGTTCGAACGAGGTGGAGGGAGGACGCGAGGTCTTCGTCGGCGATGTCTCGAAGCGGCGATGGATCGGCGGGCGGATGGTGGCGATCGCCAAGGGGGCGGCGGGCGAGTCCGATCCCCTTTCTCTTCCTTTTTTTTTTTTTTATTTGATTCTGAGAAGAAGAAAAAATAAACGGGGGGGGGGGGCCTGATATAAGGGAAGAGGGTTTAATTAAATTTTTATATTTATTTATTTTATTATTTTATTTTTAAAAGTTGACTTTTACATACGACCTCTAACCGAGGCCCACCGCCTGTCGTCCATAGCGTTTTACCCCCATTCCGAACACAATGGGATATGTATCGCAAGCTGGTTTGATCGTTACCATCGGTTTCCTTTTGAATTTTCATTTAAATCACTATATTGAATTTTAAACGTACATTTCAAATTACCGGGGTCACATACTAACTAGAAAAATTCCAGAAAAATATTTTCTAGCTTCGTATTGACGATACGGTCCTAACAAAACTAGTTTCGTTGAATTCTGAGACCGTTGGAAAAATGGCCAATTTCCAGTCGATTAAAATCAACTGAAATGGTCAAAACACGTTTTCCTATGCCACGCTCACATATTGATTCGAAAAATTATGAAATTTGAAACCTAGCGATAACTTGACACTGCGGATCCAACAAAAGTGGTTTCGTCGAAATCCGAGGTCATTTGCAAAATGTCCATTTTTAAGGGCCTGAATTCCATAGCGACTATTCCTAATTTTAAACTGGACATATCTTATCATTTCTAAGATGAAATCTTAGTTTGTTAACTTCGTTACAAAGATATAGTTATACAGATTCAAATATTTCTTGTTTCGTTCGATTCTGACTTATATTGAATTCTGTATATTCATTTGAAATTAGAAATCGAATTTTCGAACTACCGCGCCATTTTCAATTCTATTTATAATTATATATAAATATTTATATTCTAACGACGACGTATATAAATATATACGTCGAATTATATTCAAAATAAATTTATTGTCGATATTATTTAAAATAATTCATTTTAAATAATCAAAATTAGCTAAAATTGCAAAAATAAAATTTTTAAACTGGCCCAGATTTTACGGGTTGTTACATATTGAATATAAGCCGATATAATTTCTATTTAGAGCCTTGTATTTAACATCAAACTGGTTTTCTGGTTTGTCATGAGTGGTGTCTTTATTAACACTGTTCTTAAACCTCGATGAGAAAAGAATGAATCTTTTAAATAAGATTTAGTGAAATGTACCAATTAATTAATATTTAATTGGAATTGAAATGAAATTGGATTTTTGGGTTTATCATGAACGGTGTTTTAAATAACACTTGTTCTTTAACCCAATTAACAGTGAAGAGATGATTTGGAATTTATAAATCTTTTTAGGAAGATTTAATGGAAATCTTCCAAAATAAAGTTTCCAATTTAATATATTAAATTGGAATTGAATGGAATTCAATTTGGTAATAATCGGAGTGAGCTTCTGTGGATGAAGACTGTTAATATATATGGAATTTAAAAGGCTTTGTCGTTATTGCATTTATATTATTAGTCTGATGCAGAAGTTGATATCGATTATATATCGATCTATTTTTCGTGAAGATTCCATAATTAATGGAATATGATTTTGGGTTTATTGTGAACTTTGTTTTAAATGACATTGATTCTTTAACCCGGTAAATGATAGGATTAATTTTCCTAAAAGTTAAATGATCATAAAGTAATGATTTATGATATTAAAACCAAGTTGGAGTTTTAATGAATCTTTAATTAGATTGAAAAGTTAATGTGATAATTAAATTCACCAAATTTGAGAAGTGGTCGAGAATGGAGTACCACCAATTTTACTCCAGGCGGTAGTTAAATCTTTAATTAGATTTGAATATGAAATGGTAATTAAATTTACCGATAACACCATGGGTGTTAGATATGGAGTATTACCAGTTTTTCTCCATGGGATGAATAGGTTGGGATTGGGATTAATAAATAAATGATTACTTCCGTAACGTTTGCTAATCCTGACAAGTTGATAAACCTTAATTTGGTTTAGAATTGTGAAAGGATAAAATCAAATCTTTTGAAATGATATCAAAAAGGAAGATTAAAGAATAAAATTAAAAGAATTTATCCTTGATAAAATTAATAAGAACCATTCCTTAAAGTTGAGATTACTTGAATAAAAGAATATTCTGGATTGGAATGAGGCGTATGTTGTATTTTTAGAGCACTTGTTTATACAATACGCGAGTTATTCGGAAAGTCCGGGTTTACCCCATTCTGAAAAATTGATACGATGACTAAATGTCAACGATGAAGACAGTGGTTGAAGATCAGAGATCTTCACATTGTTAGGATGATTACTGATGTCTTGATTGGGATGTACACACGAGACAAGTAATAACTGGTGATCGTCTAGACAAACTTGGAGATCGACCGGATATGCGAGGACCTCTCTCCTATATTAGACATATGGAACTAGGAATAAGGTGCCTCCTATTTCTTTCAGACCTAGAACGGACTTGCAAATTGATGGTATATCTGACATTATATACCTTTATACTGTATTCGTTGATCTCTGCTAAATATATATCTGTTTGGTGGTGGAGAATTTATTCTCTTGCTTAACACCCTTCGCTGAGATGTATGGGCTTAGAGGTTATATATTGGCAGAAATCTGTGGTACGGTATGGATTGACAGTGTGGCATGTTGAGTGGCATGTGATCAAGGCTTTTGTTGAAAAGCAGAGCCTTGTGGTTGATGATCAAAGCACGACTTTAAATGACATATCTTTGTGTATAGCGTTAATTCATGAGCTTCACACCCCGGTATGAATCAGAAACTGGATGAAGGATGGCAGGGATGACATGCGTTTCTTTCTAGCTAGGATTAGTGTCATGGTATGGAGCCCAGACATTTTTACTTATGTGAATGGTGGATAGCGAGGTACCTCGGATTTGAGTCCCTGGTGGCTCTTGATTTATGCCCCCATAGAGTGGAATTGTTCAGGAATTGCCAATCCTCAAAAGTAAGAGAGGACCGGCCCTGCATTTTCCTAAGTGCAATTGCGGCCGTATCCTGAGGCTTGGGCTAGAGAGTCTCAAATTCGGTAAGGACGATCCCTTGCCTTGGTTCATGATGGAAATCCAATTTCCAATGCAACATTGTGCGGTTTTAATTGTAGAACTAGTATGGCGACATGATATATGGTACCCATGCCGTCTATGATTGATACATTTATATTTGAAGTTGTTTTTAACACTATGCACTAATAATAATATCAAATGATTTTGTTTTATACGTATCAACTATATTTTGGCCATTATAAGGTAAAACTCTATCCTCCGGTTTGCGTTGCATTGTGTGATGGGGCCTGAGTCTTATAATGGCTTCATTTTCCAAAAAGCATTGCACTGTTTGTTTTTTGTAATGGTATTCTTAGGAGAAAACCCGTTCCGTGTTATATACGACGTGGTCCCCTGATTTACGCTATTTTATAGTGAAGTTTTAATAATTGTTTTAAGTTCTCACACCAGTCCCATGACTGACTCGGAGTTATTGTTTCTACCTAAACTCTGGGTGCCCATATTTTCCACATGGGCAGTCAGTAGTTTTGGTTTTGCAGATTTCTATTTTCATAGGATCCTAGTTTACAACTGGAGCTATATTCGAAAAGCTTTGAATTTTGTATTTCTTCAGTTGCGTTATGTATTATTTTTCTACTGCTATGTAATGTATTTTAATCTCTGATATTTTTCAATGTGTAATATTTGCTTATACTCTGTTATATTCTTGTACTCTGATGTAAATCGTTGTAATAACAATGAAATGTTATGTCGTTTGGGTTCTGATTAGTCTTGTTCTCAAAGCAGTCCGCCTTCTTGTTTGGTTTAGGCCGGCCGAGAAGTTCGGGTCGCTACATTTCCATTTTAATTTGGCCTCATTTTTTTTTCTTCGGATCGGCTACGATCGAGATTTCTGAACTTTCAATTTTGGATTGGTTATGTTTTGTTTTGCATAATCTAAAATGAGTCTAGAACATTAGTAAGCCAATCCAGATTCCCATATGTATATGTAGTCTTACTTCGTCGCTTCCTACTTTCTTGACTTAACCTACAAACCAAAATCATCACAAAAGTTTAAAATTCGGCAGCAATACAAAAACTCCTTGTCCTTGTCTTCAACCGTAAATCCCCTCATCTCTAGAAGCTATTTCCTCCTTGCCATACTGAAAGCTTATATCCATTACCTCGGGTTGATTCTCCATACAGATGGTTCCTAGTCTTAATACTTGCATGTGCTTGTGTTGGTCAGGATGACGCTAGCGAAGACGACAGTGATAAGGAAGAGGAGATTAAAGCGATTGGTTTGACTTGGGAGCACTGATGATGATTTAGGTGGAAACAACGAATGAGGTGAGGGAGATAGGAGGGTTGAGCTGCGTCTGGTTTAGAGGAGGAGGGAAAAGAGGGAGTTGAATTCAAATCGGTAAAGTGACAGAAGGAGTGGACTGGATCCTAATAAGTGTTATTATGATTGATGCATCTAGATCGACATGGGTATGTAAGTAGGGAGATCAGCATGGTGTAGTGGATCAGGATAAGCATAATCCAATTCAGATTACCATTTGAACATGCCTTCATATACATATCATGTATAAACTAGAATAGACTTCAGTACCGGCTGCTCCTAGGGATGGAACTAGTTGATTTCTTTGCTTCCAGTCTCATTCTTGTTGTCTTCACATCCTCCACACTTCTCCCTTTAAATTTTATGTTGTTTTCTAGTAATGTAGGGTCTGGATTTCTAGGTTTTCGGTTTTCAGCTCGCTTTGGGATTCTGTTTGGCGCGGCTGCCTTTCGGCTAGATTAGATGGTGCATGAGGAGCTCGAGCTTTTAGGGATCCTGGGATTACTACCAGTGCCTACAGGCTTCTTCGGCGGCCACATCAGATGTTCTATCTCTTTGTTTGTCTTTTTGGGAGCTGCGGAGTCTTCGGCCTTGCCTCTGGCTTCTATCTTTTGAGGCTTTGTCTGTCTTGCTGGCGCTTTTATTTTTTCATATTTTGGCCGACTTTTGTATGAGAGTTTTACATCGTATTGTATATTTTAGTTGTGTGTGCGCACAGTTTTGATATCTATTTCTATAGAAACTGTTTTTGTGTGCCATTGGAGAATGACTAGATTCTCCGTTTTGATATATTACATTTTCCATAAAAAATTCAGAAATTGAATACTCAGCTTAGGATTAGAGCGTATCCTAGAATTGGACTTGAACATGAACTAGAACAAATGCATATGCATGAGCACATAGGACTATCAACATATTACTTGAGAAAAAATATAAAATTTCCAAATGCTTATGATGGATCCCAATGCTTTGTCAGTTTTCATAATTGCCAACTCAAATGCTGATAAAATGGTTGGCAATGACCGTCACTCTAGTTGAAATCTAAATCATGTTGCCAACATTATTTTACTTCTTAATCGCACATTCTGCACTGCACGTGCCGCATCAGCTTACGCTTTGCATGACTGAAATGTTAATTACTGTAATAGCTATCATTTGTCGAGTTTCATGGCTGATGGATCTAAGACGCTTTACCCGTGTCGTCGAAATCGCTGCCAGAAAAATGTGAAGCATGGTGATTCTAATGTGGAAACCAACTCAGTGATTCTTTTTGACAAGATGACTCTAGGATAATAAGTCTGCTAGCCCGAAATCCAGCACGAGGTCGTGGAAGGCACGATAACAGTTGTTTCCCCTTCTCCAGACACCTTTGAAGGAGTTGTGATATATGAAAATCCTATTTACTCGGTGCCTTGAACATAAATGAAGCTAAACTAAAAAGAACCTACACCAAGCATAAAATCCCATTAAAAGATGTTTGAGTTCCCATTTATGGGATTAAAGCATATAGGTCCTTGGAAGGATATGCATCTTGTAACTGACACATATGTACGGCTGGGTGCATCCTGCTATTCCACTCATACATCCATGACATTTTATACTATATGAGGCTAGCTTTTATGCAACTCTATTTGAATGCTTATGCATATCCACTCTGTATTCATACTCTTTACCTTGAATGCGTTTACTAGCGTATCTTCAACATATGACATCTGATGCATGTCTACCTTTACATAGAACGAATTCTATGTCATTTACATATTTTGAAGCAACCTAGAATAATCAAATAATGAAAGAGACTAGAATAAGCTGAGCGATTTTAAGTCTAAATGGTTTTGTGCTCAGTGCCCAATAGGCTTTGCCAGACGATCGATAGGAGGATGTAAACACAACTCTCAAACCAAATTCATTCATCGATTACTTAAGATTCACCTCTCAACTTATGGGTAATTTCTATGCTATAGGAAATCTAGTATGGCCATAAAGTCAAGAGTTCAAGATGGCGTTATCAATTCTCAAAGTTTTTTCAGTGAATCTCAGAGACGTTCAATGATTCATCATAGACGAACTTTTTCACGACTACAATTTTTAAGATGATAATATGAGTGTTGGTTGTGATGGAGATGAAATATAAGAAGGTATCTAGGCGAGGGTAAAGCAAAGAAGGAACCGACTCTATTGTTCCCTCCAATCAAGGCCAAAGAAGCTTATGGTGGAGTAGGTGGAGATAACTAAATCGTGGTGATCACGTGGTTCTAAGTCATGAGTTGGTAACTAAAGAAAGAGAAGTTTTTCACCCTCCTAACCCAAGAACATCTCCAATAACAAAGTTCTCCATGGGAGGAACCCGTCAACCCCAAGCTCTTACTTCCGCAACTGAAAAAGAGACCTCTTTCAGCACTAAAGATGTGTTTAGGGGCCTTGGATATTTGTCACTTGAAACGTCGAAGTTTGAATTCGGGAATGTCAATCTTGATAGCTCCCTCCCTAGCTCGGAGGGATGACAACTCCTATGAGTTCTAAAGAGATTACACCTTCGAGTGAAGCTCTAGGAACCTATCTATAGGGAGAACTATGAATGCACAACACAAGCACGACACCATATAACACTTACTTGCGCTTTTATTTGTCGATCCTGATTTACATTCATATTCATTTGCATGTTTTATGGAAAGCGAAGAGATAATCATAATAAAGGGAAGACAAAATGTCGTTCCCACAATTTTGAACCGCACTCCAAATCTTGATCACTTTTATGCCGGGATCTTGAAAATCCAAAAGTCTGAGCCTACTCCAGCTCCTACACTGCAAGACCAAACGAGAAGATGTCGCTCAGTGTAGATTTTAAGTCCAAAGGGGAAACCAATCTCCTCGAGAGAGAAATCCACATAGATTGCTGTAGCACAATACTTTAATGCCTTATCATAAGAAAGGAAGCATGATATCCAAGCTCAGTTTTTGGATTAAATCCTTTTTAATCTTTAACTTTATTGGATCCAATATCAATTTTTGAAATTTAACCTTTGTAATCTACTGTTTGCTCCAAATATTCACCCCATTCCACGGAAGACGATAAGCAAGCTATGGATTTTTGTCCTTAACATGTACATTCAATATGGGGAGATGATCAAAATAACAATGAGCAAGAATAGAAGATCTCTAATATTAAACTTGAAGCTAGATATAATAAAGATAATATCATGCATCCTAATAAAGAGACCGAAGACTATAAAATGAAACCGGTAGATATAGAAAAATGGGGTGAGACTGCTACAACAGAACTCAAGGAAGGTAACTCTTTGTTCTTGGAAGAGTTAGATAATTTATATTTCGAGTTTAACTCTCTTGAGGTTGATTGTAAGACCTTAAATAGAGAATGAGAGGCTGAAGGTGGATACTAAAGCATTGTAAAAAGATAAGGATGCACTTTCCAAGGAAAATGCTAAGTTCAAGGCCAAACTTGTCGAGGAAAAGAAAGCTAGACAGACGGCTGAAGATATTGATCAATCTGCTGCAAAGAGGTTATTGTTGCCAGGATCTAGTATGAAGAACAATTAGAGAATCAGACTTTAAGTTATGAAACCAGAAAAGGGTAAAGAGGAATCCAATCCTTTAGTTCTTAGGTTTGTGCATGATTTCTTTGTCAAACGACATATTATGTGTCCATGAGTACCTATAGACATTAGTCGACTCTTAAGAATACTTCCTTGAAGGAGAAAAGTTCTTAACCCAAAGTGATTCGGTAGACGAAGAACTATCAGTTGTTAAATAAAAGAAAATGACCCAGAATTTCTACAAGATGGTTGAATATTTGCTTATGGAAGAGGAAGACAAAGAGGGAACGAGAGGAAGGTAAGGAGAAAATGGACGAGAGTTATGGCATTGTTCACAACACTAGCTCAACAGGTTAATCATTGAGTTAGGATGTCCCTATTCATGATCCCACCGCTTCTCATACTATAATGGTGGGATGTTAAGCGAGGAAGAAGAAGATGATTAAAAAATCGAATTATGGAAGGTATTTATAGCTTCCCAATAGTTACAACGTTTCTGAAAAGATTTGAATTCAAAAGACACCACTTTTCAAATTTTAAAAAACACCTTAACAGCTAGTATGTCGACATGCATAAATGCATATGTCGAAATATACTAGTGTATTTTTAAAATAGATTTTTAAAACAAAGCAAATAATATTGTTGAGTGAATTATGGTGAATCCAAAGTTAAAAAAAATTAAATTCCTTTATATTTAAACATTCTTTTCAATGTAAAAATATATTTTAAAACTTATATATAGATATACTTAAAATAATTAAGAAATTTAATATAAAATGATGTAAGAATATAAATATATAAAACTATACATATATATCAAAAACTTAATATAAACAACAAGGTTAAACAACATAAGTAATTATAAAATAAGTAAAACTTAAGTTTAAAATCTAAGACATAATTTTGAATATAAACTTAGTTTTTAGGCGTTTAGAAAGTAACCATCAGGAGTTAAATATTATTAAACAAATAAGTATATATATTCTGAATAAGGAAGTAATTTTGAAATCATTTGAAAACAAGATTTAAAATCAAGTAAATAAATTTGAAATTATTTTGAAATCAAGTTTAAAATCAAGATTTGAATTTAAAAAGTAGTATTTAAATTTGAAAATAGAATCAAGTGCTAACTAGAGTTTTAATAGAATTTCTAAACATAGTGACTCAATTTTTCTTGAACACTTAAACTCTTGATTTCTTGATAATCATGAGTATTGAAACTTGAACTCTTTTATTTGAAATCTTGATTCTTGTAAACTGTGCAGTCATCAATAATAGATACCTACATAGTTTCTTCTATACATACATACTTACATATATATATATATATATTCTATAAAATTGTGTTAGTATATACTTTACAATATTAATAATTGAAAAAAGTAGAAACAAGGTTGTTATCATCTAAACCATCATTATCAACATCCTATCCCTTAACAATCTCCCTCTTTTTGAGGATGACAACCTTGGTTATGAAATATCCATACCTGATGTCTTGATTCTTCGATTACTCCCCCTTACTTCATTAACTCCTCCGGAAACTATTAACTCCTCCTAAACCTAGGCCCTATTTTATAATTCTCCCCCTTTGTCATAAAAAAAACAATTTAGGATACTATACTAAACTAGTATATTATTCTAAACTAAAGCATGACTTGAAGACTAATATTACTAATCTAATTTCTAACATTATTCATAAGAAAACAGAGCAGAAAACTATACTCTAAGATTACAATAAACACAAACTTTAATTATTTTAATTTGTTGTTTACAAATACGCAAGGAAGTACAAATAAATTACATTAACTAACTAACAAATTTACAAATATGTGAATATACGAAACTTAGCTGTTTTTTACAATTGGAGATTTATGAATTGGACAATTTGGGTAATAGAGGTAGAATATCTATTTTGTTTAATCACATTGCCATCCTTATCAAAACATGCTTCGCCAACGCAGATGACAGGATCGTCTTCGTCCATTCGGTGATTTTGATTTTCTTCTTCTTCAACCTCTTTTTCTTCTTTTTCTTCTTCGTCATCTTCCTCCATGGGATTATGAATTTAAATGTTGGAGGAATCATCTTCAATAATAATTAGGTTCTCTTGATTATCAATTATATATTTTTGAAGACTCCTGATGATATTCCCATGCTTCTCTTGTTCTCTAGCTATCCAAAGTTGAAGAAGTTGAATTTCAACGAATAATTGAAGGGTACTTTCATAGAATTTTCTATTTTGATTACCCTTGCATGCATCATTTGTTGAAATGGACCTTGAGAAGGCATAGGAGACGAAAAGGAATAGTTTCTGTTATTGTCTGAAGCGGAAGACATTATTTTATTATTTCAGAATTTTTGTTACAGAGAAAACGAGTGAGAATAGAAGAATTTTCAAAGAAAAGAGTTTAAATAAGAGTTATAATTAACTTTGAGGGAATTTTTTCTGTTATATGTCGACATACCCTTTCCCTATGTCGACATATATAGGCAATATTTTGAATTTTTTTGAGTTTTCTTATATGTTACTCTATTTTTATACTATATTATTTTACTTCGTTAAAGACCAGATTCCTAGTTCTCTTCTTAATTTAGTAAATGTTGTTATGTCCAAATGTTTAGTTAATATATCTGCAATTTGATTTTCTGTGTTAATAAATTATAGTGAAATATTTTCTTTATTTACGTTATCTCTTAGAAAATGATGTCTCACATCAATATGTTTTGTTCTAGCATGATGTGTATGATTTTTAGATAGATTAATAACACTCGTATTATCGCAGTAAATTGATGATTTGGTTATATTTAAACCAAAATCTCTTAGAGTTTGTTGCATATATATTACTTGAGAACAAGCCAAAGCAACAAATATATATTCTGCTTTAGTAGATGATAAAAAGATGGTATTTTTCTTTTTTACTAAACCATGAAACTAGGGAATGACCCAAAAAGTGATAAGTTCCACTTATGCTTTATTAGTCTGATTTACAACTGGCATAGTTAGCATCGCAAAATGAAATTAAATCGAATGTGTCGTTCTTTGGATAGAATAATCCAAAATCTAATGTATGTTTAACATACATAAAAATATGTTTTATGGATTTCAAATGAGTTTCCTTAGATTGCGATTGATATCTAGCGCAAAGACAAACGCTATGCATTACGTCCGGTCTACTCACAGTTATATATAATCCTCTATAAATTTTTTGATCTACATCTTTTGAAAAGTCATCTTTACTTAAGGCTTCATTAGTTTCCATAGGAGTGGGTTTTCCTTTGGTGCTAGCCGTATTGAATTTACTAATTAAATCCCTAGCATATTTTTCTTGATTAATAAATATTCCATTATCTAATTATCTAATCTGTAATCCTAAGAAGAAAGTAAATTCTCCCATATGACTCATTTCAAATTCTTTAGTCATAATTTCTAAGAATTTTTAATTCATTTGATTATTTGTCGATCCAAAAGTTATATCACCTACATAGATTCGTACAAGTTGAATATCATTTTCATTTCGTTTAATAAATACCGTATTATCTACCTTACCAATTTCAAAATTTTATTGTAATAAATAAGTTCTTAGACGGTCATACCAAGATCTAGGAGCTTGTTTTAAACCGTATAAGGCTTTCTTTAATTTATAAACATGATAAGGAAAATTTTCATCTTCGAATAACGGGTTTTGTTCAACATAAACATCTTCTTTAATGAATCCATTTAGAAAAGCACTTTTCACATCCATTAGAAATAGTTTGAAATTATTATGATTAGCGAAAGCAAGTAGAATGATAATAGATTCTACTCTTGCTACAGAGACAAAGGTTTCTTCGT
Organism: Allium sativum; assembly: GCA_030737875.1. Classification (NCBI taxonomy): domain Eukaryota; kingdom Viridiplantae; phylum Streptophyta; class Magnoliopsida; order Asparagales; family Amaryllidaceae; genus Allium; species Allium sativum. Next base: position 140,243,604 of record CM060912.1, read on the forward strand.
GACCTATTCCTACTTTTTGGCAGTATCCTTGAGCAACTATTCGTGCTTTATTTCTAACGACCTCACCGAGTTCATTCATTTTGTTTTTATACACCCATTTAGTTTCTATGATAGTTTTATCCTTTAGTCTAAGAAAAGGTTCCCATACATCATTTCTTGAAAATTGATTCTATTCCTCTTGCATATCTAGTGTCCATGAATCCTCGGTTGATGCCTTCTTTGGATTTTTAGGCTCAATAGTTGATATAAAAGCTATATTAATCATATTATTTAATTGATTTCTGGTTCTAACTACAGATTCAATATCTCCTAGAATATTTTCTACAGGGTGATCTCTTAAAAACCTTATTCTTTTATTAGGTTGTTTAATTTCATTATTTATCTCATTTGATTCATCATTATTATCAAATTCATCTTCATTTTGACTCAAATCTTTATATTTTTCATCAAAAGATACATTTAGTATTTATTTAATAATATTATTTTTAAATTAAAAACTCTATAAGCTTTACTTCTATTTGAATATCCAATAAATATTCTTTTGTCATATTTAGGGTCGAATTTACTAAATTATCTTTAGTGTTTAAAATAAAGCATTTACTCCCAAAAATTCTTAAATAATTGACCTTTGGTTTCTTTTTATACAGAAGTCCATATGGAGTTTTGCTAGTTAATAATCTAAATAAAAATCTATTTAAAAATATAACAAGCCGTAGCGATTGTTTCCATCCAATTTTTCTTGGTAAATTACTATAAGATAACATAGTTCTCACACACTTATGTGTCATCCTATTTTTACGCTGAACTACACCGTTTTGTTGAGGAGTTCTTAGAAAATAAAATTTATGAGTAATTCCCTTTTTATTGCAGAATTTCACAAAATTTTCATTTTCAAATTCTCCAACGTGATCACTACGTATAGTTTTAATTTTCAAAGATAATAGATTTTAAATTCTTTTAGCAAAAGTTTTAAATAATTCAAAAGCAACACTTTTATGTTTAAGAAACAATGTCCATAAATCTAGAGAAGTCATTGATAATCATGAAAACATATCTACTACAATTTATTGTGTTTAAGATGGACCAAACAAATCCATATGAAGTAATTCTAACAGATTTGAAGTGGTAATCTCATCTTTTGACTTAAAAAAGGTTTTTCTTAATTTCCCTAATTGGCAAGCATCACATAAGTTATTTAATTTGAAATTCATTTTGGGTAATCATCTAACTAAATCTAATTTAGTAATTTTAGATAGATGTTTGGAATTCAAATAACAAAATCTCTTATGCCAAATCCAAGGGTCACTTGTATTGGCCAAAAGACAAATTATCATTTGAAATTTCCATACTTAGATGTGAATATTTTTCTTTCTAGTTCCTTTGAAAATTATGTTTGATTTATAATCTTCAATAAAGTACTTATCTTTTTTAAATTTATTTTTATAGCCTTTATCGCATAATTGACTTATACTAAGCAAGTTGTGTCTTAAGTTTTTAACTAATAAAACATCAGAAATAGTAGAAATTTTAGAGTCACCGACATTGCTGATGCCAATAACATATCCCTTCGAGTTATCACCTAAATTGACCATTCCCTCATCTTCATATAAAATATTAATCAAAAAGTTTGGATTTCCGTCATATGCCTCGAACAGCCACTATCCAGCATCCATTTATCCTTTTTGATTTGCAACAATTGAAAGTCAAGTTTTAATCATCAACAACCATGTAACATCACTGTTCATGTACAACACAACAATTCAGTAGACATCTTTATTTTCGTGATAATTTAATTTAGACTTATGAAACAACAATTAAATGCATACATTTGAACTAGTGTTATGTAAAACTTCAAAATTTTCCATTTAACCTTTTCAAAATTCAAATTACTAAATTTTTGAAAACTAATTCTTTGATGCCAATTGTTGAAAATGCATATCAAGGATCTTAAGTCAAGTTAAACAGTAAGGGGAGGGGGGGTGAATAGTATTTAATGGAATTTAATAAATTTCTTGAAATCTTTTTGAATCAAACACAAAGTATACAATCATGGAAACAAACAAACACATAATCAATCACATAATGCAGAAAGTAAAAGTAAAAGCAATAAAAGGAAAGTACACACCAGGATTTTATAATGGTCTCTGCATCTAGTCCTACACAATGCTTGGTTGATGTGGATTTTATTCAACAATATCCAATTGCAATCCTTGATTTTAGGGCTACAGGGAACATCCCAATTGATTTCAAGTATAGTAAGACTTGATTGATTTACCTGGCCACAACCTTACACCCATTCGATTTCCGGGACACAATCGCACCAGTCACTTTAAACGCATAAGACCACATCCTTTTCTTATCAGTTTTTGTAGTATTGAATCTATAGGACTTGATCTTGAGATCTTTGATTACAAATAGCCTATGACTCTTGAGAAGCACTTGAATTCAGAGTGAATTTGATTTAGAATTGAGAGAGAAGAAGAACAATATGATTTCTATTGAAATCGGCATAGTATAAGTGTAGGAAATCAAGAATTAAATTACTATAATGGTAGGAAGTTAAGAGAGGAAGAAGAAGATGATTAAAAAATAGATTTTTGAAAGGTATTTGTAAGTTTCCAATAGTCACAACGTTTCTGAAATGATTCAAATCCATAGACACCTCTTTTCAAATTTGAATAAACACCTCTAACAGCCTGACTTTCGTACACTTTGAAAGTTGAGTCATTATATGATAAATAAAAGAAGAGATAGAAAATAGAATATCAGAATCTCACAGCGGAACTGGATAACATAATACCATACATAATTTTATAGATATCATAATAATTATACATCAGAGTTTCACAGCATACTGATAATACATACTTATGGTCTCATGACCTGTCCATATTACACAGCATAACATAACATAATGATATATATATATATATAAGTACTAGCATGGTTGTTATTCTAGAATCTTGCCACACTTCTCCATAAGTAGTGATTCAGAACCTCGATCACTTAGCTACTCATAATAAGTATTGTGAGTACCCAAGAGTTTAGGAAAACAAGAAAAATAAACTCTGGGTCACACATAAGCCTGGTATGCGTAAACAATTTTTATTTAAAATAGACGAGGAGATAATCAGTCTTATAAAGCATGTTGCGTAATAGGGTGACTTGTTTAACTTCAGAAAATACCATTTTGAAAGAACTAGATTCTTGTAAGACACGACCACCAATAAATATAGTACGTGTTTTTATCTTACGATAGCCAAATCATTATTATATTAAATCCAATGGTATTATAATAATGTCTATCAATTTATAAATAAACAGGAATATAGCCGAAAAGCTTGCATCTCACTTTCCAACATAGTTGGTTTATAATCAAAAACCGTATGGCTCGTATTGGAGATTGGATTTCCAACATGACTAGGTGTAGGACCACCTTCCGATCAGTGTTCTCTAGAGATGAAACACTGGGGTTCAACAAGAACATCTTGTAACCCAGCTACACAGAAACCACTCATTTTACCTAAGTGTATCGAATATATCATCACCACGGTTGGTAGCTAGCCAACCGAATTCATTTCTAAGCATATATATAAAAGGGACAATTTATTTCTCTAGAGCAGTGATGATATACCCTGATGGGTATGATCTACATAGCCCTGCTGCCTGCCCGATTTTAGTCATTTCCTAGTTGATAAGGCTTGAGTCTACGATTATCTTTTTGGAATATCACTTCGTCATTCACTGTGAATGCCACATCGTCAGATCCATTAAAACACTAATTGACGTCCACACACAATACTCTGGATGTTAAACAAGAGAATATGTATTCTCCGTCACCAAACTTTGTACGTTTGAGGAAATCAATGTACATGATTATTTGAAAATACATTTTCGTACATTCGTCCCTATTTGTTCGTTCCGGGATTGAACGAACCCGAAGGTACTAACTCTACTATGTCCGTCTTGGAATCACCATCAGGATTTTGTAGCAGTAGTCCTTGTTCTTCGGTGTCTTCCACTTGATTCCAATTTAATCGAACACTTAAATCGAATCAAAGTGGTATACATGTTTTAGATAAAAACCGATCCCGGATTCTTTGAAACGATGAACATTAATAACATTTATGGTCAAGTTGTATTTTAGAATAAATACAATTATTTGTTCTAAAATAAATGTCATGATCTATCCATTCACAATAAATTTTATATATTCCTTTAGTCTACCTTTTATTTTAGAACTGTAGTCGATACAAGAGAATAAAAAGTTGTCAATATTTATTATTCGAGTCAATAATTCAATATAAACTTTTTACATACTTTTAAATATGTCAGCATTTATTTATAAACATTTAAACACATTTTATTAATTTATTTTTATTTTTAAAATTTTATACTGTGGTTTCACTTTTACAGTGCACATACGTGGACCGTGCACATGCACCGTCTTCATCTCTGGCGAACTCGACTCCGCAACCATTGCTCTTCCCTTCTCTTCATCAACATGCAACAACGCCATCAGTTCACCGTCGAGCCTTTCGATTTATTTATTATTATTTATTTATTTCTCTATTATTATTTTCTTTGGCAAAAACATACCCATTAACTTACGTATAGCACGCCCCTTTTCATTTCCAGAATATGAGTATGTTGAAATTTAAAAATAGTTTGGTATTTGCTGCATTTGTATGAACACAGCCGTGCCCATACATGTAACGTGCACCCTCTCTTCATGGACATACAACAATACCATGAATACATCAGTTAACTATAAACCTTGGGTTGTTATGAAAACTGCGCCTTTGGGGAAGCGTCCAGGATCTTCTTCACCCAATTATTTAAAGATGATTTCTAAGGAAACAAACACAGATATGAAATCACATGCGCAAACACAAAATATTCCACCCAACCACCCTCTTTATTGATTCTCAAAACGAATTTTGTTTACACACACTGGTTCAACAACCAACAATAAACAAACTACAAGAATCAATAACCTTATTGAGAAAGGAAAAGAATATCTAGATGACTACAACACTCTTTGTTGGAGAAGGAGAACAATGAAGAACAACGGCTAACCCTTGGATTAAATGGAGGCACCAATCCTCTCTAGGGCACCAAGCCCTAGAGGCACGCAGCCGCCACTCTATTCGGTCATAATCCCATGCTTTTAATCCAACCCTAGATGTTGCTTTTATAGGAGAATAGAAGGCCTAGGCAAATACCCAATTTTCCCCTTCATTACTTGCAAAATAAGTCACAGAAAGACCAAGTCAAGCCGTAGAAAAAAACTCGCTCAGACGTCTGACCTAAATAGGTCAGATGTCTATCAATGCTCTCGGGTTAAAAACCTTGTATACTCAGACGTCTGACAGGCATAGCTCAGACGTCTGAGCTGAAGCTCACCCCAAAACTGCTCCTTGCCTTCTCTCTGCCGCTGCTCCATCTCCTTTAACGCCTAGCACATCCATGCCTCGTCTTTATCAACATATGTGATTTCATGTCACAAATCACAACAATGATGTTGAAATTGGATTTGAGAAGTTTAGATCATGTTTCTGACAGGGGTCTTCATGTTGATGATGCTCGAGGGATCCAAGATGATCAGGAAAGGAGCTCAGGTCAAGTGATAGACAGGTGTCGAGACAGAGATCATTGTGGTTTAGACAAGGGTCTTCACGTCGATGGTGCTCGAGGGATCCAGAATGATCGAGGAAGGAGCTCAGGTCAAGTGTTAGACGGGTGTCAATGTTGTTGCAAGCATTTTTTAGACCGTTGGTGTATGCACGGTGCAGCTCAGGTGGTAGATGCATCTTTTGCAGGCGGTGGGTTGTGCTTGTAATTGAGGTGTGGTCGTAGTCCTTTCTAATCGACTGGGTGTATCTCGTTGCCCTGAAATCGAGATTGGTTTTAATTGAGAGAATTATTTTTTGACCTTGGCGGTGTTGAGATTATATTTGGTGCCTGCCTTCTTTGTTATTTTGGATACTTGCAACAGTTTGTTGGCGGGCGGGGACGTAGTCTGAGCTCGTTAACAATGGTGTGATGGGGGTAGCTTTGCTGGAATCCCTTAGGCAAATATTCATTTTTGGTTTCTATCTCATTGCGAGATTTTGATTGAAGGTGGAGTTCTGTTGAAGAATTTTATGATGTGAAGAGAATATGATTGGAGACGGGGTGTTGCAGATATGTGATTTTGCATCAAGGTGGAGTGTTAAATTTGGTGATACAAAATCACAAATTAATTGGAACAAATTTGCAAAGAATGGAAAGTAAATATTTTATAATGGGAATGCATTGATTGCATTTGATGAGGTGGTAGAGAAATAAATGAAGGGATTAATTTCTTCTATCTATGCTGTAACAACCCGCATTCTACGCATCATAGGATCGTAGAATATTTATTTCTTTCACATATGAAGTCGTATGGTCATGTAACTTTGGGAGACGACTATTGGGGTCATTTCCCATGTTCATGATTTTTCCCGATTTTTAAATGACCATTTTACCCCTAGTTCGTACTGTTTTGGCCATAACTTTTGACTGGAAAGGAATTTTGACCTGAAACCACTTTTATTAGCTCCGGATGTTGGTTTACAATTCCGTAGAGTGGTCACATTAGTGAAACGGACTCACCGTTTGGGAGATATGCTGAAACAAGTTTCAGATAGTGAAAAACAGCTTAATTGGGCTTAATCGGGTAATTAGCAGCTAGGCCCAAAGGGGATTTCAGGATTGGAGATGTATAGGGGCTGATTAGGGTTAGAAAACATTTCTTTCAGCCGCCACTTTCACTCTTGGAACCCTAGCAATGGCCTCCAACACCCAAATCACCTTCTAATCACTTTCTAATCAAGTTTTGGCCTAATCTACATCAAATCAAAGAGGATCTTCACCAAATCAGTATTAGAACTGCTGTTAGACATCAGTATTCACCCAAATCAGCGAGATTTCAGTTCTGAAAATTTTATTTGTGGCCAAGGTGAGTGATTAGCATTGTTTTGACACTAATTACAGTTAATTAAGGGTAATTAGTGAAGATTAGTGAATTTATACACTAATAAATTCTGGAAAAATATCCATAAATTCGAAAATAATATTTTATGCCTCTGGTAGAAATTTGGTTTAATTTGGTTAAGTTTTGTAAACCCTATAATTAGTTTTGCTTAAACATGCTTAAGGGGAAAATATGGGGTTTTGGGTATATTCGATCCATTTTGACATGTAAATTCATTGTTTTGGTGTTTGTGGTTAGTTTGCTATGTTGTTATGACTATTTGGAATGATTTGTGGTTGATTAGAATAGTTAGATTGGTTGAAAACGTTGTCGAATGGCGTAAACAAGTTGCTGGAAAAAGTTGCAGAAAGTTGTGCAGGGTTTCGGATCGGATCGGGTATGGGCTAGGATCGGGTAGGGAGCTGGGCAAGGAATCCGACCCGAACTGGAATCTGGCACAAAGAAGTTTGGCAAGAAGGAAGGCCATTGCTTAGAGTTGGAGTTGGTCAGGGGAGCGGATCGGAGCTAGGGAGCGGATCGGATTGGAGCAGGCAAGCGAGCGGGAGCGGATCGGAGCTAGGGAGCGGATCGGAGCTAGGGAGCGGATCGGATCGGAGCAGGCAAGTGAGCGGGATCGGATCGGGAAAATGGAGAAGGACAGGATCGGATCGGGGAAGCTCGAAGGGAGTAATCACCGAACCAAACAGAGGATGGACACTATACTTCCGAACCGAACCGATAAGGGATGGAGCACTGATCCAGGCATGGACTAGGACCACCGAACCGAACCGAGTTGGAAGGTTACACCGAACCGAGTTAGACGAGGAGCACCGAACCGAACCGTACGTGGGCTATTACTACTACGCGATGACTTTTCTGAAGACCAACTCCAATTCGACCAAAACCCGAGATGCAAAGGAAGTCCAAATGAGGAGCTTTGACTCAGGACCCAGTTGGGAACCAATGAGTGGGCTTCATGATTGGGCTTTGCTGCGGGACGTGTGCAAAGGGATTGTCGGTATTCATAACTTTGGTTCACCACTTAGAGATGGATAGTGAGCTTGTAGTGATAGTTACACGGGATTGGATTCCGCCATGGCCCAAAGTATTAGGTGACCAAAGTAGTGGATATCGTATGCTTTACGCACCGAGTGAGGGATGTGAGGATGATTGCTATGCTTGATTGTTCGACATCACTACGACATGCATACCCTCACCCCCGTATCTCTTACACAGTATGTTAGTGGCACCTTAGAGTATTGTACGGTATGTAGTGCTAACTCTTTGGTTGCAGGTCCAGGTTCAGGTATGATTGGATTATACCTGTTATTGTTTTGTTTAGATGCTTATCGCTCATACCAGGCTTTATGTCTGTCCCAGAGTTTTATGTCTCCTCTTATTACTCTGGGTGCTCACACGAGCAGACTAGAGACAGGTTAACTGGTGATGCGCGAGTAGCTGATTCGGAGGCGAGCAAGAGGCTTCCACGTATGATATATATAGTATTCTCCCTGTGTTGTTGAAGATCACTGCTTGGGCATTAGGCGTGCATCTTCCACTTTAGCTTTTTTTTTGTTTAGAGACAGTAAATTTGGAAAGTTGTAATAAGCTGTATTTGGATTTCCGCTGCCATGTTGGTTTAGTTTTCAGCTTATACACTGTCTCGCCTGTTTTATGTCAAAGATTATGTTATTATTATATTTTATCCTATGCGCTGTGAGACATTCTACAGGTTCCTTGTTAGTTTATTCTCTTCTTCCCTTTTCTTCTGACGACCGTCTAGTGCTGACTGGACATGTGTACAACGCACTTTTGGAGTAAATGTCGGTTGGTGCGGGGCGGGCCGTCACATTTGGTATCAGAGCTCTAGGTTGCGTAGTTAACATAGGGAAAGACACTATGGAGAGATAGTACGTTTATGAGAGCGCGTATTTGTGATTACTTTGGTTTTCAAATCTATATATGTATATACTATTAGTAGTATAAAGATGAAGTCGTACTGCACTAGCACCACTATGGGGTCGTTAATCGTTTTCTCTTTACAGATTGAACGATGAGTAGAGACACCATGGGTGCTGGAAGAGGGACCAACCAAGGGAATGCTCCTGACATGAGGACAATGTTTACCAACTTCATGAGGGAGATGCTTAGGGATGTTCAAGGGGCATTTCCCAATCCCGGAAATGGTGGTGGCCCAGTAGTGCAGACACCTAGGGTCGATTTCGCCAAGTTGTGGAAGGATTACACAAACCTTGGTGGGAAGCCGTTCCACGGAACGGAGTCGGCCACAGATGTTCAGGATTGGTTGGATAGCTGTGATCGTATCTTCGATGACTTGGGTCTTGAGTATGCGATGAAGAGAAGGCTAGCGTCTCATCAGCTGCAAGGGCGAGCGATGAATTGGTGTAATGCCATCAGAACAGCTACTCCATAAGATCAAGTTACTTGGAATCAGTTTAAGACTCGTTTTTGTGATAAGTTTATTCCAGCTGCTCATAAATCAGAATTGTTCAGGAAGTTCTTGGATCTTAAGCAGAATGGTAGGGCAGTCTCGGAGTACATCGCAGAATTCGATACTTTATCGAAATATAGATGGTCCCTTGTCGAAAAGAAGAACGAGAAGTTCATAACTGGCTTGGATGTGTACTTGGGGGAAAGACTTATAAACCATATCGATGAGACGTTCGAGTCTATTGTAGGAAAGGCATTAAGGTCAGAGAGCCTTTTCCCTAAGTCGAAGGCCGAAGTTGCTATTGCATCTGCAGAGGAGCCAAAGCCGCAAGCAGGCGGTGAAGGCAAGAAGAATTCTCAGAACAAGAGGAAGCAGAACCCGACCAAGGATGGTCAGAATAAGAAAAATAAGAAAGATGGCGAATGCTTTAGTTGTGGCAAGGAGGGCCACTATGCCAGAGATTGTCGAGAAAGGCCTGGGGAAAGGAAGTGCTTTAACTGTGGCCAGGCGGGACATCACAAGGATGATTGCCCACAACCTCCTAGGGAGAAGCAGATTGTGAAAGCGTATGCTATCAACGCTGTTCCTTCTTCGTCAAATGCCCCAACTGCGGCGCAGAAGGAAAAAGTTGTCGTTATTCGAGGTATGCTTTCTATTTAAGATGTTTTGATTAGGTTTTGTTTGACAAACCTGAGTTAGTCGATAGACCTTTAGTAGTGATGAACCTGATTGGTGGTTCGACTTGTTTTGGCATGATTTGTTAATGTGGTCTTATCGAGTCATGGATGTATGTTTCCTTGTGATTGCTTTGTTTTGGGCTTTACTGGGTTTAGCATTATTTTAGGGAGTCGATCTACTCCAAAGGAATAGGGTGGTATTAGGTACCTACCTAGTGATGGCGATAGTAACTGGAGTTAAGGAAGCTAAGAGGTTATCGTTGTAATAAGTTCTAGTTGTCTCTGGGAGGCAAATGAGTACTCCAGTGCTAGATTGTTTTGCTAGTATCACCTCATGTGGATTGTCCGAACTCGGAGGAGATGTTCCTTGGGTGCTTGTCTGATATTGGTTTAGGCCTTTAGGGCTTGTGTTTGGGGAATGTCGACTTCGACTAGGATGGTTTGCGTGAGGGGTAAATAGTTGCTGTGATTTTTCATTGGATGATATCTTGGTTTACTCGAGGAGTGATGGGCAGACGGAACATGATGAGACTGTTCAATGGTATAGACTGCCCAGAGTTAGACTCGATAGGGTTATGAGATTGCTCGAGTGGGACTCGGGGAAAGATGCAAAGTAATGGATTGTTTAGGACCCTATGTTGATGTTCTCTATTGGATAGTAGAATTTTGAAGGAATAGGATGTGTTCGTTGTTCATGGAAGATACAACGAAGGTTAAGGCGATTCAAGTTGGACTTGAACTCGTAAAAGAAAATGGGTGTTCGTTGATCTTGGAGATGCAACGAATAGGGAGACGACTCACATTGGACTAGAGTTTGTCACTAATGGATACTCAAGACTGGGTCTGAGTTATAGATTGACTCGAGTTGGATTCGAGAAGGCTGCAAGGAATTGGATTCAGCTCGAGTTGGACTCGAGAGGGCAGCAAGATAATGGGTAGACTTGGGTTGGACTCAAGTATTTTAGGAGGACTAAAAGCAGGGGTATCTAGGGATGCCCGTTACCTTGGATCCGTTGGACGTGATCTAGTTATCCTTGGAGGATAAACGTACGTTGGACGTATGGTAGTCCGATTGGAGGCTGGGCTTCCATTAGTTTAATTATCCCTGGAGGATAAACGTACGTTGGACGTACGGTAGTATGTAGGGTGGCGGGGCTTCCATTGGCCTGGGATTGGTTGGACCAGTCAAGTAGGCATCGGTGTATGTATGGAGGCTGGGCTTCCATTAGTTATTGATGTTGGTTGGACCAGACATACTAGAATCGACATATTGGGATTGGTTAGACCAATCATGTAGGTGTCGATGTGTTTATGAATTTAGCAGGTGATAGGTAGGACTTGGTTGATGGATGTTATGGTTGCTATGTTTGTTCCTATCTTTCTTCTCTTGAGTAGACTATCACCTGTAGGGTTCCAGCGATGGGGAACAAAGTGATTGTAGTAGGACTATGAGCCAGTGCAGTCGAGTCGTCATGACTCGACTGGCAAAGTGGACATAACAAAGGACTAGTGGCTATGGATCAGTGCAGTGGAGTCGCCATGACTCCATGGGGCAGAGTGATCATAGTAAAAGATTTGGGTGCGGTAATAGTTGCATTGAGTAGGAGACATGCCAGTTTAGGTTTTTTTTTTCTAGGATGGAAGCAACTAGATTATATCACAGGATATGATTTCAGACCCAAGAGTGAATTGGATTCAGTAACACTAGTAAGCTTGACGATTAGATCGATTTTGATTGAGTGGATTGGTTCCAGTTAGAAGGACGATCCTAATCTATTGGAAATCATCTCTAGGGTAGAGATGGGTATCAATGGAAAGAGAACGATCAAGCAAGGATTTGATCGAGAAGGATGGCTTTAAAATAATGGAGGACTAGTTGCACCCAACGTAGATGGACTGAGAGATGAAGTGCTTAGAGCATATCATCACTCGAAATTGACTATGAATCCCGGTGGTAACAAAATGTATTGAGACATGGATTATACCTACCACTGGGAAAGGATAAAGAAATACATTGGGAAGTTTATGTCCAAATGCATAAATTGCCAATTAGTTAAGGCTGAGCAAAAAGAAGCCTAGTGGTTTGTCACAACCATTGGAGACAAGTCTCAATGGATTTCATTGATGGTTTACCAAGGACTAGGTCAGGTCGTGATGGTATTTGAGTGAATTGTATATTAGAGAATGAAGGCTACCCAAGATAGGCAGAAGACTTATCTCGATAAGAGACGAAGAGATTTGGAATTCTTCATGAACGACTTGGTGCTCGTCAAGATCTCTCCATTGAGAATGTGATTCAGATTGGTTGGAGAGGTAAGTTAGCACCAAGATTTGTTGGCCCATTCCCAGTCTTCGAGCAAGTTGGGAATTTGGCGTATGAAGCAGAGCTACCTGACAAGATGGCGGGAGTTCACAACGTATTTCATGTTTCCCAGTTAAGGAAGTTTGTGCAAGACCCTAATGTGGCTATTTCACCAGATCAGTTGGACGATATCGAGGTTGAACCCGAGGCGGTTGAGAGCCGCAAGCCTATGCATATTGTTGGGAACGATACGAAGCAGCTTCGAGAGAAGGCGGTGAAACTAGTCAAAGTCCAGTGGGGTGAGAATGAAAAAGAATGTACTTGGGAAACAGAGGAAGATATAAGGAAGAAGTATCCAGAACTCTTTGCCCTGTAAGGTTTTGGGTAGTGATAGTTTCTTCCCTTGTTAGTAAACCGCATGCTAGGATAGACTTGTTTTGCATGTTGATTGTTGTTTTATGGTTGATAGGCATGCGGGACCCTTTGTGTGTTTTGGTTAGGGAATTTCGGGGGCGAAATTTCTTAAGGGGGGAGAATGTAAAGACCCGCATTCTACGCATCATAGGATCGTAGAATATTTCTTTCTTTCACATATGAAGTCGTATGGTCATGTAACTTTGGGAGACGACTATTGGGGTCATTTCCCATGTTCATGATTTTTCCCAATTTTTAATGACCATTTTACCCCTAGTTGGTACTGTTTTGGCCATAACTTTTGACTGGAAAGGAATTTTGACCTGAAACCACTTTTATTAGCTCCGGATGATGGTTTACAATTCCGTAGAGTGGTCACATTAGCCAAACGGACTCACCGTTTGGGAGATATGGCTGAAACAAGTTTCAGATAGTGAAAAATAGCTTAATTGGGCTTAATCGGGTAATTAGCAGCTAGGCCCAAAGGGGATTTCGGGATTGGAGATGTATAGGGGCTGATTAGGGTAAGAAAACATTTCTTTCAGCCGCCACTTTCACTCTTGGAACCCTAGCAATGGCCTCCAACACCCAAATCACCTTCTAATCACTTTCTAATCAAGTTTTGGCCTAATCTACATCAAATCAAAGAGGATCTTCACCAAATCAGTATTAGAGCTGCTGTTAGACATCAGTATTGACCCAAATCAGCGAGGTTTCAGTTCTGAAAATTTTATTTGTGGCCAAGGTGAGTGATTAGCATTGTTTTGACACTAATTACAGTTAATTAAGGGTAATTAGTGAAGATTAGTGAATTTATACACTAATAAATTCTGGAAAAATATCCATAAATTCGAAAATAATATTTTATGCCTCTGGTAGAAATTTGGTTTAATTTGGTTAAGTTTTGTAAACCTTATAATTAGTTTTGCTTAAACATGCTTAAGGGGAAAATATGGGGTTTTGGGTATATTCGATCCATTTTGACATGTAAATTCATTGTTTTGGTGTTTGTGGTTAGTTTGCTATGTTGTTATGACTGTTTGGAATGATTTGTGGTTGATTAGAATAGTTAGATTGGTCGAAAACGTCGTCGAATGGCATAAACAAGTTGCTGGAAAAAGTTGCAGAAAGTTGTGCAGGGTTTCGGATCGGATCGGGTATGGGCTCGGATCGGGTAGGGAGCTGGGCAAGGAATCCGACCCGAACAGAAATCTGGCACAAAGAAGTTTGGCAAGAAGGAAGGCCATTGCTAAGAGTTGGAGTTGGTCAGGGGAGCGGATCGGAGCTAGGGAGCGGATCGGATTGGAGCAAGCAAGCGAGCGGGAGCGGAACGGAGCTAGGGAGCGGATCGGATCGGAGCAGGCAAGTGAGCGGGATCGGATCGGGTAAATGGAGAAGGACAGGATCGGATCGGGGAACCTAGAGGGGAGTAATCACCGAACCAAACAGAGGATGGACACTATACTTTCGAACCGAATCGACAAGGGATGGAGCACTGATCCAGGCATGGACTAGGACCACCGAACCGAACCGAGTTGGAAGGTTACACCGAACCGAACCGAACCGAGTTAGACAAGGAGCACCGAACTGAACCGTACGTGGGCTATTACTACTACGCGATGACTTTTCTGAAGACCAACTCCAATTCGACCAAAACCCGAGATGCAAAGGAAGTCCAAATGAGGAGCTTTGACTCAGGACCCAGTTGGGAACCAATGAGTGGGCTTCATGATTGGGCTTTGCTGCGGGACGTGTGCAAAGGGGTTGTCGGTATTCATAACTTTGGTTCACCACTTAGAGATGGATAGTGGGCTTGTAGTGATAGTTACACGGGATTGGATTCCGCCATGGCCCAAAGTATTAGGTGACCAAAGTAGTGGATATCGTATGCTTTACGCACTGAGTGAGGGATGTGAGGATGATTGCTATGCTTGATTGTTTGACATCACTATGACATGCACACCCCCACCCTCGTATCTCTTACACAGTATGTTAGTGGCACCTTAGAGTATTGTACGGTATGTAGTGCTAACTCTTTGGTTGCAGGTCCAGGTTCAGGTATGATTGGATTATACCTGTTATTGTTTTGTTTAGATGCTTATTGCTCATACCAGGCTTTATGTCTGACCCAGAGTTTTATGTCTCCTCTTATTACTCTGGGTGCTCACACGAGCAGACTAGAGACAAGTTAGCTGGTGATGCGCGAGTAGCTGATTCGGAGGCGAGCAGTAGGCTTCCACGTATGATATATATAGTATTCTCCCTGTGTTGTTGAAGATCACTGCTTGGGCATTAGGTGTGCATCTTCCACTTTAGCTTTCTTTTGTTTAGAGATAGTAAATTTGGAAAGTTGTAATAAGCTGTATTTGGATTTCCGCTGCCATGTTGGTTTAGTTTTCAGCTTATACACTGTCTCGCCTGTTTTATGTCAAAGATTATGTTATTATTATATTTTATCCTATGCGCTGTGAGACATTCTACAGGTTCCTTGTTAGTTTATTCTCTTCTTCCCTTTTCTTCTGACGACCGTCCCGTGCTGACTGGACAAGTGTACAGTGCACTTTTGGAGTAAATGTCGGTTGGTGCAGGGCGGGCCGTCACATATGCTAAAGAAACGGATTGATTTACTTCCTATATTTGAAAATTTGTTGTTATGCTAATTTGCCTCCATAATATTATTACCATATGTTGGTAATTTAATTGATGACTCACATAGATTTGCACTGGCTGTATATTGAGGGATAGACTTTAGTGTAAACCCATCCTGACCTGGAGCCAGTGATCCCCAATGGTGTCTCTTCTTGTTAAACCTGATTGAGGTTTTGATATGTAAACTCTTATTTTGTAATCTCTTGTAATTCTCTCATGTGGAATAAAATCTCTTTCTGTTGGACTGGACGTACACTATCTCGAGGATAGTGGAACCAGTATAAATATTGTGTCTCTTTGTTTCTCTGCTTAGTTATTTACTATTTTGTTGATGTAATAGAATAATTGCTATCAGATTAGATTGGTGTTCAATTGGCAAATCTAGATCCTATTTATTACGCTTCCACATTCGCGCAATTTTCGCATAACACAGGTAGTACTCCACTTTGTTTGCTAAGCCATCTGCAAATTCAGACAAGCTCATACTACCTGATGTATTACATGCATCACAATTTCATCAAGTGTACATACCCAAACATAGCCTTGCCACATTAACACATGCATGCCTTCATGCATCTTCACAGGCACACAATTTGGACAAAATGCAACTCCTGTCAGCTTCGGTTCTTTTTTCTTTCTTTCTTTCTTTTTTTTCTAGTGTTACACGCAATGAAGTCCAGGAAGATCCGTGCTTCAAAAAGAACATGCATCTCCAATTTAGTTCCACCTAATGCTCATACTTTTCCTCAGCATGCACCCAACTGATCCTAGGTTCATGTAGATGCTCCTTTTCTACACACAGCAAGTTCTTATGTTCACATGCTTGTGAACTCTTGCATCATACCTCGTCTATTTCCTGGAGCTTTTTTTTCTTTCTAATCCTAGAGTTCACGCAATGAAGTCCAGATGTTTGAGCTTTCATGCGGTTGCATGAAGCACACCATACGGTCCGAGCTTCTCCTCCATGCATGTACACTAATCGATCCACGCATTCTAACAGCCAAACCTTGCTGTTCTTTCTTCTTTTTTCCTAATCTAGTGCCATACTGTTTTCCGCATGCACGTACTGAACGTGTTTTTCCCTCACTGATCCAATTGTTCAACGCAAATGCTCCTATTTCCCTCACTCAAGGACTCTTGGAAGCCGCATATTTTTAGAAATCATGCACCATACAAAACACGGTCATGACTAAGGTTATTTGAAGGTATCATTCATTTGCATGAATGCACATTCACAGCCTATATTGATTCATCTATAAAATTGTTGGAATAAATGAATAATGAAGGTGTAGGGTATAGTATCCCACAATGTAGGAATAGTCCCACATTGTAGGGTATAAAAATTTATCATGGTATATATACTTAAGTATAGAGACTATTATAAATTCCTTAGAGAGTGCTATGGACCAACAATGGGGACCATAAGGGGTGGTGCACCGCACCACCATAAGGGGTGGTGCGTCGCACCACCCCGAACCCGAACCTGAACCCGCGCCCGCTCCCGTACGCGTGTGCGAATGGGCGTTTGAGGCGTCTTATAGGCACTTAGCACCCTCCAACTTTTTGCAAGCGGATACAAAAATCATAACACCCTCTAACTCTATGTAACCATCATTTTATACTATTTATGTGTGTATATATATAGTTCTATTTTAAAGAAACAATATAGTTCTTTAAAAGTGAACCCACTCTGTTTATTATTTAAATATTTTTTTTCTTTAGCAGAACAATAAAATGAAATGATAGCAACCATTTGAATCATATGTTTGAATCTAGTATATACTCAATCCTTGAATCAAATTTCCTTCAAGAAAGACAAGATAGCGTCCACTGCATATAGAGTATCAGTTCTATGCACAACAAGTTATTCTAACAAACTACCCATAGACAAATTTTTCACCAAAGTTAAATCTTTAAATAACTTCAACACGTATGAATTCAAGTGCACTAGAAATAAGACAGTAAAATAAATTTAGGTGCTTACTCACCTTTGTCTTGTTCTGCTACCACCCCTGTTTTATTTATTTAAGGTTCCAATAGACCGTCCCCTTCAGAATAGATACTCTATTTATAGGTGCTGATTGAATTTGATCTCCTTGGTAAGCACGGAAAAGAAAAAGACAAATATTTAATGTGATTTAAAGGCATAATTCGATTTGTTCAGGTATTAATTTGTATGAAATTTCCTACTGTTTAAGTTATGTTTTACTGGTCTAATAGTTGGGTTAAAACTGAGCATACATTAATTACGTATATCGTTTGCACATGTATTTACCAGAGGTCAATATGGTTTTTGCTCAGTCCATTTTTCACACTTATAAAACTATCTGGCCGAGTTTACTTATTGTACAAGTGGATTTTCTCTTGCTCCTTGGGACCAATTGCTACACAAGATTAGTTCATTTGTCTCCAACTTATTTAATGCTTGCCACCTCCAAGCTTCTTATTGGAGAAATGGTTGCTTTCAAGCTTTTCAATGTTATCAAAACATCCTGCAGGCAATTTCTATCATGATTTAGATATTTGTACTTTGATTTAAATTTTCGATCTATGATCATTTTGGCTTTAGTCGAACCAGGAAAAATAAGTAGAAATCTTAGAATTCCCAAATAGTACTCTGTTTCCATGATAAATATGTCTATGTTTTGTCCCCTTTCATATTAATGAGATTCGGCTGCTAAAAGGTTGTAATTACTAAGGTGTTAATATTCTTTTAATTGATTATCTTGTCATACTTAATGCATTGGGTTTAAATAAAATCATAAGGGACAAATCGGATTGCATAATTACCTACATGATTTATATTGGACATGTTTTTTTATTTCATATTACCTGCTTGCTTTGTGACTTTGTATATTGATCATTTCAAATTAACTTGTGAAGATTATCTTACTTTGCCAAAATACATAATTTTGCAAAGAAATTTTATTTAAGAAAAGTTAACTTCTTATTTGTTTTGTTATAAAAAAGTAAAATCATAGGTTACGTTAAAATTTGAAGTTTGAAATATTTTTCACTTAAAATATGTTCATATCTTAACTTATCAAAATGTTATTTATGAATTTAGATTTAAAATCCGTTGTTTACGAAGTCAATTAAAAACCGGATCGTTACAACACCATAACGACCAATATGTCGACCTGCAAAAATGCATATGTCGACAAATGCCAGTATATTATAAAAAATAGAGTTTTAAAACAAAGTAAATAATATTTAAATAAATTATGGTGCATCTAAAGTTAAATCAAATTAAATTCCTATATATTTAAACTTTTTTTTTTCAAAGTAAAAATATATTTTAAAATTATATAAAGATATACTAAAAATAATTAAGAAATTAAATATAAAATGATATAAGAGTACAAACACATAAACTATACATTTATATTATAAACTTAATACAAATAAGAAGGTTAAACAACATAAGTAATTACAAAACAAGTAAAACTTAAGTTTAAAATCTAAAACATAAATTTGAATATAAATTAACTTAATTTTTAGGAGTTAAGAAAATAACTTTCAGGAGTTAAAATATTATTAAAACAAATAATTATATATACTCTGAATAAGGAAGTAATTTTGAAATCATTTGAAAAAAAGATTTAAAATCAGAATTTTGATTTGAAAATAGAATCAAGTGCTAACCAGAGTTTTAACAGAATTTCCAGACACATTGACTCCATAATTGTTGAGCCCTTGAACTCTTGATTTCTTGATACTCATGAGTCTTGAAACTTGAACTCTTTGATTTGAAATCTTGATTCTTGTGAAATGTACAGTCTTTAATAATAGATACTTGCATAATTATATATATATATATATTCTAGAAAAATGTATTAGTATATATTTTATGGCAATAATAATTGAAACGAAGTAGAAACATGGTTGTTGTGATCAAAACCATCATTATCAACATCTCAGTCCTTAACATCATCACGATGGATGACCTCTCGATTAGGTCCCTTCTAATAGATCGATTGTAACACCCCACGTCCATTAATTTCACTCACTAAGGGAATGCATTAACTTTCATGGAGTATTATAAGAGTATAGAACAGAATATCACAAGGCAGATATATAAAATTGCACTTAAGAAAAATTCCAAATTTATTGATCGCAACGGAAAAGCAAAACATGTCTAGTTACAACATCAAAACCATGTACTAAAGTCAAGTGCACATATATCTATCTTGTACAAAATTATTACCAGAGTACATAAAAGTAAAACCATAATCCCACTCCAAATAGCCATAATGGAAAAGAGAAAAAGATGAGTATTACTTTCAACACTTCCAAGCACTTCAAGAAGAAAGGAATCCAAGTCAAGCTTCACTAATCCCACCCTGAGGACCTGGAGGGGGGGGGGGGGGAGGGGAGAAAAGAGGCGAAACAAAAAGGGGTCAGACATCAGTCTGGCGTGTCTAGTGACTTTAACAATATAATCAGTAAAGTAACAGGATAAGTGTAACAATCCGGAAAATCAGAACCAATTTAAATTTTTTATTTTGGCAATTTTAATGAATTTTGAATATTTAAAATGAATTATTTTAAATAATAGCGATGAGAAATTTATTTTGAATAGAATTATAACGTATATATTTATTTGAATCGACGTTAGAATATAAATATTGATTTTTAATTATAAAAGGTATTGGAAATGGAGAGGTAGTTTGAAAATTCAATTTCGAATTTTAAATGAATGTACAGGATTCAAAATAAATCGGATTTTGGTGAAACCCGAAATATTTGAATCTGTTTGGAAATATCTTTCCAACGAATCTGAAAAATCCAAATTTCATAGTGGGAATAAAAAGTTATGTCCAGTTGAAAATTCAGAATAGTCGCTATGGAACTATAGAGCTCTTAAAAATGACGATTTTTCTAACGACCTCCGTTTTTGACGAGACCACTTTTTTTGGATCCGGAATATCAAATTATTGCTAGATTTCAATTTTCGTAATTTTTGGGATCAATATGTGAGCGTGGCAAAAGAAAACGCGTTTGGTAATTTCAGTTTGAATTGGATCGACCAAAAAATGGGCATTTTTCAAACGGTCTCAAAATTTGACGAAATTAGTTTTGTTAGGACCGTATCGTCGAAACATTGCTAGATTTATTTTTCTGGAATTTTTGGAATCAGTATGTAGCCCCGATAAATTAAAATGTGCGTTTGAATTTAAAATATAATGATTTATATTTTAAATTTAATGAAAACTGATCGAAACAGTCAAATGGGCGTACAAAACATATCCCATTATGTTCGAAATAAGGGTATTTGGTTAGGGGCGACAGTCGTTCGGTTTGATTTGGAGTTCGAATCGATAAACCACATATATTGGGATTAAAATATTATTGAATATAAATATATATTTATTTTAACACTAAACCCTAATCATAATTTTCCAGAGCCGCCAGCTTCAGAAACGACGGACGATGAAGCTCCAAATTTCCCTTCAAAATTTCTCTCAATCCATAATGAATTAACGTGCAGTTCTTCAGCAAAAATCGTGGAGTTTCTTCCGATCTTCAAACCCATGGTAACTGGGGATTTTATCCTGGAGTGAATCGCGAGGAACAAGCCTCCAAACCCACAACGTTTCATGGCCAATCACCACCACATCGCGCCACTGAGTTGACCAGAGCGGAGGTAGGGGTGCGCCACACATAGGCGCAGCTGGTGGCGGCACCTGATCGTCGTCAGGTGCTTCGTTTTGCGCGCGTGAGTCAACCCTAGAATGGAGCGTGAGTTCGGACGGGGTGCAGCGTTGTTTGGGGAAGAAGGTCATATTATTTTATTAATTAATTTATTAATTATCTCCAAAGTGGCATTAACCTTTAAATTGACATATCTTTTCTATACGAGGTCCAAACGCAACGATTTCAGTTGCGTTGCGATCGTGGGGACGAAAGCTTTACAATAAAACTTACCAGGTCCAATTTGGAGCTAGTTGGAAATTGAGACAAATTCAAACCCGAACGGTGCAAAAATTCAGAAATAAAACTAATGAAGTAGAAAACCGATTGTGAGGACTTCTCACTTTAATTTTATTTTCTAGTTAAAAATATATACTAGGATGCAGACGGTGCTTAGCAGCACCCGACACCCGTCGTCCACAGACCATGGACGACTTGTTTGTTTGATTGTGTTATGAAAATTGTTTGTGATGTGAAATGGACTATATAAAATATTCATATGTTGAATAAAATATTTGAAGAATAAAAATATCATTTTTATTGTATAAATGGACTGTATAAAATATTCATATGTTGAATAAAATATTTGATAGTTAAAAATATATTTTTAACATGGATATAAATAAAATAAATATTCATAAACAAACCGGATGATTTGTTTATGTACACACATTTGACTGATATTGATTGGGACGATAAATTTTACACATCGCCCAACTGCACAAATAAAATTCATTATTTGTTGATTGAAACCCCACACGGGGGTTGGGATGATATTTGACGTACACTAATCCCAACTGTTTAGTTGTATGTCAATCGATAGGTTGACAGACTGTTGTGAGCGTTAAATATTTATATTTAATGCTTATACAGTGTAGAATGCACTTTGCATGATGGATGATTATTTATCACTATTGTTGTATACATGTATTGTATGAAATCCATATAATCAAATTATATGGTAATTGATTGTGTCTGATTCCAGTTCAGAAAGAATGAATATTTTAAAATAACGAATATTTTCAAATAATATTCAAAAAAGTTCAAAATTTTATTTTGATGTCCGATTTGGGATGGACACGAATATATTTAAATATATAGAGCCGTGCTGATTAGATTAACGCCATTTTGACCTGAACGATATTTATATCGATTTTATTCATTTTTATAATGAATATTGAAAAGGAATTGATTTCAAAATCTAATGTTTTGAAAATACTATCATTTATATATCGATGATATGGAATATTCAATTTTGATCTGAAATTGAATATGAAGTTGAAATCGTTTAGAAAACGAATTTAAAACGATTTATAAAATACGTTTTAAATGGAAATCGACGAAATATATAATACACACACACACACATATATATATTTATATAAATATATATTATAATGTCCTGAATAGAATGCGCCGCGCTGTGGTAGTTTGCAAATTTCGACCATTGACTTCGAACGGACATTACGGGAGATTCGACCGTCGGATTCTCCTAAAACTGGAACCGTTGGGTTCGTATCGAAAAGAGCTTTCTAGAATATTGGAGATTTGAAATCTAACGGTTGGATTTGAAATTAAGTCCAAATCGAATTTGGAAAAGGTTGCTGTAAGTACAGTTCGATGGCCATTTATGGAAATCGACTGTACGGGCCTTGATAAAATTATTAAAATACCAATAATTTGTGTAAAATCATAATAAATGATTTGGAAAGAATTGGGATGAAAAATTCCATACTTGAAAAGATAAAAATATATTTTATCGAAATGAACTAGTTATGAACTAGAATTATAATCCAATATTTTTAAATAAATAAATTGGATTTGAAATGGTTTTAAAAATAACCAGAATTTCCAATATATGAATTGGAATGGATTTAGATCAAAATTATCCTCTAAATATTTCTATATTGGATTTCGTGATTATACGGATATTGTGGAGGAATTTGGAAGATATATATATATATATATCGTTATTCCAATACGATATTTGTTGGTTTTAGAATCTAATATTGCATATAAGCCGATATATTTTCTATTCAGAGCCTTGTATTTAATATCAAATTGGATTTTGGGTTCGTCATGAATGGTATCTTTAATAATACTGTTCTTAAACCCAATGGAGTTAAGAAAATTAGAAACTGACTAGAGAATAGCTAAGATGAATGGTTTCCTGGGTATTGATCTGATGTTGGTTTCAGCCTTCGGGGTTAATACTTAGGGATTTGTTCTCTTACTAATTTACGGTTAGAGACTGATGGAATGTGAATTGGGTTTATTGTGAACTTTGTTTTTAACGACATTCGTTCTTTAACTCGCTTTACGGTGAAATGTGATTTGGAATTTATAAAACTTTTTATTAAGATTTAACGGGAATTTTCCAATTTAATATATTAAATTGGAATTGAATGGAATTCGATCGATAATAATCGAAGTGAACTTCTTTGGAGGAAGACTATTAATACATATGGAATTTAAAAGGCTTTGCCGTTATTCCATTTATATTATTGGTCAGATACGAAAATTGATATCGATTATATATTGATTTGTTTTTCCGTGAAGATTCCATAATTAATGGAATGTGATTTGGGTTTATCGTGAATGGTGTCTTAAAATAACACTTGTTCTTTAACCCAGTAAAGACAGGAATAAGATTTTGGGTTGTCGTGAATGGTATCTTTAATAATACTATTCTTAGACCCAATGGAGTTAAGAAAATCGGAAACTAACTGGAGATTAGTTAAGTTGAATGGTTTCCTGGGTATTGATCTGATGTTGGTTTTGGCCTTTAGGGTTAATACTTAGGGTATTTTTCACTTGCTAATTTACGGTTAAAGGCTAATGGAATGGAATGTGATTTTCGGTTTATCGTGAACCGTGTTTTAAGTGACAATGGTTCTTTAACCCAGTAAAGACAGTATATGATTTCCCAAATTAAACAATCGTTAATATTGATTTTTGGGAAGATTAAAACCAAACGGAGTTTTAATGCATCTTTAATTAGATTGAAATGATATCCAAAGGAAGATTAAAGAATATATTTAAAGAATTTATCTTTGATAAAATTAATTGGAACCTTCCCCAAAGTATATGAATATTTGGGTAAAGAAATATTCTGGATTGGAAAGAGGTGTATGTTGTGTTTTTATAACACTTATTTATTATATACGTGAGTTATTCAGAAAGACCGAGTTTATCCCATTCTGAATAACTGATTCGACGATGTGTCGAGGATGAAGACGGTGGTTGAAAACCGGAGGTCTTCACATCTTTTGGATGATTAATCGTTTGGATGATTACTAATGTCTTGATTGGGCTGTACACCCAAGACAAGGTTATAAGTGGTGATCGTCCAGACGTACTTGGAGATTGACCGGATATGCGAGGACCTCTCCCCTGTATTGGACATATGGGGGAGGAATAAGGTGCCTCTGGTTTCGTTCAGACCCAGAACGAACTTGTAAATGGATGTGTGTCTGACATCGGATTTCATTCTCCGTGATTGATGGACATCGGTTGCATAGCGTGAATTGTCTGTGTGGCATTCTGAGACGCAAATGTTCAAGGCTTCTGTTGAAAACAGAGACCTGTGGTTGATAATCAAGGCACGACCTTTGTGGCATAGCTTTGTCTAGCGTTAATTCGTGAGCCTCACACCCCGGTGTGAACTAGAAATGGGAGAGGACTTCAGGGAGGACATACATTTCCTTCTAGCTAGGAGTGGTGTTTTGGGTTTTACATGCCCAAACATTTTACTTATGTAGATGATGGATTGCGAGGCACCTCAGTTATATCGGTAATTCCAGGGCCGATAGTTTGGTCGGGATATGACCAGTTTTCTCCCCATAGGGCGGGAAAACGTAGTGTTCAGGCATTTTAATCCACATCGAGTGAATCGTCCCTAACGATCCAAGGGCCCACCTGAGTCTAGGTCCTGAGACATAGTAGGCTAGATTGTTTGAAGCGGTAAGGACGATCCCTTGCCTTGGTTCATAGACGGAAATCCAACTTCCAATACGTGACAATTGCGGTTTTGATTGTAGAGCCTAGTATTGGTGACATGATATTTGGTACCCATGCCGTCTAGGATTGATACATTTATATTTGAAGTTGTTTATACACTATGCCCTTATAATAGTATCAAATGATTTGTTTTAAATGTACCAAGCATGTTTGGCTATTATAAGGGAAAACCCTATCCTCCGTCTTGCGTTGCATTATGTGATGGGAACTGGGTCTTATAATAGCTTCATTTTTCCAAAAAGCATTGCACTGTTTTGTTATATGCACTGGTATTCTTAGGAGGAAACCCGTTCCGTGTTATACGGCGTGGTCCCTTGATATATCTGATTTAAAGTAAAGTTTTAAATAATTGTTTTATTTCTCACACTAGTCACATGACTGACCTGGAGTTTATTGTTTTAACCTAAACTCTGGGTGCCCCTATTTTCTACGGGTAGCTAGTAGTTTTGGTTTTGCAGATTTATATTCACAGGATCCTGTTTTACAGCTGGAATGATATTCAGAAAGCTTAGTATCCGTATATACTTTTCAGTTGTATTTTATATTATTTTCCACTGCATTGTAACTTGTAAATCTTCGATGTTTAGTAAATGTATAGAATTTATTAATACTCTGTTATATTCTTGTATTCTGATGAAATTGTTGTAATAACAACGAAATGTTCTTCTGTTTGTGTTCTAATTCGTCGTGTCCTCAATTCAATCCGTTCTTTCCTTCACGGGGAAGTTCGGGTCGTTTCAATAAGAACATAAACTGAATATAAGGGATGACTGCAACATAAGCAGATATGACAAGGTAAACAAGGTAAGTAAGATAGAACATCGAATGCGCTCCTAAGCAATATAAGATATGCTCTGCACTGTACCACATACTAAAAGATGATCCCTCTCTACTAATTATAATAATGGTAGCTTCATGTACTCTTAGCTACTCACGTAGGTGCCCACTTTCTCCTACCACCACTAGTTTTACCCACTACCTTCCCTATTCGATCGACTCCCTAACCTCGTAGATACCTGTGCTGGTCCCACATTAGGGTGTATCACTCCCTAAGGTGGCAAACCCGATACTACTAAAATGCACAGTATACCTACACGATGCAACAACGTCTTACCTACCAGCCCGGACCCACGCACGCACATGACTCCGTTGGACTTGCACTGCCATCGCTAACTCTTTATTGACCTCTTACAATAACCCACAGTAAGTGTGTCCCTG
Organism: Allium sativum; assembly: GCA_030737875.1. Classification (NCBI taxonomy): domain Eukaryota; kingdom Viridiplantae; phylum Streptophyta; class Magnoliopsida; order Asparagales; family Amaryllidaceae; genus Allium; species Allium sativum. The sequence continues at coordinate 140,270,027 of CM060912.1, forward strand.
TCCTCGACCTAGTTCGAGCTCATATAGACACTAAAATGGGTTACTGGTTGAAAAGGGTCCACCCACTTGACACAAGCTTCCCTCCTAAGCTTGGTCCCCACTTGGAATTCCCACTTAACCCCTCTTTATCCCCATGTCTAATCATATGTCTCATCTTGGTTAAGTGCTTTTACTATGTTTCATATGCTACCTATGTTACCCACTTAACCCTTTATTATCCTCATGTCTAATCGCATGTCTTATCTTGGTTAAGTGTTCATTAATTCATTACAACCGTAATCTTGCAAGACCTCCCACATTAGATTACCGTTTTGCGGTTGCTGGATTTGCCGGGTGGTTCCGGGCAGGATTATACCGCAATCTAAATCCAACCTCTTGTCTTTGCATTATTACGCATCTAATTTCTTCCTTTGTCCTCTCACATTAGGTTACCAAATTGCGGTTGCTGGATATGTCGGGCCGTTCTGGGCAGGCTTATACCGCAATCCGAATCTAACCTCGTGTCTTAGGCGTTCATTTTCTTGATTCAAGTCCTAATTTGAAATTTATTCCAATTACCCATAATTTCCAATCTAAATTATGTTTATACTCTCACGTGCCAAATTATGCCCAAACCTATCTTCATAGTTATTAACAATTTATGCCAAATATCATGTATACAAGTCATACTCAATTATGCCCAAACCAATTTTCCATGTTCATCAATAATTTATGCCAAAATTCATTTCATTGCATATTTCCCAAACTATTTCCCAATCGTTCCAATGTTATTCGTACATAAATCTCAATGCAATATGTTAGGCTCGAAGTTAGCCTAATCTCATAAAGAAAAAGGAAAAGAAAAAGGGAAGAAAATCAAAACATCAAAACTGGCATAAACATAAGAACATGCATATAACGATAAAATGGATCAGAAAGGCCTATGATAGATTTATAGGTCCGAAAAGATAATGATTTACAAGCTTGATAAGATTCATTTAAGTCACAGGCATATACATTAGATCCAATTTACAATCCTATCACAATTACTTTTTTAATTTAATTATATGTGAAAGCAACATAGATTCACAGCGACAGGATTCTTAGAAGAGAATTGGGTATTATTGTGGTAAATCTGATCTTGAATAATCACTAGATTGTTTGTAGATCTGATCTTTTAATTTGAATACTCCTATTCTGATTTTCTTTGGTGGAGAAGAGAGGCTAGATTTGATTTAGATTAGAGCAGCACGGAGGCGCCATGGATGAAAACAATGAGATTAGGGTTAGGTTTTGGAGTATTTTATAGATGCTCTAGGTGAATTAGGACCTTAGATTAGATTAGGATCCATCTGAACCATCCAGACCAGAAAAACACGTCGTCCCGCCAATCCCAGAAGAACACGTCATCAGATCTACTACAGAACACGTCAGGCCAGATCTGGGCTGATCGGGTCTACACCCCTAGGGGTCGACACCCCTGTCGACAACCCATGTGGGGGGTCGACACCCAATGAGCGGGAAATTTCCCGCTCAGCCCGCTTTGTCTAAATTTTGATTTTTAAATAATTTTTGTTATTTAATTATTATTTAAATAAATTCTGATTTAAACTGAAGTCTTCTAAGCTTCATAACTTCTTCATACGATATTCATTTTACGCAAACTCGGACTCTATTCCAAGCAGAATTCCGAGACGAACGAAATGGCGCAGCCCGTTTCCCTTAATTCTTCTTATAAAAATTAAGTATTCTTTAATTATCTCTTATGTCATGTTTTAAAATTACGGGGTGTTACATCGATGCTGATCCATACACTTAGCTAATTTTTTGTCTAACTTACTTCAGGGTCAATCACATCTCCTCCCTGAAACCCCTTGGATCATACTACCCAAAACTCACCTCGAATCCAGCCGTTTACTTCATCATAGTCGATTCATCACCCTGCTTCCACCTGGCATATCCCATCCTTACGAAATCTTCACGGTACCTCTTGAATCATCCACAAGAAGTCGCATGTCCACCTGAGCTTTCCTCATGGATCAATGTCGATCCATTGGCTATGGATTTGTGCGGATCCATGCACTTAGCCATGTTTCTGGTGATTTTATTATATTCCATCCTGATTTCCTCAAGAGTATGTCCTCCAAGCAAAATAGATTAACTTTGATCTTGATATGCTTCGATCTCCAACCTAAGTCCTAATTCAAGCATATATTGACACATAAACCAAACATAAGAAATGACTCAATCATTCAGACAACCAATCAAGCAATTTCAGTCATACATAATCAAACACTTGCACATAAACATGAATTTGTCAAACACATTCATAGATCTAGCACTAACTATGGTTAGTTGTTCACTAATTACATTGGATCTAAAAATTAAGTTAACATATCATAATTAGGTTATCAAGGGATTTCTAAATCTAAAATTAACACATCTAATCAAAATTTAGTGTTAAAGTAATAACAAAGTGATAAAAATGATTAATTGCAACATATAATCAAATATAGACATGAGAGAGATCATAACCACTTACCTAAATCTAATGAAATGGAATAAAAGTCTACTTGGACAGAGAAGGAAATGTAGAAAAATGCAAGCAACTATATAGATCCAATTTTCTAATGTAGATTTAGCCTCCAATTAACAATCGCAGATGATTTGATGCAAAATTAGGAATTGATTTAAGAAACTAGGACGATTTAGAGTTTAATCATTGCCTAAAACCTAACTGATAGAAGGAGAGAAAAATTCTAATCTCTACCTTTGGCTCTTACTCACAATTAAGGGTGATTAGACTAATGGATTAGTTAATCCCAACCTATTAGCAATATTCCAATTCTGTCTAGTAGTATTATAAACTTAAGACTGTTATATCTCCCAAACAACTTAATGTTTTCTTAATGTGACCACTCTACGGAATAGACAACCACCATCCTAGTCAGTTAGACAAGATAAAGCATGCAAATTGTCCTCAATGCCAAACTATTAGGAACTATTCTAAATTGTAGAAGCACGAACTCAATTTTTTCGGATTTTGTTATCGACAAAACCAATTTGGAAACCTTTCACGAAATATTTGAAGATGATGCTCCAATGGAGTTCAAAAATTGCTTCTTTCATCAAAACAAAGGAATTGTCAACCATCTCCTCCAACATACCATCACTTCCCATTCCGGAAATTTCAATAATCCAACTCTCAAAGTTTAAAAGGCTCTTTTTGCTATTATAAGTGACTATACTATCAATTAGGCCGAAATGATCCTAAATGAAATTAAGCCCATAGAACTATCATCAATAGAAAACACTCACTGCTATGGTGTTTATCTCACTTGTTGTAACGACCAGGCTTTTTGCCCGGTTTTTGCCGGTAATTAAACCAACTTAAATCGTTCACAAAGACGGATTGTTAGAGGCACTTACACATTGGCACAAAATGAAAACAACTTTTCCATTATCTTTAAAATATTATTACATCAAAATTACACGAGATACATCAGAGTACATTGGCTACACAACGGAAAAGATACTAAATTTAGTGGAAGAATGCGAATGCTCTAAACATAATAGCTCCAGTTAAACTAGAATCCTGCTCCAACTAACTCCAAGGCTAAATCTGTGAACCAAACTACTAGGTTGCCCGTGTAAAAATTATGGGCACCCAGAGTTTAGGTGTGAGAACAATAAACCCCAGGGCAGTCATGCTACTGGTGTGAGAACTCAAAACAGTTGTCTTTAGGGTTTATTATAAATTTAGGTAATTCATAGAACCACGCTGCCAATGCGAATGGGTTTACTCCATGTGAATACCAGTGCATAGAAACTCGCAATGACTTTTTGAAAAAAATGAAGCTATCATTAGCTCGTCCCACATCACACAATGTAAACACATACCAAACAAGCGAGTTTTTCTTTATGATAACCAAAAATGCCTTCATACATGAAAATCCTCTTTTACTACTTTAGTGTGAAAAACCTTTTCGCAAATAAATGTATAAATCCTCGCTAGCATAATGCCCCATCTGTAACGTCCGGAAAAAGTCGATCTTGGTTATCCGATATACAACACATATCGAACATCCAAGGATCGAAAATACCGGTAGTTAATGAAAGAAATTAAAGGGTGAGGATAGATAAGATAGAAACTTAGAATAGAAGAAGTAAAAGAACATACAACATCAGAGTAAACAAGAATCTCACAGCGGAACGAATAAATATATTTCATAACATAACTTTGAAATATAAATCTGTACTTGAATATACATTTCATTTCCACGGTACAACACTTACAACATAGCGGTAAAACCATAGCTATATAATTCTGAAGCCTCCTGCTCCAGCTCTTCAATTATCTGAAAATCCCAACTACTTGATTGCCCGTACAAAATTGGGCACCCAAGAGTTTAGGGAAAACAAAACAAAATAAACTCCGGGTCAATCATGTGACTGGTGTGAGTAAACTGAAATTATTTGATTTAACTTTCAAAATCCTTTTAAAACAAAGGATAATCATAAGACCGATCCACACATATACACATATGGTTTTTACCTTACGATAACCCAAATCATTAGTAAAACAATATTATTCTGATATTATAATAATGTCTAACACAAGTAATATCAATCTAGTAGAAACACTTGCATCCAATGTTCTACGTATATAATATACAATCAAAACCGTGGGCTCTTATTTGGGGAATGGATTCCAGCTATGACAAGGTATGGATCTACCTTCCGCTCAGTGTAATCTAGAAGCGATACGCTGGAGTTCAACAAGAACATCTTGAAACTCGGCCACACATGACCGACCACTCATTTCGCTTGAGTGTATCGAATATATTGTCACCTTACAGTTGGTAAACCAACATAACCATTCCCAGGAGATACAGAATTGAAAGAAGTAACAAATATGAATATTCTATAGATGGTGACAATATACCCTAATTGGTTGCGAACCACTTAGCCATGCTGCCTACCCGATTTCTGTCATTTCCCAGTTGATGAGGCTTGAGGTTATAATGTATCTTTTAACAGATCATTCTTCATTGACTTTGAATGCCACATCATCGTACCCGTCAAATCACAAATTGATTTCCCCAAAAATACCATGGGTATAAGCTAAGAGAAACGAATTCCTCTACCACCAACGTAAATACGCATGAAATGATCAACTTACGTGATCTACCAGATATACGCTGTCAAACATTCGTCCATTCAAGTTGTCCTAGGACTGGACAAACCGAAGGCACTATTCCGTACACCCATCCTAGGCATCTCTACCTAGGACTTATACAATAGCCCTTGCACTTTACTCCGTCTTCAATTTGTCTTCGATCTATTTGATTCGAAACGATAATGCCCACACAGGGTGGTTCTTTGGAAAAGAATCCAATTGGTCTCTCCGTATTGATGACGGAAAAATGGTCAAAACTTTGATAGTCTGTGATTTAACTATCAAAGAAAAACACGTGTGCAAACAACGATATTATTTCCAGATGGAAATTATATCGATCAATCATCATTTAACATTTTTCTCTTTAGTTCATTAATTTACTTATCTACTGTTTCAATATATTCTAAATTCATATTTTCTATTATCAGAAAACATTTCTGATTCTTATTTGGAAAACATTTCCAAAACTCCTTCACTGGATTTAAACTGATGTTTAAATCAAACATCGCCATGCCAACTCAAACCATTTCACTCATTAACTAAATTCACTTAACCATCATTCACTATCAAACCTTACCATTCCTTAGTTAAGAAGGAAGTCAATCAAGATGGGGTATAACTACCTCTCAGACCTTAACTGAACAACGTTTTTAACTTCGAAACAATCAAAGTTTATCTTTTTAAATATTTAACAAACATACTTACATAACTCTCTTTCAAATAAATCTCTATTCGATAACTCTTTCCTTCGAATAAACTATATTCGATAATCTCTCTTCTTCAAATAACCTATATTCAAATAACTCTATTCAATTAGCACTATTCGATTAACTCTAATCTATTTACTCTTATCAGTTAGCTCTATTTGATTAACTCAATTCTATTAACTCTATTTGATTAACTCTATTGGATTAACTCTATTTGATTTACTCTATTTGATTTACTCTATTTGATTTACTCTACTGGATTAAATCTATTCAATTAACTCTAACTAATTTACTCTTATCAATTAACTCCTTTCGAATAAACTATATTCGATTAACGCCTTTCGAATAACTAGTATTCGATAAACTCCTTTCGAATAACTAATATTCGATAACTCCTTTCGAATAACTAATATTCGATAACTCATTTCGAATAAATAATATTCGATAATTTCTTTAGAATAACTAATGCTCGATAATTTCTTTCAAATAACTAATGTTCGATAATTTCTTTCAAATAACTAATATTCGATAACTCCTTCAAATAACTAATATTCGATAATTTCTTTCGAATAACTAATTTTCGATAATTTCTTTCGAATAACTAATATTCAATAACTCCTTTCGAATAACTAATATTCGATAACTCCTTTAACTCTATTCGAGTAAACTATATTCGATTTCTCTTTTAACTCTACTCGAATAAACTATATTCGATTACTCTTCTTTCGAATAAACTATATTTGATAATTTCTTTTCCTATTCGAATAAATTAATATTCAACTAACTTGATTAACTCTAATTGAATAACTCGAGTTCGTTTTAACTCTAATCGATTAATTCTAATTGATTAACTCTAACTGGTTAACTCTAACTGATTAACTCTAGCTGATTAACTCTAACTGGTTAACTCTAACTGATTAACCCTAACTGATTAACCCTAACTGATTCTCTAACTGGTTAACTTTAACTGATTAACTCTAACTCTAATCGATTAATTCTAGCTCTAATCGATTAACTCTAATCGATTAACTCTAACTCTAATCGATTAACTCTAATTCTATTAACTCCTCAAACTCATTTTGATTTAACACATCTTGATTAACTCTACGTCCATATTCGGTTTCAATTATCGATGTTGAAATCAATTCTTACTTCTCTATATAAATCCTGATTTATATATTCTATTTATCCAATGATAAATAATTTATTTAATTTATAAAATATTATTTATAAATTAGTCTTCTTAATCTATCGACGAGAACATATTCTATATAAAATCTTTGCTTTAAATCCATATCATGTTATATCCGTGTGCGAAGCACGGGTCTAAACCTTTCAAATATAAAATTCTCTTTTATACTATTCTATTCATTTTCAAGTATTTCCTTTTATAATCAATTTATTTACCAAATAAATTCCTTTTGATAATTCCATTTATTTTATAAAATATTTCCTTTTCTATTTTATTTATTTGACAAATAAATATTCCTTTCCTATTGGTTTCAAAAATAATTTCCTTTTATATTTGTTTCTCAAATATTTTCTTTTTCTATTGGTTTAACAAATATTTTCCTTTTCAATTCTATTTGTAAATGTTATACAAATAATTCCTTTTCTATATAAAATCCATTGATTTTATATAAATAATTCATTTTCAGAATATACTTTGAAAATCCCCTTTTCTACATTCCAGTATTTCTTACGGTATTTAAAATACCGAATAACAATGATTAATATCATTTTAACACACATCATCAACAACTGATTATATATCATCTCATATATCATCATATATGAAAAACAATAAAATAAATGTTGAGGAATCCAGTTGGATTCCTCCGACCTGTTTCCCTGCATCCACAGATGTTACACAATATAATTCACATCAATTTCATTTCATCATGAAATATCCTGTTAAACATGATAAATATTTGATTGTCGATTTTTATATATATAACTATATCTACGTTTTCAATCAAATCTATTTAACAGTCCAAACAATCAATCATTATTTATCAAAAATAAAGTACAGTTTATAAAAATATAAACTGATCAGAGATAGTGAGTTTTACTCACTTTGGCAGTTCATCGTTAAAGAACGATAAACTATTATTTGATTCGAATCAAACAATTTATTTCGCCAAAAATTCAAACGAGCTCCAATCCACTCCCAGTCAATTCCATTGGGTAGTGTCCGTCCATATGGTCCCATCGGATCCAGTTTTGTCCAATTCTGATTACAAACGCAAAAGTTATATAGCTTAAAATATTATAGACGAAATTTAAAACCTTAAATCATTAATCTAATTCTCCTTTGCTTGGGCCTTACCATTTTATAATGACCCATCACCATCCAAACCCAAACCGTTCGTTGGTTCCTTCTTCCCCGTACTCCACGGTTTCCCTTCGAAAGCCATTACCGTAGTTTCCCCCAATTACAACTCCTCCATCTCGACATTTAAATTCATGGAAAAATATCCATAATTCACCCCTTCGAAAACTCTCCCACCTCGTATAACTCTTCCGTAGTTCGACACCATTTATTGCAGTACGTTCCTTCAGCAATCACGAAGGACAACGACGACTTTCTGTGTGGAATTCCCCAATAGTTCGCCAGTATGTGTAGTTCGATCTCCTAAGCCCAAAACCAAACTCGAAATCATGGATTAAAGCTTATATCTCTCGCCATCTCCAACCCTAGGCACGCTATCCCAAAACTCCTTGCTCTGAAAGTCGATCGCACCTCAAATAGTTGATACGAGATTGAAGAGTATGCTGATAGTATTGCAAATATATATGTAAATAATTTATAGAAATTTATATGGCTTGTTTTGGATTTTGGAAGGTCGAATAAAATTCCTGGAAATCAAAAACTTAAGGCGGATAAGTTGTTTGACCAGAGAATGAATTTTTCTAGGTTTAAAAAAATTTAAGGATTACTTATAGGATTTTATAATATTATTTTATTTGAATATTATATTTATTTTTAAGCCATCACTGTTTGCACTCGTGTAAAAAAATCCCTGTGATCACACTCGATATCCAAAAATCATGAAAATTGGCATGCAACTATAGTTCGACATTACGGACCCAATGAAACTAGTTTCGTCAAATTCTGACTCCATTTGCTCACATACCATATTTTTAAAGGTCAAATTACCGACTGTTTTTCACATTAGAATCGTCCACGGCAACATATTGATCTAAAAATCACGAAAATTGAAATCTAACAATAATTTGAAATTACGAATCCAACAAAATTGGTTTCATCGAATTTGGAGGTCGTTTGAAAAACTGGCTATTTTTAAAGCTCTAAATAACCCCTTTTAAATATTAAATATATTTAATAACAATTAAATTAAATATTTATAAATAAATATTATTGTATATATCCACACTAGAATTCATACAGCTCCAATAGTATTTATGACTCGATATTCAAATCCCGGTTGAATCGATATTCAATTTATATTGAAAAATCCATTTATAATATAAATAAATCGTTGTAAATTATAAAGGAATTCCACAGCGACTTTTCTAAAATTTGATTTGGACATAAATCAAAATCTACATGGCGAAATCCCAATTTTTCTCTTCCATTAGAAAAATATACTTCCCCAGCTCCGAACGTTTCCTATTTCACAAAAATCTGATTTAAAACGGACCCTGTACATTCAGTTGAAGTTCGAATCGCCAAATAACGAACTGCAGCGCCATTTCGAGCTAGATTTTAATTATAATATAATTATACGTTCAAACTATCATTCAAATAATATATTCGTCATTCTAATTCAATTGTAAGCTGAATTAAATACTTTGAATTGTCCAGTTCACATTATATTGTCAATTCACTATTTCTGATTATTTCAGAAATTAAATATATTATTCTATAATTTATATTAATTAAATATTCAATATAATTTAATTGAACAACCATTTTCACTATTGAAATAATTAAATAAATAAATTATTATCCGTACAAATACGGGTCGTTACATTCTTCCCCCCTTAAAATAATTTCGTCCTCGAAATTGCTAAGGTAGAAAACAAACCCTATTGACTGGTTAAAAATTATTTTTAGTTCTTAACTTCAGTTTCAACTTAACCCATTTAATTCAACTGAAATATAAATAAATTCTTATTATTGAAAATTTTCAAAAATCCTGAGATTCTTCTAACTCCCTAAATTTCTGAAAAATTTCGACAGCACCTCCTTTGTACTGGTCAATAGGTCAAACTCCAACTCGCCTCTCTGGGCCATCTCCAACCCAAAAGAAAATCAAAATGCCAAGCGGCTTGCCAATTCGGCTCATAAATCACCAAACTCATATCGAAATAAACTTGTACCTTTTTGTCGGGCATATCACTATGACCTTTGCATCTGTTACCAATTCAACATATATCAATGTTATCCCAATCAAATTCCGATCTGTTTTTATCCAAATCACTTGCTTATACCCAAATCAAATATCATTTCAAACTCGAGTTTCATTCTCGATTCCAAACTCTTAACCCGATTATCAAATTACACTTCAAATTCAAATCTCACAAATCCAATTTGTCTCGATATCATTCTAATTCAATTTCAATTACCACTTAACTAATTTCAATTCAATTCCAGTTTGCTTTTACAAATTTCTATTCAAATTTGTTTTTAATTCAAACGGTCTATTCCTGGGATTTTTAGACAGCTTTGCTTTTCTCAAAAATCTAACTTCCCTCTACAGGATTCAAACACTTGCTTTTCTCAAATCAATTCAAAAACAATGTCTTTGGTAGTAATCCGTCACTTAGAACTCGAAAATGAGCACTGAGGATGTGGTCAGCATCATCAGAGTTATTTCCCAACGATCAAAGTGTTCAATAATATATCACTTTTCAAAACCATTTCTAACACTTCTATTTTGAAATACGTTTCAAAATACCATTCACAGTGCTTGTAAAACAATTTAAAATCTCCCAGCATTTTAAAATTCTCATATATTCAATTCAAATCCATTTACAAACATCTTTCCAACTTTCCAGAGTTGTAATTTCAATTTCTGATTTGATCCATCTGATTTCATATATTACACTTATACAAATTCTACTTGGTTATATATATAACCATTTAATTTATAATCTTACTCGATTATAATAACAACCAATATATCCAATATATTATAATTCCAATATATATATTTTCTCTATATCAAAATATACTTTGGGTAAAATTATTTTCATTTACCCTCTTTTCAAAACATATCGTGTCGACCCATCGTATTCGAGTGTTTATAAACTCCTACCGATACAGCGGATCAAACTGATCGACCAGAACCCATAAACAGCTCAACCAATAAATCTACACAATATAAAACAATTTTTATATCCAATACAAATACGTTCACTCGTATATATACACTCAACTCAATCTAGGGCATTACTAACCTCATCTCTACTGAGTCACGCCACAGAGCCAAGGTAATTACTTAACCTTAAGCTTTGATACCACCTGTAACGTCCCGAAAAAAGTCGATCTTGGTTATCCGATATACAACACATATCGAACATCCAAGGATCAAAAATACCGGAAGTTAATGAAAGAAATTAGAGGGTGAGGATGGATAAGATAGAAACTTAGAATAGAAGAAGAAGAACATACAACATCGGAGTAAAAATGAATCTCACAGCGGAACGAATAAATATATTTCGTAACATAACTTTGAAATATAAATCTGTACTTGAATATACATATCATTTCCAAAGTATAGCACTTACAACACAGCGGAAAAACCATAGCTATATAATTCTGAAGACTCCTACTACAGCTCTTCAAGTATTTGTAAATCCCAACTACTTGACTGTCCGTACAAAATTGGGCACCTAAGAGTTTAGGGAAAACAAAACAAAATAAACTCCGGGTCAGTCATGTGACTGGTGTGAGTAAACTCAAATTATTTGATTTAACTTTCAAAATCCTTTTGAAACAAAGGATAATCATAAGACCGATCCACACATAAACACGGATGGTTTTTACCTTACGACAACCAAAATCATTAGTAAAACAATATTATTTTGATATTATACTAATGTCTAACACAAGTAATATCAATCTGGTAGAAATGCTTGCATTTAACGTTCTACATACATAATATAAAATCAAAACCGTGGGCACTTATTTGGGGAATGGATTCCAACAATGACGAGGTATGGATCCACCTTCCGCTCAGTGTACTCTAGAAGCTATACATCGGAGTTCAACAAGAACATCTTGCAACTTGGCCACACATGACCGACCATTCATTTCGCTTGAGTGTATCGAATATATTGTCACCTTACAGTTGGAAAACCAACATAACCATTCCCGGGAGATACAAAATTGAAAGAAGTAACAAATATGAATATTCTCTAGATGGTGACAATATTCCCTAATTGGTTGCGAACCACTTAGCCATGCTGCCTGCCCGATTTCTGTCATTTCCCAACTGATGAGGCTTGAGGTTATAACGTATCTTTTAACAGATCACTCCTCATTTACTTTGAATGCCACATCATAATACCCGTTAAATCACAAATTGATTTCCTCAAAAATACCATGGGTATAAGCTAAGAGAAAAGAAGTCCTCCGCCACCAACGTAAATACATTTGAAATGTTCAACTTACGTGATCTACCAGATATACTCTATCAAATATTCATCCATTCAAGTTGTCCTGGGACTGGACAAACCGAAGGCACTTTTCCGTACACCCATCCTAGGCAATCTCTACCTAGGACTTATGTAACAGCCCTTGCACTTTACTCCGTCTTTAATTTGTCTTCGATCTATTTTATTCGAAATGCTAATGCCCATACGAAGTGGTTCTTTGGATAAGAATCCAACCGATCTCTCTGTATTAACGACGAAAAAATGGTCAAAACTTTGATAGTCTGTGATTTAACTATCAAAGAAAAACACGTGTGCAAACAACAATATTATTTCCAGATGGAATTTATATCGGTCAATCATCATTTAACATTTTTCTCTTTAGTTCATTAATTCACTTATCTCCTGTTTCCATATATTCCAAATTCTTATTTTCTATTATCAGAAAACATTTCTGATTCTTATTTGGAAAATATTTCCAAAACTCCTTCACTGGATTTAAACCGATGTTTAAATCAAACATAACCATGCCAACTCAAACCATTTCACTCATTAACTAAATTCACTTAACCATCATTCACTATCAAACCTTACCATTCCTTAGTTACGAAGGAAGTCAATCAAGTTAGGGTATAATTACCTCTCAGACCTTAACTGAACAACGTTTTAACTTCGAAACAGTCAAAGTTTATCTTTTTAAATCTTTAACAAAATTCCTTACGTAACTCTCTTTCGAATAAATCTCTATTCGATATCTCTTTCCTTTGAATAAACTATATTCGATAATCTCTCTTCTTCGAATAACCTATATTCGAATAACTCTATTCAATTAGCATTATTCAATTAACTCTAATCGATTTACTCTTATCAGTTAGCTCTATTTGCTTAACTCAATTCAATTAACTCTATTTGACTAACTCTATTGGATTAACTCTATTTGATTTACCCTACTGGATTAACTATATTCAATTAACTCTAACTAATTTACTCTTATCAATAAACTCCTTTCGAATAAACTATATTCGATTAACTCCTTTCGAATAACTAATATTCGATTAACTCCTTTCGAATAACTAATATTCGATAACTCCTTTCGAATAACTAATATTCGATAACTCCTTTCGAATAACTAATTTGAATAAGTAATATTCGATAATTTATTTCGAATAACTAATATTCGATAACTCCTTTCGAATAACTAATATTCGATAATTTCTTTCGAATAACTAATATTCGATAACTCCTTTCGAATAACTAATATTCGATAACTCCTTTCGAATAACTAATATTCGATAACTCCTTTAACTCTATTCGAATAAACTATATTTGATTTCTCTTTTAACTCTATTCGAATAAACTATATTCTATTACTCTTCTTTCGAATAAACTATATTCGATAATTTCTTTTCCTATTCGAATAAACTAATATTCGACTAACTTGATTAACTCTAATTGAATAACTCGAGTTCGTTTTAACTCCAATCGATTTATTCTAATTCCTTAACTCTAACTGGTTAACTTTAACTGATTAACTCTAACTAATTAACTCTAACTGCTTAACTCTAACTGATTAACTATAACTGGTTAACTCTAACTGATTCTCTAACTGGTTAACTCTAATTGATTAATTCTAACTCTAATCGATTAATTCTAACTCTAATCGATTTACTCTAACTCTAATCGATTAACTCTAACTCTAATCGATTAACTCTAATTCTATTAACTCCTCTAACTCATTTTGATTTAACACATCTTGATTAACTCTACGTCCATATTCAGTTTCAATTATCGATGTTGAAATCGATTCTTACTTCTCTATATAAGTCCTGACTTACATATTCTATTTATCCAATGATAAATAATTTATTTAATTTATAAACTATTATTTATAAATTAGTCTTCTTAATCTATCGGCTAGAACAAATTCTATTTAAAATCTTAGCTTTAAATCCATATCTTGTTATACCCGTGTGCGAAGCACGGGTCTAAACCTTTCAAATATAAAATTTTGTTTTATACTATTCTATTCATTTACGAGTATTTCCTTTTATAATCAATTTATTTACCAAATAAATTCCTTTTGATAATTCCATTTATTTTATAAAATATTTCCTTTTCTATTTTATTTATTTGACAAATAAATATTCCTTTCCTATTGGTTTCACAAATAATTTCCTTTCATATTTGTTTCACAAATATTTTCCTTTTCTATTGGTTTCACAAATATTTTCCTTTTCAATTCTATTTGTAAATGTTTTACAAATAATTCCTTTTCTATAAAAAATCCATTGAGTTTATATAAATAATTCATTTTCAGAATATACTTTGAAAATCCCCTTTTCTACATTCCAGTATTTCTTACGGTATTTAAAATAACGAATAACAATGATCAATATCATTTTAACACACATCATCAACAACAGATTATATATCACCTCATATATCGTCATATATGAAAAGCAATAAAATAAATGTTGAGGAATTCAGTTGGATTCCTCCAACCTGTTTCCCTGCATCCACAAATGTTACACAATATAATTCACATCAATTTCATTTCATCATGAAATATACTATTAAACATGATCAATATTTGATTGTTGGTTTTCATATATATAACTATATCTACATTTTCAATCAAATCTATTTAACAGTCCAAACAATCAATACACGACAATCAATCATTATTTATTCAAAATAAAGTACAGTTTATAAAAATATAAACTGATCAGAGATAGTGAGTTTTACTCACTTTGGCAGTTCATCGTTAAAGAACGATAAACTGTTGTTTGATTCGAATAAAACAATTTATTTCGCCATAAATTCAAACGAGCTCCAATCCACTCCCAGTCAGTTCCATTGGGTAGTGTCCATCCATATGATCCCATCAGATCCAGTTTTGTCCAATTTGGTTACGTACACAAAAGTTATACAGTTTACAATATTATAGACGAAATTTAAAACCTTAAATCATTAAACTAATTCTCCTTTACTTGGGACTTACCATTTTATAATGGACCATCACCATCCAAACCCAAACCCGTTCGTTGGTTCCTTCTTCCCCATACTCCACGGTTTCCGTTCGAAAGCCATTATTGTAGTTTCCCCCAATTACAACTCCTCCATCTCAACATTTAAATTCATGGAAAAATATTCATAATTCACCCCTTCGAAAACTCTCCCACCTCATATAACTCTTCCCTAGTTCGAACCCATTTATTGCTATGCATTCCTTCGGTAATCACGAAGGACAACGACGACTTTCAGTGCGGAATTCCCCAATAGTTCGCCAGTACATGTAGTTCGATCTCCTAAACCCAAAACCAAACTCGAAATCATGGATTAAAGCTTATGTCTCTCGCCATCTCCAACCCTAGGCATGCTGTCCCAAAACCCCTTGCTCTGAAATTCGATCGCACCTCAAATAGTTGATATGAGATTGAAGAGTATGCTGATAAGATTGCAAATATATATACACAATAATTTACAGAAATTATATGGTTCGTTTTCGATTTCTGAAGGTCGAATAAAATTCCTGGAAATGAAAAACTTACGACGGATAAGTTGTTTGACCAGAGAATGATTTTTTCTAGGTTTAGAAAAATTTAAGGATTATTTATAGGATTTTATAATATTAATTTATTTGAATATTATATTTATTTTTAAGCCATTGCTGTTTACACTCTGCAAAAAATCCCTGTGATTATACACGATACCCAAAAATCATGAAAATTTGCATGCAACTACAGTTCGATATTACGGACCCAACGAAACCAGTTTCGTTGAATTCCGACTCCGTTTGCTCACACAACGAATTTTAAAAGGTCAAAATTATCGATTGTTTTTCACATTAGAATCGCCCATGGCACATATTGACTCTAAAAATCATGAAAATTGAAATCTAACAATAATTTAACATTACTAATCCAACAAAATTGGTTTCGTCGAATTTGGAGGTCGTTTGAAAAACTGGCTATTTTTAAAGCTCTAAATAACCCCTTTTAAATATTAAATATATTTAAAAACAAATAAATTAAATATTTATAAATAAATATTATCGTATATATCCACACTAGAATATCATACAGCTCCAGTAGTATTTATAACTCGATATTCAAATCCCGGTTGAATCGATATTCAATTTATATTGAAAAATCCATTTATAATATAAATAAATCGTTATAAATTATAAAGGAATTCCATAGCGACTTTTCTTGAATTTGATTTGGACATAAATCAAAATCCACATGAAGAAATCCTGATTTTTCTCTTCCATTAGAAAAATATACTTCCCCAGCTCTGAACGTTTCTTGTTTCACAGAAATCCGATTTAAAACGGACCCTGAACATTCAGTTGAAGTTCGAATCGCCAAATAGAAAACTACAGCGCCATTTCGAGCTCGATTTTAATTATAATATAATTATACATTCAAACTGTCATTCAAATAATATATTCGTCATTCTAATTCAATTCTAAGCTGAATTGAATACTTTGAATTATCCAGTTCACATTATATTGTCAATTCACTATTTCTGATTATTTCAGAAATTAAATACATTATTCTATTATTTGTATTAATTAAATATTCAACATAATTTAATTAAACAACTATTTTCACTATTGAAATAATTAAATAAATTAATTATCATCCGTATAATTACGGGTCGTTACACCATCCCATTATACTGACAATCCTGCCGGTGACCAACAGGCTATACAATCAAAACCATACGGGCTCGTAGTGGAGATTGGGTTTCAAACATGATGGTTCCTGGTACGAAAGATCATTCGTGGGCTCACGAACTTTCTTGCGTGCATCATCCCAGTACTCGCGGATAACATCCAGACTCGGACTCCGTTATACTAACCCACCAAACATGAATCAGAGTACCCAACAAATAGCGTCCCAGACTGGGGACTTCGCAGTACCCTTTCATCATCACATCCCAGTGCATCAAACATACGAAATGAACATAAAAATCTGACCATCAGTTTACCATCATTCATGAGGTTCATCGAGGTCATGATATACACAAAGCTACGCTTAAATAAGCCATGCTTTGATCATCCATAGCTCATCACATAACTTAAGTATGCCACATTGTCCATTCACTACGCATCACTGATTTCTATCAATATGTAACCTCTAAGCTCATACGTCTTAGGGAAGGGTGTTAAGCAAGAGAATAAATTCTCCGCCACCAAGCAGATATATATTAATAAAGATTAGTGCTACGCAGTCAATTACAATGTCAGACACACAATCCATACATGTCCGTTCTAGGTCTGAATGAAACAACAATCCGGAATTCCTTCACATACGTTTGGGCTTCTTGCCACATAGTTGGTATATAAAATCCATCTGCGAATGGGAGCCAGCCATTCGAGACATTCTGCAAGTCACCCTTACGACACGAAGGGTCCGGGTCTTCAATGCCGCCTCCAATGTCTTCAATTACTCTACAACGTCGTATTATTACTTGGAATGGTTTTCAGACATAATTATGATTCCTGTCTTTCCAAATAATAAGCGCAATTAAAAACAAAATCACGGAACACACTGGCTTTCTACCAAACTCCTTCCATTTTGGATTTCATTAAATTAAACTTCTTTAAATCTATTCTCAAATTATCTTTAACAAAATCCATATTTAACCCTTCTTCTTTAAAACACATCCCTTAAATCCAAGATAATCTAGCCCCAAAGCCTTAATTAATTTTCCTTTTGATAACTCGTTATCAAAAATCTATTTTCCTTTGAAAACCCTTACCCCACGTTTCAACCCTACTTTCCAATTAAATTGACTTTCCAACGTTCCATTCTTTAATCTTAACTAAAAGTACTTTCTTTCCAATTCCTCACTTTTAATTTCCTCAAATCAAAGATCTGATTAAATCCTCAAATTACGATATGAATTTCCATAACTCAATCTCATTGGGTTTCAAGAATGATGTTATTTAAGATATGATTCACAACAAAACCCAAATTAATTGATATTGAAAATAAGTTACACAAAAATTGTATCTACTTATGTTCGATATTAATTCTCATAATCAATGAATATTATAAGTGGAATAACGATATAATATTATCTTCAAATTCCTCAAATAGTATACATTTACACCACGGAATTTCATATCAAATATCTGAAGATTATTTCTATCCAACTTATCCTAGTCAACTTAGGAAACTCGTATCTTAATTAAAAGATTTATTCAACTCTTTGACATTAGATCTGGATAGAAATATAATCAACTTATACTTAATATTAATCTCGATTTCCAATTCACACTGTAAGCGGAATAATGGTGAACTACGTTTTAATTTCCTCAAATAGTAAGAATCATCACCGAACGGACTAATATCAAACATCCGAAGATTTATCTCCAACCATATCCGATTATTTAAAATTGAAAACCCAAATTAATATCAATTTAAATTCAATATAAAATAATTCCAATACTTTTGAACCTTTGAAAACATTCCACAAAATCATTTAAATATGATTACTTGTAGTTTGGAAAATAGTTTGCGGGTTAAAAACTTCAAAATAGATTGTTTTCAAAGAAAGCGTTACAATAGTGTGTTCAAAAGCGTTACAAAACAATTATCTTAATTACTCCGATCAAAACACCACTTTTCTTAGTCAGAACTTAAACTTTACAATTCAAAACATTTTTTACATAATTTATAATGATTTTACCAATGTTTTTCCATATTTTCAGAAACATTAAAAATCGCTGTTTATGGTTATAGTCGAAAACTTCTCTTACAACAATCTTTTCAAAAATGGATTTAAACATAACTTGAAAATTATAACTCGAATTTAAAATCTGCTTTCACTCATTTAAAATCTCTTGTTAATATAAATCAATTATTTTTCGTTTCTTGGAAATTCGATTTAGATTGCAAAATTTATAAGCGTTTAAAGTTTGCATCTAAAATACGTAAATTGCAGTTATGCAACAAGCTCTATTTTGACCATAATAACCATTATTCTATGATACTTCAAAATATCTTAGAAAACCATTATATCCTTATATAAATCTTTTAAAATCATTTAAATTTATTTTCCAAATTATTTTAGATCTAAAATCCAACTTTCATAAATTCCAATTCATTTCTAAATTCAATTAACTTCAAATTAACCTTCCCATTCGTTGGATCAGTTAGGGATAGCCAGGGAGAGCAGGAAACTTTATTTCCAAACCCAAGCCTAGACACTATCATCCTAAAATGTTCCGGTATTTATTTATTCATTTAAAGGAATTTAACTATATATATGAATTCATACATATGGTCTTTTCCAATTATTAACCTTCAATTTCAATAATGATATTGCTTTTAATTATGAAGGAGATTTGTCGATCACCAATGTGATACCATAATTGTTGTGTCATAGTATGTGCAAATCAACATCAACAACCATTTAAACATCCATAGCAACCATCATCAACATGATTCAATAAATCATAATTGTGCACAAGCGTTATAACACTAACTCTTAATAGTGTGTGTTCTAAACTTCACATCCATCATCCATCACAACAAATATCAATCATCATTAACCAATAATAATTCATCACTATATTTAAATTAGTCTAGCTACTAATTAAATATATAAACTGTGGATAAAGAGTTCTCACCTAACAGCTTTCCAAATCTTCACGGTAGGTGAGCCTAGCTAAGCGAACCGTCGGACAGTATTTCAGCGCAACATCTTCTTCACCAAAATATATAATATAATATACACTAATATCTCTTTATATTATAAGAGGAGGAGAAGAATGACGAACTTTGGCAAGGTGGTGGTGGAAAAGAGGAAGACTTATGCCATGGAAACCATGGCCATAAGCTTTAAGAAGAAGGTGGAAAGGAGGAAATGGAAATGGAATGGTAAAAAATGGAGAAAGAGCCTCCTTATATAGGAAAGGAGTAAGGAGGTAAAGACACATAAGGGGACAAGTGGCAATCATGCATGAAAGGGAGCATGCATAAAGACATGTATCTTAACACTTGTCTTAAGAAGAAAAAAAAGAACTTTTGGTAGCACTTTCTTTTAAATGTTAAGAAAACTAAAGGCAACACTTAATTCTAACGCTACTAATTTGTGTTATGGTTTGAGGAATCTGATCGAACGACAAATAGTGTCAATAAATCCAAATTCATTAATAATCATTCTCATTTATAATTCAAGTAAAATCTATCATATAACTTATCTAAATTATTAAATACTCTTAACCATATATATTTATATTAAATTCAAATTTAAATTCAAATTAAGTAATAAAATTTCCAATTTTAAATTGGTTAAAAATTCGGGATCGTTACATTCACCCCCTCCTTAAAACTTTTCGTCCTCGAAAAGGAAAAGGAATCGTAACTACTTATTCGACAAATTCAAGATTAAAATTCTTTATACCAAAGCTCCATGTTCTCACATGTATTAATGGATAACCATATCTACATGTCCTCCTACGATAACCTCCTGTTACCTATTATATTCGATTCATCGTTTACTAGGCCAATTACTTATACTCAACCATTTACTGCTTTAAAAAAAAATCAGACTTATAAATTATGCTTTTAGATCTTATCTTACAAACGCAAAGGTTATGAAACTTATTCCTTTTCAGTTTCCAAAATTTACTATTATTCGTTACACGAAAAACTTGACCATCTCCGAACTCAGCTTGTCTAAACGTTTCAGTTTAGGTAATTTCTTCTTACTATTCCCGCTTGCCAAAATCCTTTAATCAAATTGTGAAAATTAATTCACAAGGTATTTATGCTTACTTAAACAGTTCCTATTGTTGCCACAATATACTTTAGAACTTATCGACTTGTCTAAAATCGTCGATAATTCCAATCTTCCTATCTATACCTTTAATTAAATTCAATAACTATCTCATTAGAATAGAATCTATTTAGATGATAGAATAAACCAAAAAGATTTATAAAAGAAGACTTTTTTATTTAACATCATATACATAGGTTTATCCAACTTTTCAGAGATAATTCCCTAGGGGTCAAAGAGCTTGCTCTGATTACATAATTCTTGCATTCCTTCTTCTTCACTTATGACGGCGGGTGGTGTTGCTTTAGCTGGTCTTTCTCCCTTCTTTAATAGACAATCCTGGACTACATGCCCTACTTTTCTGCATTAATAACACTTCTTTTCTTTTGTTAGGTTCATGGGTTTCTTCTTTGTTTTAGGACACTTACGTATAAAATGTCCTTTCTTCTTGCATTTGAAACAAATTATGTCTTCTCGAATGGTTTTCTTTTATATTCTTTCTGGGCATAAAACAACAAAATGTCCTTCTTGACTACATCTATAATAATAGATACCTTTGAATTTCCCCAATCTAAGGCTTTCTTCCTTTTCTTTTCGATTATGAGCTTTCCTTTCTTGTTTTATGGTTATCCACCATTCAGTACCTGATAAACCAAACTCCATCTTTGTTCCTATAAGGAAATTTTGTTGAAAAATCCAGCTTACCCTCCACTTAATTTACTGGCTTATCCCTTACTAACAAGTTTACGTGGTATAATTCTTACAACCCAATCAAATTCACTTTTCTATTTAAGTTCATATCAATGTACCAAACAATTTGAAACACTTATCTAAATGGATTTAAGTATATATTGATGTTTTAATCGGAATCATATAGTCATCCCACTTTTGAAACTCAAAAATACATACTGAAGATGCTGCAGTCATCAACAGAATCGTCTTCAAGTGACTTGAGTGTGATTCTATATCAATCTAGTATACTCAAGACTTCGTATATACGTTAGCTAGGCGTATATTCAAAATCTTCTTATACCCGATAGTCCAACCTCAACATCGAATACAATACTCAAATTCTAATTTTTAATTTCTAACCATATTAATTAGTTACCTTAACAAATTTGACCTAAGTTTATCGATATTTCAAAATCCTCAATAGTGAAATTAAACTCAAAAGGCATTTGTACTCAGACCCTTTTCCTGATCAGTGTAAGGGGCTTAATTACCATGCCATAAGAAGTATTTTATGTGTAATTATAATAACAAAATGTAAACTTAACCTTAATCATTTGATTAAGTATCCAGGTTATAATTAACCATATATTTCCAAAATATGTTTGTTTCTTAAATCAAAACTTTTCAAAATTCATTTCATATTTTCAAATATGCTCTCTCAAATATAATACTCTAAGATCTCATTCTAGGTCATTACTAACCCTATCTCTAATGAGATATATACCTCTGATGATTCTTTCCATTTGTTTAAATGTGTCGTACCCCATTGCTTTGTATAAACCAAAGCTCTGAGACCACTTTGTAACGACTCGGCTTTTTGCTCGGTTTTCACCGGTAATTAAACCAACTTAAACCATTCACAAAGACAGATTGTTAGGGGCACTTACACATTAGCACAAAATAAAAACAACTTTTCCATTATCATTAAAATAATATTACATCAGAGTTACAAGAGGCACATCAGAGTACATTAGTTACACAACAGAAAAGATACTAAACTTAGAGGAAGAATGTGAATGCTCCAAAACATAATAGCTTCAGTTAAACCAAAATCCTGCTCCAACTTACTCCAAGGCTAAATATGTGAACCAAACTACTAGGCTGCCCATGTGAAAATTATGGGCACCCAAAGTTTAGGTGTGGGAACAATAAACTCCAGGTCAGTCATGGGTATGAGAACTCAAAACAGTTGTCTTTAGGGTTTATTTTAAAGTTTGGTAATTCACCGGACCACGCCGCCAATGCGGAACGGGTTTACTCCATGTGAACACCAGTGCATAGAAATCCGCAATGACTTTTTGAAAAAATGAAGCTATCATAAGCTCGTCCCACATCACACAATGCAAGCGCACACCAAATGGGCGAGTTTTGCCTTATGATAACCAAAAATGCCTTCATACATGAAAATCCTCTTTTACTACTATGTATATTGTGAAAAAGCTTTTCGCAAATATATGTATTAATTCTAGCCAGCATAATGCCCCATCCCATTACACTGACAATCCTGCTGGTAACCAGCATGCTATACAATCAAAACCGTACAGGCTCGTAGTGGAGGTTGGGGTTCGAACATGATGGTTCCTGGTACGAAAGATCATTCATGGGCTCACAAATTTTCTTGCATGCATCATCCCAGTAGTCGCGGATAACATCCAGACTTGGACTCCATTATACTAACCTACCATACATGAATCAGAGTACCCAACAAATAGTGTCCCAGACTGGGGACTTCGCAGTACCCTTTCATCTTCACATCCCGGTGCATCGAACATACGAAACGAACATAAAAATCTGACCACTAGTTTACCATCAATTCGGGTGTGAGGTTCGTCGAGGTCACGATGTACACAAAGCTACGCTTAAATAAGCCATGCTTTGATCATCCATAGCTCATCACATAACTTAAGTATGCCACATTGTCCATTCACTACACATCACTAATTTCTATCAATATATAACCTCTAAGCTCATACATCTCAGAGAAGGCTGCTAAGTAAGAGAATAAATTCTCCGCTACCAAGCATATATATATATATATATATATTAATAAAGATCAGTGCTACGCAATCAATTACAATGTCAGACACAATCCATACATGTCCGTTCTAGGTCTGAATGAAACAACAATCCAAAATTCCTTCATATACGTTTGGGCTTCTTTCCACTTAGCTGATATATAAAATCCATCTGCAAATGGGAGCCAGCCATTCGAGACATTCAACAAGTCGCCCTTAGGACAGGAAGGGTCCCGGACTTCAATGCCGCCTCCAATGTCTTCATTTGCTCCACAACGTCGTATTATTACTTGGAATGGTTTTCAAACATAATTCTGATCCTGGTCTTTCTAAATAATAAGCGCAATTAAAAACACAATCACGATACACACAGGCTTTCTACCAAACTCCTTCCATTTTGGATTTCGTTAAATTAAACTTCTTTAAATTTATTCTCAAATTATCTTTAACAAAATCCATATTTAACCCTTCTTCTTTAAAACACATCCCTTAAATCCAAGATAATCTAGCCCCAAAGCCTTAATTAATTTTCTGTTTGATAACTCGTTATCAAAAATCCAGTTTCCTTTGAAAACCCTTAGCCCTCATTTCAACCCTAGTTTCCAATTAAATTGATTTTCCAACATTACATTCTTTAATCCTAACCAAATGATTATACTTTCTTTCCCATTCTTCACTTTTAATTTCCTCAAATCAAAGATCTAATTAAATCCTCAAATTACGATATGAATTTCCATAACCAATCTCATTGGGTTTCAAGAATGTTATTATTGAAGATATAATTCACGATAAAACACAAATCAATTGATATTGAACATAAGTTACACAGAAATTGTATCTACTTATATTCGATATCAATTCTCATAATCAAAAAATACAATAAGTGGAATGATGATATAATATTATCTTCTAAATTCCTCAAATAGTGTACATTTACACCACAGAATTTCATATCAAATATCTGAAGATTATTTCTATCCAACTTATTCCAGTCAAGTTAGGAAACTCATATCTTAATTAAAAGATTTATTCAACTTTTTGACATTAGATCTGGATAGAAATACCATCAACTTATACTTAATATTAATCTTGATATCCAACTCACACAATAAGCGGAATAATGGTGAACTACCTTTTAAATTCCTCAAATAGTAAGAATCATCATCTACCGGACTAATATCAAACATCCAAAGATTTATCTCCAACCATATCCAATTATTTAAAATTGAAAACCCATATTAATATCAATTTAAATTCCATATAAAATATTTCCATACTTTTGAACCTTTGAAAACATTCCACAAAATCATTTAAATATGATTACCTATAGTTGGGAAAATAGTTTGCTGGTTAAAAACTTCAAAATAGATTGTTTTCGAAGAAAGCGTTACAGTAGTGTTTTCAAAAGCGTTACAAAATAGTTATCTTAATTACTTCGATCAAAACATCTCTTTTCTTTGTCAAAACTTAAACTTTACAATTCAAAACATTTTTTACATAATTTATAATGATTTTACCATTTTTTCCATATTTTTAGAAATAGTAAAAATGGTTGTTTATGGTTATAGTTGATAACTTCTCTTACAACGATCTTTTCAAAAATGGTTTTAAACATAAATTGAAAGTTATAACTCGAAATTAAAATATTCTTTCACTCAATTAAAAGCTCTTATTAATATAAATCAATTATTTTTTGTTTCTTGGAAATCCAATTTAGATTGCAAAAGTTATAAGCGTTTAAACTTTGCATCTAAAATATGTAAATTGCAGGTATGCAACAAGCTCTATTTTGACCATAATAACCATTATTCTATGATACTTCAAAATAACTTAGAAAACCATTATATCCTTATATAACCCTTTTAAAATCATTTAAATTTACTTTCCAAATTATATTGGATCTAAAATCCAACTTTCATAAATTCCAATTCATTTCTAAATTCAAATAACTTCAAATTAACCTTCCCATTCGTCGGATCAGTTTGGGATAGCCAGGGAGAGCAAGAAACTTTATTTCCAAACCCAAACCTATACACTATCCTCTCTGTCATCCTAGAATGTTCCGGTATTTATTTATTCATTTAAAGGACTTTAACAATATATGTGAATTCATACAATGGTATTTTCCAATTATTAACCTTCAATTTCAATAATGATATTGCTTTTAATTATGAAGGAGATTTGTTGATCACCAGTGTGATACCATAATTGTTGTGTCATAGTGTGTGCAAATCAACATCAACAACCATTTAAACATTCATAGCAACCATCGTCAACATGATTCAATAAATCATAATTGTGCACAAGCGTTATAACACTAACTCTTAATAGTGTGTGTTCTAAACTTCGCATCCATCATCCATCACAACAAATATCAATCATCATTAACCAATAATAATTCATCACTATATTTAAATTAGTCTAGCTACTAATTAAATATATAAAGCGTGGTTAAATAGTTCTCACCTAACAGCTTTCCAAATCTTCATGGCAGGCGAGCCTAGCTAAGCGAACCATTGGACAGTATTTCAGCGCAACGTCTTCTTCACCAATATATATATATAATATACATTAATCTCTCTTTATATTATAAGAGGAGAAGAAGAATGATGAACTTTGGCAAGGTGGTGGTGGAAAAGAGGAAGACTTATGCCATGGAAACCATGACCACAAGCTTTAAGAAGAAGGTGGAAAGGAGGAAATGGAAATGGAATGGTAAAAAATGGAGAAAGAGCCTCCTTATATGGGAAAGGAGGAGTAAGGAGGTAAAGACACATAAGGGGGAAAGTGGCAATCATGCATGAAAGGGAGCATGCATAAAGGCATGTGTCTTAACACTTGTCTTAAGAAGAAAAAAAGAACTTTTGGTAGCACTTTCTTTTAAATGTTATGAAAACTAAAGGCAACACTTAATTCTAAAGCTACTTATTCGTGTTACGGTTTGACAAATCCGATCGAACGACAAATAGTATCAATAAATACAAACTCATTAATAATCAATCTCATTTATAATTCAAGTAAAATCTATCATACAACTTATCTAAATTATTAAATACTCTTAACCATATATATTTATATCAAATTCAAATTAAGTAATAAAAATTCCAATTTTAAATTGGTTAAAAATTCTGGATCGTTACACTCGTATTTTCAAATACTTTAATGTTTATCTTCATGGAGAATTGTATGTACGTAGAAGAGTGTTTGACTCTTCAAACATTCATCTCATGCAAATTCCTCTCACTTTCAAACCGCATGAGACATTCGTAGCCAAACAAGCTTGAATGCAATAAGGACAAGATCCAATGGAAGTCGAGGAAGAAGAAGAGACTTCTATAGAAAGTGTTGAGTGTCCATCCAACACTAGACGCATTTTCAAAGAGTCATTGTTCAAAATCAAGTGAAAATTGTCAACAATCAAATGAAGCTCAACAAGAAACTTTCCAAAATATCCAAATTCATTGTCAAGATAGGAAGAAAGCTTGGAATTCCATCTTCCTCACTCATCATTCATTGAAAACTAGACTATCTAGTTTAATCTATCTTTATTTATTCACTTATATTTTCTTGTATTTGCTTTCGAATCTCGTATTTAGTGTGTCTTAAATTAGTTGGATGTATTTGCTTTCTATCGAGTAATGAATGGATTTTTATTTCTGTTTAAAATAGTTTTTAAATCACAATAAAATTAATTATAATTTAAAATAAGTTCTAAAGATTCAAAATTTGAAAATTTTCAATTTTTTTAATAGTTATGTCGACATACAATTATGTATATGTCGACATATAACTGCTAGATTTTCAAAATGTTTCAAATTTTGAAATTAAATTACTACTCATGTCCATTCAAACTCCAACGAATTCCAGACGCAATTGAAGTCTATTTCTTCGAGAAAAATTCCTTATTCTATTTCTTCGTCTTCCTTATTCATTTCTAATCGAATCCATGCAAATACTATTCATAATCTTAGTGAAAATCTAGAAGAAAGCTTGAATTCTTTCAAGAATATCCTCTCTATAATTCTACAAAACCAGCGTCATCTCGAACCAAGCCAAATAAAGATGTTTTAGCAGCAAGAGAAACATTTTGATACAATGTGATGGCTAATCTCTTCTCTTTTTCAGAGATGAAAATAACAATCTCGCAAAGGCTCCGCCAACCAAAGAAGATGAGGATTGGGAAGTCATCAAGAAGGATCCAATCTTTGGAGAAGACGGTTGGGTTGAAGTCCCAAGAAACGTTTAATTGACTAGTATGATTGATTTGATAGATTTGTTTGAATTTGATTTGGAATTTATAATTTAAAACTTGTATATATTCAGATATATGGTGTGATATGCTTTGATCTGGTTTGTATAATATAACAACCAACATATGTAACTATAATACTTGGACTGGTTTGTATTTAATCATCATAATGCTAGGAATCACTATTATAAGTTTATATAGATTAAGGGGGGGAGGGTATTCTACTTTGAATTACTTTGCATTAGTTATAAATTAAGGGGGAGTATCATAATGGGATTTGTTACTTAATGTCCTGTAGGTTTTATTTAGATGGTTATACAAATTTGGGGGAATTGTAGTTGTTTTAGAATTTCTTTTTGATAATTGCAAAGGGGGAGAAATTATAAATATAGACATAGTTTATAGGATTCATATAGACATGGGGAGTATTTGAAGGATCATCTTCAACAGGTATACACAGGTATGATATTTTATAAACTAAGGTTGTCATCATCAAAAAGGGGGAGATTGTTGGAGAATGGAGTTATGATGACAACAACCTTATTTCAATATTAATTGATTATAAAATGTATACTAACACCTTTGTCTAGAATATATATATATACACACATACGCAGGATTTATATATAGGAATTATATACTGAAGACTGTACAATTTTAAAGATATTAGAGATTCATAATTCAGAGATATTTCAAGACTCATGAGTATTCAAGATCTCAAGAGGTCAAGACTAATATAGTTATAGAGTCTAGATTATGTAAGACTTTGAATAACACTTCAGGTTCAAATTCAAATTCAAATTCTATTTTTCAAAATTCTGTTTTCATATTCTATCTTCAATTTATATCCTCTCTATTTTATTTTCTATCTTTTCTATTTTTTTCCTTTCTTACTTTACTTTTGTTTTCAAACTCAAGTTTTATAAGTTTTTTATATTTATATATTTGTACTTTATATTTATATAGTTTTAAACTTTATAATTTTATAAATATGTTTATATAGTTTATATTTATGTTTTCATATGATTTTCTACTTTATAATATTTATTTATAACACTATATTTAATTCAAGAATTTCCATAATTATATATATATATATATATAAAAATGTTCAAATTTCGAATTTACACATACATATGTCAACATACATATATATACATGTTGACATATAACTGTCATTTTTTCAATTTTGAAAGGAAGTGTCTTTTCACTATTTGTGACGGTTCTGAAGCGTTGCAACCTTTCACACACTAGAAATAGGGGATGATTTTGAAATTTTAACTACTTCTTCTCCACTTTCACTCACTTTCATTACACCATTATTTCTTATCATTTTTGTGATTTCTGCACCAATACTCTATCGAATTCAATTCTGTTTTCACTAATATTCTTCTCTCTACACTCTCTACATATTACTCTCTGAATCAAGTGTTATAGGATTGTTTGTAATTCTTTGGGTTGAGTAAAGTAATCGGTGGTATCCCTTGTAGCCGTGAAATCAAGGAGGTTGGAATTGGTGGTATCCATTGTAGCCGTGAAATTAAGGAGGTTGTGATTAACTATTGACAAAGTAATAAAACTCTGCATATCTAGCGTTGTATGGGACTAGACGTAGGAGCAATTCCGAAGCAGAATAAAATCCGATGTGTTCTTTCCTTTTCTGCATTTTATTTTTGTTGACTCACGGGAATTTCGATTAATGACAATGAAACAGCCCAAACTTCCCCTTACGGGAAGCTCGAATTGAGTTGAGAACACGACGCATTAGAACACAGATAGTAGAACATTTCATTGTTATTACAACAATTACATTAGAGTATAAGAACACCCCAGAGTATGAACAAACATTACAACATAAAATATCAGAGTTTTACAATTTCTAAACAGCGGAAAATATAATACATGAATAAAATGTACAGCGGAAAATATCTACAACCACAACTAAAAGAGATATACAAATACAAAGCTTTCTAAATATAGCTTCAGCAGTAATCCAGGATCCTGTGAAGCTGAATATCTGCAAACCCAATACTACTAGCTGCCCATGTGGAAAATAAGGGCACCTAGAGTTTAGGTTAAAATAATAAACTCCAGGTCAGTCATGAGACTGGTGTGAAAACTAAAACAGTTATTAAATCTTAAATCTAAAAGTTGGGAAATCATGGGACCACGCCGTATAACATGGAACGGGTTTACTCTACATGAATCCAAGTTTAAAATAAAATAACGCTATGCTTTTTTTGAAAAATGAAGCTATTATAAGACTCAGGTCCCATCACACAATGCAACGCAAGTCGGAGGATAGAGTTTTACATTATAATAGCCAAACATGATTGATACATTCTAAAACAAACCATTTTGATATTACAATAAGTGTATAGTGTCAAAATCAACTTCAAATATAAATGTGCCAATCATAGACGGCATAGTACCCCATCCTACTATGTCGCCATACTAGCTTTACAACTAAAACCGAAATGTCACGTATTGGAAATTAGATTTTCGTCATGAGTCGATGCAAGGGATGGCTCCTCATCGATTCGAGACACTCTTGAAAATGCCTTAGGATCCCCCATAGTGAACTCTTGGATGCTTCAGGGCCGGTCGACACTTATGTTAGTGGATTAGTTATTCCTGAACACACGATTCTCGGTTATATCAAACCTACCCATCGGCCTCGTAATGACCAATATATCCGAGGCGCCTAGCTATCCATCATCCACATAGATAAAAAAATATAAATGTCTGGGATCCATACCATGACACCGCCCATAGTTAGAAAGAAATGTCGTGCACTCCCCGCAGTCCGCTCCCGTTTTTAACATGTACCGAGGTGTGAGGCTTGCGAATTAACGCTATACACAAAGCTATTCTATTTAATGCTGTGCTTTGATCATCAACCAGAAGAATCTTCTTTTCAACAAAAGCCTTGATCATTTGTATCTCAGCATGCCACACTGACAATTCACGCCATGCAACTGATGTCTATCAATATATAACCTCTAAGCTCTTACGTCTCCGAGAAGGGTGTTAAGCAAGAGAAAAATTCTCCACCACCAAACAGATATATAGTTAATAGAAATCAATTAACACAGAATATAATCCAATGTCAGACACACATCCATTTACAAGTCCGTTCTGGTCTGAACGAAACCGGAGGCACCTTATTCCTCGTCCCATGTGTCCAATACAGGAGAGATGTCCTCGCACATCCGGTCAATCTCCAAGTGCATCTGGACGATCACCACTTATTACCTTGTCTTGGGTGTACAGCCCAATCAAGACATCAGTAATCATCCAAACGATGTGAATATCTCCGGTCTTCAACCACCGTATTCATCGTCGAATTTTAGTCGTTGTATCAGTTATTCAGAATGGGATAAACCCGGTCTTTCCGAATAACTCGCGTATTTTACAATCAATAATCAAATGCTATAAAAACACATCATACGACTTATTCCAAGTCAGAATATACTTTTATTCAACTATTTACTTCATATGGGAAAGGTTCCCATTAATTTTATCAAAGATAAATTCTTTAAATTTATTCTTTAGTCTTCCTTTGGATATCATTTTCAAAACATTTTACTATCTTTTCACAATTCTAAACCAAATTAAGGTTTATAAAACTTGTTGGGATTATCGAGCCTTACTGAAGTAATCATTTATTTATATTAACCCAATCCCAACCTATCCATCCCATGGAGCAAAACTGGCAGTACTCCACATCTAACACCCATGGTGTTATCGGTAAATTTAATAATCATTTCACATTCAAATCTAATTAAAGATTTAACTATCGCCTGGAGTAAAACAAGTGGTACTCCATTCTCGATCACTTCCCAAATTTGATAATTGAAATTATCACACTCACATTTCAATCTAATTAAAGATTCATTAAAACTTTACCTAGTTTTAATCTTCCAACAATCAATATTTAATGATTATTTTACTTTGGGTAATCAAACATGCCACATTGACAATCTACACCGTACCACTGATTTCTACCAATATATAACCTCTAAGCTCATACGTCTGAGAGAAGGGAGTTAAGCAAGAGAATAAATTCTCCGCCACCAAACAGATATATGTTTAGAAGAGATCAACAATACGGTTCGAAATACAATGTTAGACATGTAATCCTATCTTTAACTGGGTTAAAGAACCAATGTATTTTAAAACACAGTTCACAATAAACCCAAAATCACATTCCATTAACCATGATATGTTCACGGAAAATAGATCAATATATATAATCGATATAAATTTCTGTATCCAATCAATAATATAAATGGAATAATGACAAAGCCTTTTAAATTCCATATACATTAATAGTCTTCCTCCACAGAAGCTCAGTTCGATTTTTTTACCAAATCGAATTCCATTCAATTCCAATTTAATATATTAAATTGGAAAACTTTACTTTGGAAAAATTTCCATTGAATATTAATAAAAGATTTATATATTCCAAATCACATTTCACTGTTAATCGGGTTTAAAACGAATGTCGTTAAAAACATAGTTCATAATAAACCCAATTCACATTCCATTTTATTCCAATTTACTAAATATAACTAGAAACTCTAATAATCATAATTAAAAGATTTATTCTTTTCACACGGGGTTTAAGAACAGTGTTATTGAAGACACCATTCACGACAAACCCAAAATCCACTTTGATATTAATCATAAGGCTCTAAACAGAAATTATATCGGCTTACATTCAATATCAAATTCTGAAACCAACACATATCGTATGGGAACAACGATGTATATCTATCTTCCAAATTCCTCCACAATATCCGCATAGTCATGGAATCCAATATCGAAATCTCCAGAAGATGACTTCTGTTCAAATCCATTCCAATTCGTTCATTGGAAAATCCTGGTTAGATTAGAACCATTCACGAATCCAATTTATTTACTTAAAAACGTTGTATTATCTTTCTAGTATTTAACTAGTTTATTTTGATAAAAATATGTTTTTATCTTTACAAATGTGGATCCTTTCATCCAAAATCTTCCCAAACCATTTATTATGATTTTACACAAATTAATAATATTTTTAATAATTTTATCAAGGCCAGTATAGTCAGTTTCCAATAACGGCCACCGAACTACATCCATAGCGACCTTTTTTCCAAATTTGGTTTGGACATAATTCCAAATCCAACATAAGATTTCAAATCTCTTATGCTCATTGGAAAGCTCTTTCCGATACAAACCCAATGGTTTTGCTTTTAGGAGAATCCGACAGATGGATCTCCCGTAATGTCAATTCGAAGTCAATGGTTGAAACTCACGAACAGTCCCGGCGCGGCGTGTTCTGTTCAAGCCATTAATATATATATAATATATGTATAATATATATTTCGTCCCAAATATATTTTATAAACTCGTTTCAAAAACTGATTCCCACTTTCATTTCAATTTTAAGTCAAAATTGAATAATCCTTATCATTTTAATATTTAAATGATAATATTTTCAAAATATCAGATTTTGAAATTATTTCCTTTTCGATATTCATTATAAAAATGAATAAAATCGATATAAATATCGTTCGCATTAAAATGACATATATCTTATCAACATGGCTTCACAAACTTCAATATATTCGTGCCCTTCCAAAATCGGACATCAAATTCACATTTTAATCGTTTGCTAAATATTATTTTACAATATTCGTTACTTTAAAATGTTTCTTTATTCCTGAATTAGAATCAGACCCAATCAATTACCATATAATGTTATTTATGTGGATTTCATACATCACATGTACACAACAACAACGATAAACCATCATCCATCATCCAAAGTGCATAACACAACTGCATAAGCATTAAATATAAATAATTGACGCTTACAATAGTCTGTCAACTAATCGATTGACATACAACTAAACAATTGGGATTAGTGTATGTCAAATATCATTCTAATACCCATGTGGGGTTTCAATCAACAAACACTGATTATTATTTGTGCAGTTGGGCGATGTGTAAAATTTATCGTCCCAATCAATGTCAGTTAAATGGATGTACATAAACAAATCGTCCAATTTGTAAATGAATATTTATTTTCATTTTAGGAGAATTTTATGACATTCATATATACGTTAAGAATTATATTTTTAATGATAAAATATTTATTTCAACACTTGACTATTTTATATAGTTCATACGTTCAATAAAAATGATATTTTTATTGTTCAAACATTTTATTCAACACACGAATATTTTATATAGTTTATATCAGAAAATTTCATATACATTTCAGTTTCAGAAAAATTCGGCATTATAACGACGCGATATTAAAACCGGAGTAATGTCTAGCATTACCCCTCTCCTGAAACTGGCTCGCGCCATACATAATCGTCAATCCAATCAACAAAACCACAATACGATCATTTCTCAACACAACCAAATTTACAACCACAATTCAATCCATACCTACAAACGACCATGGTTTGTACAAATAAAGAGTGTCAGGAGCTACTAAGCCCCATCTGCAACCTAGGATATATTTAACTGTAAAACAGTTTGAGTGAGAAAGAGTTCTTACATTGGGACCTACTCCGCCGTTATTTTCTAACACTATGATTTACGGTTCTGGCTCTAGAATTTGCAAACGAGCTCCGATCTTCACACGGTCTACTTTTCTAGCTTAAGCGCACCATTTTGGAAAACTTTCCCTTAGTGGCCTTTCTTCCGAAAGTGCTCCATTTCGCCGGAATTCGCGAAAAGATAGCATTTGGACAGCAGACTTTGGATGCTTTTTTGAACAACTCCACAATCCAAAATATGACTTTCATATATTCAAATCATAGAGAAAACCGTGCTCTTCAATTTTGATGCTGTGTAGTTTTTGCCATAAGTGCACGGTTTGGGAGTTATTGGCTGTGGAAGCTCAGGGTGTTAAATGTAAATACAAAAAATAATAAAAATTAGATTTTTAGCCGAGGAACGGCCCACAGGCGGCGGTGGGTAGTCTGTGGTGGTGGCGTGGGCTACTGTGGTCGGGGGTTGGTGCAGGAGGCGGGCTAGGGCGGTGGTGGGCCACGGTCGCGGGTTGGGCTGATTTGGGGGTAGGGTTTTTATTTAGAGAGAGGAGAGGGGCGGAGGAGGGAGGAGATCATCGGAGGGGGGGGGGGGGACGACTGGGGGAGGGCGCGATGGCGTCACGACGATGGGTGGCACAGCCTGGAGGGCGGTGGCGCAGGGAGCGACAGTTTTTTTTCTCTTTTTTTAATTTGCTTTGAACGATGGAAGAGAGGCAGAGAAAGGAGCGGGGTTTGACCAAGTATATATTTAATTAAATTTAATTCCAAAAAGTCGGTTTTTCATTCTTACTCCAAATCGAACCCAACAACTGTCATCCTTAGCTTATTACCCCATTCCGGACACAATGGAATATGTCCCGCAAGCCCAAGTGTTTCAGTCATTTTTCATTAAAATTAAAATAGAAATTAATACAACTTTCAAAATTGATTTCAATGTACATTTTAATTTACCAGGGCCACATACTGACTCCAAAATTTCCCGAAAAATAAATCTAGCTATGTTTTGAGGATGTGGTCCTAACTAAAGTAATTTTGTTGAATTTGGAGACCGTTTGAAAAATGGTCATTTTCCAGTCGATTAGATTCTAACTGAATTGACCAAACATGTTTAAATTCACCACATATTAATTCCAAAAATTATGAAAATTGGAATATAACAATAATTTGATATTCCGGATCCAACAAAAGTGGTTTTGTCGAAAAGAGAGGTTGTTTGCAAAATGGTTATTTTTAAGGGCTATATATTATATAAAAAATATATTAATTCCATAACAACTATTTTGAATTTTAAACTGGATATAACTTTCAATTTATATTATGAAATCTGAATTTCCACATTCATTAGAAAGATGTTATTAAACAGATTCAATTGTTTCTAGTTTTACTGAAATCCGAGTTATTTTGAATACTGTACATTCATTTGAAATTAGAAATTGAATTTTCAAACTACCGCGCCATTTCAGGCTCGTTTTATAATTAAAATAAATTTATACATTCTAACTACGTTTAAAATAAATTCTTAGTCATTATTATTTAAA
Source organism: Allium sativum (assembly GCA_030737875.1). Lineage (NCBI taxonomy): Eukaryota > Viridiplantae > Streptophyta > Magnoliopsida > Asparagales > Amaryllidaceae > Allium > Allium sativum. The sequence continues at coordinate 140,306,403 of CM060912.1, forward strand.
GTAAATCATTTTAAATATTCAAAATCCATTAAAATAGCTAAAATAAAATTTTTAAATTGGTTCTGAAAATCCTGGTTGTTACAATCTCCCTCACTTAAAATATTTTCGTCCTCGAAAAGAAACGGAGCTGAAAGTAGTTTAAATATCCAACTCAACTTTCATTCTTCAACTTTTTAGTTTCTAAGAATTTTCTAATTTCTCAAAAGTTGGCTAACACCCTAAATTTTCAAAAAAAATCGCCATAACCTCCTTTGTAAGGGTTGATCGGTAAAACTACAACTTGCCTCACAGGGCCCTCATATATCCAAAAGAAAAAGAAAAAGCCAAGTGGCTAGCCAATTGGCTCATAAAATCATCAAAACCCAATGAATATAGTAAACATGTACCTATTTGTCGGGCGTACAATTTTATTCCTCTTCTTAGCTTCCATGCTATAACCTGCTCAATACACACACACACACACACACACACACACACATATATATATATATATATATATATATATGTACATATATGCAATTTCAATCAATTTTCAATTCAGTTCAATATTTGACTTAATTTGGATGAATTTACCATTCATTCTCATATTGGTTTTAATAGTGGAATTAATAATTATCCATCATAACCAGCAATCAATTAGTCGATTAGCTTTTCAACCTTATATCTCATATATATACTCACAAAAATTAATCCTAGCTAAGTTTTGGTTCTCACACCAGCCAATTGGAGATATATAGATATCCCACTTTCGAAACTCGAATATAAATACTGGCGACGGTATACGTCATCATCAGAATCATGCCCGGGCGAGTAGAGTGTGATTCTATATCTATCCAGCATATTTGAGACTTCGTATACACGTGTATCAAACGTATATTAAAATCTCTATATACCCGATAGTCCAAAATCAATTTAAAATAATATATTCGAAAACGTATAATCTGATATAATTTTCAAAACTAAATTCATTTTTATTTTTTTAAAAATAAATCTCTCTGATACCACGATGAAATGGCCCAAACTTCCCATTACGGGAAGCCCAGATTGAGTTGAGAAAATGACGCATCAGAACATAAACAGTTGAACATTTCATTTCTATTACAACAATTATCTCAGAGTACAAGAACATTCCAGAGTATGAATAAATATTACAGCAGAAAATATCTGAGTTTTACAATTTTTAAACAGCGGAAAATATAATACATGAATAAAACGTACAGCGGAAAATATCTACAACCACAACTGAAAGAGATATACAGATACAAAGCTTTCCGAACATAGCTCCAGCTGTAATCCAGGATCTCGCGAAAATGAATTTCTACAAACCCAAAACAACTAGCTGGCCGTGTGGAAAATAAAGGCACCCAGAGTTTAGGTTAAAACAATAAACTCCAAGTCAGTCATGGGATTAGTGTGAGAACTACAACAGTAATTAAATTTTAAATTGAAAATTTGGGAAATCATGGGACCACATCATATAAGATGGAGCGGGTTTACTCCACATGAATCCAAGTTTAAAATAAAACAATGCTATGCTTTTTTTGAAAAATGAAGCTATTATAAGACTCATGTCCCGTCACAAATGAAACGCAAGCCGAAGGATAGAGTTTTACCTTATAATAGCCAAACATGATTTGTACGTTTTAAAACAAACCATTTTGATATTACTATAAGTGTATAGTCTCAAAATCAACTTCAAATATAAATGTATAAACCGCAGATGACATAGTACCACATCCTACTATGTCGCCATACTAGTTTTACAACTAAAATTGAAATGTCACGTATTGGAAATTGGATTTCCATCATTAGTCGAGGCAAGGGATGGCTCCTCACCAATTCGAGACACTCTAGCAAATGCCTCAGGGTCCCCCGCAGTAAACCCTTGGATGCTACACGGCCGGTCCGCACTTACGTTAGTGGATTAGTTATTCCTGAACACACATTTCCCGGTCCTCTCAGACCTATCCATCGGCCCTGTAGTGACCGATATATTTGAGGCGCCTCGCTATACATCATCCACATAGGTAAAAAGAATATAAAAGTCTGGGCTCTGCACCGTGACACCACCCATAGGTAGAAAGAAACGCCGTGCACTGCCTGCTGCCCGATCCTGTTTTTAACTCATACTGAGGTGTGAGGCCCGCGAATTAATGCTATACACAAATCTATTCTGTTTAAAGCCGTGATTTGATCAACAACCACAATACTCTACTTTTCAACCAAAGCCTTGATCATTTGCATCTCAGCATGCCACACTAACAATTCACGCCATGCAACTGATGTCTATCAATATATAACCTCTAAGCTCGTACGTCTCAGAGAATGGTGTTAAGCAAGAGAACAAATTCTCCGCCACCAAACAGATATATATTTAATAGAAATCAATTAACACAAAATACAATCCAATGTCAGACACACATCCATTTACAAGTCTGTTCTGGTCTGAATGAAACCGGAGGCACCTTATTCCTCGTCCCATATGTCCAATACAGGAGAGATGTCCTCACATATCCGGTCGATCTCCAAGTACGTCTGGATGATCGCCACTTATTACCTTGTCTTGGGTGTACAACCAAATCAAGACATCAGTAATCATCCAAATGATGTGAATATCTCCGGTCTTCAACCACCGTATTCATCGTTGACTTTTAGTCGTCATATCAATTATTCAGAATGGGATAAACCTGGTATTTCTGAATAACTCGCGTATTTTATAATCAATAATCAAGTGCTATAAAAACACATCATACGCCTCATTCCAATTCAGAATATTCTTTTATTCAACTATTTACTTCATATGGGAATGGTTCCCATTAATTTTATCAAAGACAAATTCTTTAAATTTATTCTTTAATCTTCCTTTGGATATCGTTTTCAAAACATTTTATTGTCTTTTCACAATTCTAAACCAAATTAAGGTTTATAAAACTACTCGGGATTATCAAGCCTTACCGAAGTAATCATTTATTTATATTAACCCGATCCCAACCTCCCATGGAGAAAAACTGGTAGTACTCCACATATAACACCCACGGTGTTATCAGTAAATTTATTTACCATTTCATATTCAAATCTAACTAAAGACTTAACTATCGCCTAGAGTAAAACTGGTGGTACTCCATTCTCGATCATTTCCCAAATTTTATAATTGAAATTATCACATTCACATTTCAATCTAATTAAATATTCATTAAAACTTTACTTATTTTTAAGCTTCCAACAATCATTATTTAATGATTATTTAACTTTGGGAAATCAAACATGCCACATTGACAATCTACACCGCACCACTGATTTCTACCAATGTATAACTCCTAAGCTCATACGTCTTAGATAAGGGTATTAAGCAAGAGAATGAATTCTCCGCCATCAAACATATACATATTTAGTAGAGATCGGCAATACGGTTCGAAATACAATGTTAGACATGTAATCCTGTCTTTAACTAGGCTAAAGAACTAATGTCGTTTAAAACGCAGTTCACGATAAACCCAAAATCACATTCCTTTAACCATGGAATCTTCACGGAAAATAGATCAATATGTATAATCGATATAAATTTTCGTATCCAACCAATAATATAAATGGAATAACGACAAAGCCTTTTAAATTCCATATAAATTAACAGTCTTCCTCCACAGAAGCTCACTTCGATTATACCCAAATCGAATTCCATTCAATTCCAATTTAATATATTAAATTGGAATACTTTACTTTGGAAATTTTCCATTAAATCTTTATAAAAGATTTATATATTCCAAATCACATTTCACTATTAATCGGGTTAAAGAACGAATGTCATTAAAAACAGAGTTCACAATAAACCCAATTCACATTCCATTTTATTCCAATTTACTAAATATAACTGTAAACTCTAATAATCTTAATTAAAAGATTTATACTCTTTCCACGGGGTTTAAGAACAGTGTTACTAAAGACACCTTTCGAGACAAACCCAAAATCCACTTTGATACTAAAAATTAGGCTTTAAACAGAAATTATATTGGCTTACATTCAATATCAAATTCTGAAACCAACACATATCGTATGGGGAATAACGATATATATATCTGTCTTCCAAATTCATCCACAATATCCGTATATTCACGAAATCCAATATCGAAATCTCCGGAAGATGATTTCTATTCAAATCCATTCCAATTCGTACATGGGAAAATCCTGGTTAGATTAAAACCATTCACAAATCCAATTTATTTATTTAGAAACGTTGGATTATCTTTCTAGTATTTAACCAGTTCATTTTGATAAAAATATTTTTATCTTTACAAACGTGGAATTTTTCATCCAAAATCTTTCCAGACCATATATTATGATTTTGCACAAATTATTAATATTTTTAATAATTTTATCAAGGCCGTACAGTCGGTTTCCAATAACGGCCACCGAACTGCATCCATAGCAATATTTTTCCAAATTTAATTTGGACATAATTCCAAATCCTGCCGTTAGATTTCAAATATCTTAAACTCATTGAAAGCTCTTTCCGATACGAACCCAACGGTTTTGGTTTTAGGAGAATCCGATGATCTGATCTCCCGTAATGTCAATTTGAAGTCAATGGTTGAATTTGCAAAGGTCATGGTGCGGCGCGTTCTATTCAAGCCATTAATATATATATATATATATATAATATATAATATATATTTCATTCAAAACATGTTTTATAAATTCGTACTAAAAACCAATTCCCACTTTGATTTCAATTTTAAGTCAAAATTGAATACTCCTTATCATTATAATATTTAAATGATAATATTTTCAAAATATCAGATTTTGAAATCATTTCCTTTTCGGTATTCATTATATAAATGAATAAAATCGATATAAACATCGTTCGCGTTAAAATGGCGTATATCTTATCAACACGGCTTCACGTACTTCAATATTTTTGTAACGACCCGGAAAATCTGAACCAATTTAAAAATTTTAAATTGGCTATTTTAGTGGATTTTAAATATTTAAAATATATATTTTAAATAATAACGATGAAAAGTGAGTTTGAATCGATGGTTGAAAATAAATATAATTATTTCTAATTTTAAACGAGGCCTAAAATGGCGTGGTAGTTTCAAAAATTGAATTCAAACTTTGACTGACTGTACCAGGTGCAAAACAAAACGGATTTGAGTGAAACAAAAAATATTTAAATCTGTTAGTGAATATCTTTCTAACGAATCTGAAAAATCGAAGTTTCATAGCAGGAAGCAAAAGTCATGGCCAAATGAATTTTCAGAAAGGTCGCTATAGAGTTTATATAGCCCGTGAAAATGGCCATTTTGCAAACGACCTCGGAATTCGACGAAACCACTTTCGTTGGATCCGGGATGTCAAATTATTGATAGGTTTCAAATTTCATAATTTTTGAAGCTAGTATGTGAGCGTGACAAAGGAAAATGTATTTTGTCGATTTCTATTAAATTGGATCGACTAGAAAAGGGCCATTTTTCAAACGGTCTCAGAATTCGACGAAGCTAGTTTTGTTGGGACCGTATCGTCAAAATATAGCTAGATTTATTTTTCGAGAATTTTTAGAATCAGTATGTGGCCTCGGCAAATTGAAATGTACGTTCAAATCAAATATTGAATATTTTATATTTTAATTTGAATGAAAACTGACTTAAACATTCGAATGGGCCTACGAAATATATCCCAATGAGTTCGGAATGGGGGTAAAACACTAGCGACGACAGTTATTGGGTTTGGATTGGTGTTCGTGTAGGACAAGGGGTATTTTTGGATTTTTAAAAATATATAAATTAAAAAAATCCTATTGGTCCACGCATTCTTCTCTCTCCTCGCTTTTGCTCCAGGCGACGGCGGATTGCATTCGATCCCTTCTCTCCTCATTTGCGCCTCCTACAAGCAAATTCAGCCCCTCCTCCAGTTGAAGATTTTAAAGAGCTCGAGACGAGCTTCAAATCCATACCAGGATTAGATTTTTTCGTGGAGTTTTCATTGAGATGCGGGTCTCGAAAGTCGAGCCCTTTGAATCGCTGCCGCGGCCACGTCTGGCCATAGAACTGGGGCCCACTTCCGATGAGCAGGCGCCTTACCTCCCCCTTCGACCTCGCGCAACCCGATCCCCGTATCGATCAACGGATTTGCTGAAAATTTGAAACCTAGTTTCGAACCATTCAGCTGAGGTATGACCTATTTTAATTTCAACTATATTATAGTACTTCAAAGCGCTACGGTTTTTGATTTCACTGTAAAAATCATATCTTTTTCGTTTCTTGATGAAATTCAGTGAAACAAGAGACAGTGGACTCATGTGGACGTCTTCTACATTCCAGAAAAGACCGCATATTTTTCTGAGCCTTCTGCTATTTTTGGTGGAGTGGAACCCAATGTGAGATTTCTGAATTATAAACGATATGGAAAACGACGATGTATAAATTATATAGTCGATGTATGAGTTATATTAGCGTTGTACACCTCATGTATAAGCATTGTATAAGTTGTACGTTCGATGTATAAGTTATATATGCATTGTAAAAATTAAATATGTGTTGAAATGGAAGTGATATACTTATATATATATATATATATATATATATATATATATATATATGTACGCCCCTCGTCCACAAACCATGGACAATATTTATTGGTTGTGATTGGTGTGAAAATTGGTTGATAGCGAATGGTTGATTGGAATTGTTTGTGGTTGAAATTGATTGATTGTGGTTGAAAAATACCCGTTTGTGGTTGAGAATTATTTGGTTAAAACCACATAGGATTAGTTTGTGGAAAAGAAAGAAAAAAATATACATGCCGCCTACGTGCGAATTAGATGCATGAAATCCCCATTGTCAAAAGCTGCGAGGCTTTAAGGTAGAGCGAGGAGCTGTACTAGGGACGACCTCGGTTTTAACTACCCTGCAGTTATGCTGCCGAAATTTTGAATAATATTCATGTGTTAGAATTATTTTCATGTGTTGAAACTATATTCGTGTGTTGAATAGAAATTCATGTGTTGAATGGTATTCGTGTTTGAAATAAATTGTTTTGTAATAAAAATCATATTTTTATAACCTATATGAACTATATAAAATAGTCGTGTTTTGAAATAAATTGTTTTCTAATAAAAACCATATTTTTATCACCTATATGAACGATATAAAATAGTCATGTTTTGAAATAAATTGTTTTGCAATAAAAATCACATTTTTATTATATACATGAATTGTTAAAAATAGTGAAGTGTTGAAATAAATGTCGGGTGGATAAAAATATCATTTTTATCAAATGTATGAAAATAATATAGTTTTGAAATCAAAGAATCGATTATATATATATATATTTATATATTTATATAAATATAACTAAAATATATCGAATAACGAAGCTGATGTTCGTGTGTTGAAACCGTGATTTCAAACGATTAGTGCGGGAGATCCGACCATCGGATTTTCCTGAAACCAAAACCGTTGGGTTCGCTTTGGAAATATCTTTCCAACGACACCAACTTCTTGAAGATCCAACGGTTGGATTGTCTTGAATGTTTAATTCAAATATGAAGAAAAACAGCACCAGAATCGATTATATTTATATATATATAAATATAATTAAAATATAATCGAATAACGACGCTGCAATTCGTATTTTGAAATCGAAACTTCAAATGAGTATACCGGGAGATCCGACCGTCGGATTTTCCCAAAACTGGAATCGTTGGATTCGTTTTGAAAAGATCTTTCTAAATATAAAATTTGTGAAGATCCAACGGTTAGATTTTCAGATATGTGTAAATCAAATCTAAAGAAAAACAGCGCCACGGTCGCGTTATGGCCTGAAGCGTCGTTTGAATGAATTGGCTATAAATAAATAAATAAAAATAGCGATAAATCGTTATAAAATATTATAAAAGATATGGAATGAGAAATTTAGAAACTAACTGTAGGTTAGCTAAGTCAAATGGTTTCCTGGGTTTTGATCTGATGTTGGTTTTGGCCTTCGGGGTTAATATTTGGGAAATCGTTCTCTTACTGATTTACGGTTAGTGACTGATGAATTGAAATGGGGTGTATGTTGTGTTTGTGTAGCACTTTTTATTATATACGCGAGTTGCTCAGAAAGACCGGGTTTGTCCCATTCTGAATAACTGAATCGACGATAAGAAGTCGAAGATGAAGAAGGTGGTTGAAGACCGGAGATCTTCACCTCGGTTGGATGGTAACTGATGTCCTGATTGAGAGGCATCTCAAAATATGGATAATAAGTGGTGATCGTCCAGACGTACGTGGAGATCGATGGTTATGCGAGGTATATAGTGCCTCCGGTTTGGTTTAGACCCAGAACGGACTTGCAAATGGATTGTGTGTCTGACATTGGAATTCATTCTGTGTGATTGATAGCCATCAGTTGCATGGTGTGAATTGCCTGTGTGGCATACTGAGATGCAGTGATCAAGGCTTCTATTGAAAAGCAAAGTCTTGTGGTTGATGATCAAAGCACCGCCTGTGTTGCATAGCTTTGTGTATAACGTGAATCCGCGAGCCTCACACCCCAGTATGAACCAGAAACGGGAGAGGACCTCAGGGAGGGCATCCATTTCCTTCTAGCTAGAGGTGGTGTCAGTGCTTGAACTGGCTAACATTCATATTATTTTCACCTATGTGGTTGTTGCTGTTGCAAGGCGCCTCGGATATATCGGTCGATCCGGGACCGATGGAGTCATTCGTTGGCTCACTTACGCCCCAAAGGGCGGGGAAACGTAGTGTTCAGGCATAATAATCCACATCGGTGGACCGGCCCTGACGATCAAAAGGGTTGATGCGTTCTGATCCTGAGACACGGGCTAGAGCGTCTCGAATTCGGTAAGGACTATCTTTTGCCTTGGTTCATGATGGAAATCCAATTTCCAAATACGTGACTGTGCGGTTTTGATTGTATACCTATATATGGCGACGTAGAGGTATAAGGCATTAATGTCGTCTATGATTGATACTTATGATTTGAAATTGTTTTTGAAACATATAAACACTAGTAATAATATCAAATGCTTTTGTTTTATTCGTGTCAAGCATATTTTGGCCATTATAAGGTAAAAACTCTATCCTCCGGTTTGCATTGCATTGTGTGATGGGAACTGAGTCTTATAATGGCTTCATTTTTATAAAAAGCATTGCGATGTTTAAAAGATTTACTTGTTTTAAAGCACTGACAATCCAATGGAGTAAACCCGTGTAATAACCCGGGAATCTGGGCCAGTTTAAAATTTTTATTTTGGCAATTTTAGCAAATTTTGATTATTTAAAATGAATTATTTTAAATAATATCGACGAGAAATTTATTTTGAATAGAATTCGAACGTATATATTATATAGATCGTCGTTAGAATATAAATATTTATTTATATTTATAAAAGGAATTGAAAATGACGCGGTAGTTCGATAATTCGATTTCAAACTTCAATTGAACATACCGGGTGCAAAATAAATCGGATTTTAGTGAAACCAAAAATATTTGAATCTAATCTAGAATATCTTTCCAACGAATCCGAAAAATCAAGATTTCATAGCGGGAATCAAAAGATATGTCCAGTTGAAATTTCAGAATAGTCGCTATGGAATTTCGGCCTTTAAAAATAGCCATTTTGCAAATGACCTCGGATTTCGACGAAACCACTTTTGTTAGATCCGCGATGTCAAATTATTGCTAGGTTTCAAATTTCATAATTTTTCGGATCAATATGTGAGTGTGGCAAAGGAAAACGCATTTGACCAGTTTCAGTCGATTTTAATCGACTGGAAAATGGCCATTTTTCAAACGGTCTCAGATTTCGATGAAATTAGTTTTGTTAGGACCGTATCGTCAGTACGAAGCTAGAAAATATTTTTCGGGAATTTTTCTAATTAGTATGTAGCCCCGGTAAATTGAAATACGCGTTCAAATTCAATATATAGAGTTATATGTTGATTTTAACGGAACTGATCGAAACGGTCGAATCCGCTTATGGTACATATCCCATTGTGTTCGGAATGGGGGTAATTAGCTAGGGACGACAGGCAGTGGGTCTCGTTTTGAGGTCGAAAATAAAATTTGCTTTTTAGTAATAAATAAATTAAAAAATATATTTATGTATAAGTCCTTAACTCTCTCTCCCTTCCTCCTTTTTATTCTGTCGAACGATTAAGAAAAAAAAAGCCCTAAATCGATCGATCGGCGATCGCTGCCTCCCTCCGCTCGCGCCTCCGCCGGAGCACCCCGCCGCCGTTCGACTGACGCGCCACCAACCCCCGTACCCTCTCTCCCTCTTCTTCTTTTGTAAACCGCACCCCCCCCCCCCCGAAGACTTGACCTCGCTTGCGCCCTCCTACAACCACCGCCCCCTTTCCACCGCCCTCCGCCCAGGCGAGCCACCTCCGAGCCCTCCCCCACCACTGGCCAGCGACGACATGAAGCCACCACACCACCATTCAACAACACTGTAAGGTTTTTTTCTTCTTTTCTCTTTCATTTTTATTATTTATTCCCATTTATTTGATAAAAATATGGTTTTTTAATCACGTAAAATTTAGATGTCTATTTAAAGAAAGTTAGGAAGCTTATTTGAGTAAAAATAGGATTTTTATTGATTTAAAGAACTGATTTTATAAGATTAAAGAACTGATTTTTATGATTAATAAAGGTTCTATTTTCAGTGTTATAAAAATTCGATTTTTATATATTGAATGGCAAAGTAAAAATTCGATTTTTATATATTGAATAGCGAAGTAAAAATTCGATTTTTATATATTGAATAGCGAAGTAAAAATTCGATTTTTATATATTGAATAGCGAAGTAAAAATTCGATTTTTATATATTGAATAGCGAAGTAAAAATTCGATTTTTATATATTGAATAGCGAAGTAAAAATTCAATTTTTATATATTGAATGGCAAAGTAAAAATTTGATTTTTATATATTGAATAGCAAAGTAAAAATTCGATTTTTATATATTGAATAGCAAAGTAAAAATTCGATTTTTATATATTGAATAGCGGTATAAAAATGTGATTTTTATATATGTAGTGAAAGCGGACAAAGAAAGTGACAAGTGGCGAGAACGATGAAGATTTCTACCTAAGAAGAGTCGTGGCGTTGGATTAGCTATTCTGTGAGAACTTCTCACCTTTTAATTTTATTTTTCTAGTTGAAATATATACTAGGATGCAGACGGTGTTTAGTAGCACCCGACACCCGTCGTCCAAAGACCATTGACGGCTTGTATGCTTGTTTGTTTGATTTTGATGTGTAGTTGATTGTGTGATGTGATGTGAATTGAAATAAAATATTTATATAGTTGAAAATATTTTATAGTTAAAAATAGAATTTTTAACGTGTATGTAAAATGAAATAAAAATAAACAAATCGGACGATTTGTTTATATACACATATTTGACTGATATTGATTGGGACGATAAATTTTACACATCGCCCAACTGCACAAATAAAATCTGTGTTTGATTGTTTGAAACCCCACACGGGTATTGGGACGATATATGACGTACACTAGTCCCAATAATTAGCGGAATGTCGATCGATTGATTGACATACTGTTATAAGCGTTGAATATTTATATTTAATGCTTATACAGCATAGAATGCACTTTGATGATGGTTGATTATTCATCATTGTTATTGTATACATGTTTGTAGAAAATCCATATAATTAACATTATATGGTAATTGATTGGGCCTCATTCCAGTTTTGAAATAGAAATATTTGAAATAGAAATATATTAAATAGAATATTTGAAAATAGAAACATATGAAGCCGTGTTGATTATATTGACGCCATTTTGACGTGAACGATATTTATATCGATTATATTCGTTTTTATAATGAGTATTGAAAAGTGCTTTCAAAATCGAATACATAGAAATGAATTCGAATTGAAAATAAAAAGAAATGAGATTCTAATTAAAATTGAATAGAAATGAAAACGAACTGAAATTAAATTAGAAATCAATTTGAATTGAAATCAATTTGAAGTGAATTTAAAACGAATTTATAAGGAAAAATTGAATTTTGATTTGAATTAGAAATGAAGTTGAAATCGCTTTGAAAACGAATTTAAAACGATTTATATAATACGTTTTAAAAGGAAATCGACGAAGTATATATTATATATTATATATATATATAATATAATGGCCTGAATAGAACGCGCCATGCCGCGACAGTTCGCGAATTCCGACCATTGACTTCGAACGGATATTGCGGGAGATTCGACCGTCGGATTCTCCTAAAACCGGAACCGTTGGGTTCGTATCGAATAGAGCTTTCTAACAAATATTAGAAATTAGAAATCTAACGGTTGAATTTGGAATTATGTCCAAATCAAATTTGGAAAAGGTCGCTGTAAGTGCAGTTCGATGGCCTTGATGGAAATCGACTGTACGGGCCTTGACAAAATTATTAAAAATATCAATAATTTGTGTAAAATCATAAGAAATGATTTGTGAAGAATCGGGATGAAAAACTCCATATTTGAAAAGATAAAAATAGTTTTTTATCGAAATGAACTAGTTTTGAACTAGAATAATAATTTATTTGTTTTTAAAATAAATAAATTGGATTTGAAATGGTTTTGAAAATAAACAGGATTTCAAATAATTGAATTGGAATGGATTTGAATCGAAATCATCTTCGGAATAGTTCGATGTCGGATTTCGTGATTTTACAGATGTTGTTATGGAAATTTGAAAGATATATATATATATCGTTATTTCCAATACGATATTTGTTGGTCGTAGAATTTGATATTGAATATAAGCCGGTATATTTTCTATTCAGAGCCTTGTATTTAATATCAAATGTGATTTGGGTTTGTCGTGAATGGTGTCTTTATTAACACTGTCCTTGAACCCAGTTGAGAAAAGATTAAATCTTTTTATTTAGATTTAATGAAGTGTACCAATTAAATGATATTTAATTGGAATTGAATTCGAATTGATTCTTGGGTTTATCGTGAACAGTGTTTTAAATGACACTGATTCTTTAACCCAGTCACAGATTAAAACTATGTGGAGTGTTAATGAATCTTTAATTAGGTTGAAAGGATCGAGAATGGAGTATCACCAGTTTTGCTTCAGGCGATAGTTAAATCTTTAATTAGATTTAAACGTGAAATGGTAATTAAATTTACCGATAACACCGTGGTGTTAGATATGAAGTAAGACCCGTTTTACTTCATGGGATGAATAGGTTGGGATTGGGAAATTAAAACCAATTATTACTTCGGTAAGGTTCGCTAATCCAGACTAGTTTGAATTGATATTCAAAAGCAGATTAAAGAATAAATTTAAAAGAATTTATCTTTGATAAAATTTATGGGAACCTTTCCCTATGAATGTGAAATTTAGAAACTAACTGTCGGTTAGCTAAGCAGAATGGTTTTCTGGATATTGATCTGATGTTGGTTTCGGCCTTCGGGGTTAATATTTGGGAAATTACTCTCTTGTTAATTTACGGTTAGTGACTGATGAATTGGAATGAGGCGTATGTTGTGTTTGTGTAACACTTGTTTATAATATACGCAAGTTATTCGGAAAGACCGGGTTTATCCCATTCTGAATAACTAATACGACGATAAGGCAAAGATGAAGATGGTGGTTGAAGACCGGAGGTCTTCACGTCGTTTGGGTGATTACTAATGATCTTGATTATGATGTACACCCAAGAAGATGGAAACTGTTGGTGATCGTCCAGACGTACTTGGAGATCGATGGGTATGCGGGGTACTAGGTGCCTCCGGTTTCGTTCAGACCCAGAACGAACTTGTAAATGGACTGTGTGTCTGACATTGGATTTTAGTCTGTGTGATTGATTTCTATTAAATATATATCTGTTTGGCGGCAGAGAATTTATTCTCTTGCTTAACGCCCTTCTCTGAGACGTACGAGCTCAGGAGTTATATACTAATGGATATCAAACGCATAGGGTGAATTGCCTGTGTGGCATGCCTAAGTGGAAAATGATCAAGGCTTCTGTTGAAAAGCAAAGTCTTGTGGTTGATGATCGAAGCACGACCTTTGTGGCGTAGCTTTGTGTAACGTTTACTTCGCGAGTTTCACACCCGGTATGAACCAAAAACGGGAGACGGACCTCAGGGAGGGCATGTGTTTCCTTCTAGCTAAAAAGTGGCGTCAGAGGTTTTACACGCCCTGACGAGTTTGACTTATGTGGTTGTTGCTGTTGCGAGGCGCCTCGGTTTGATCGGACGATCCGGGTCCGATGGAGTCATTTGTTGGCTCACTTACGCCCCAAAGGGCGGGGAAACGCAGTGTTCAGGAATTTTAATCCACATCGGTGGACCGACCCTGTCGCTCCAAGGGTCACTCGAGCTCTGATCCTGAGACATGGGCTAGATTGTCTCGAATCGGTGAGGACTATATTTTGCCTCGGTTCATAGATGGAAATCCAACTTCCAAATACGTGACATTTGCGGTTTTATTTGTAGAGCCTAGTATGGCGACATAGTGGGATGGGGCGCTTATGCCGCCTATGATTGATATTTATGATTTGAAGTTGTTCTATACACTATATACTTATAGTAATAGTAAATGATTTGTTTTAAACGTATCAAGCATTCTTGGCTATTATAATGTAAAAACCCTATCCTCCGGCTTGATTTGCATTGTGTGATGGGAACTGGGTCTTATAATAGCTTCGTTGTTCTTTATTTAGCATTGCGCTGTTGTTTTATGCACTGGTATTCTTGGGAGGAAACCCGTTCCGTGTTATACGGCGTGGTCCCTTGATTTACCTAACTTTAAAATAAAGATTAATAACTGTTTTAGTCCTCACACCAGTCCCATGACTGACCTGGAGTTTATTGTTTTAACCTAAACTCTGGGTGCCCTTATTTTGACACGGGCAGCTAGTAGTTTTGGTTTTGCAGATTTATATTCACAGGATCCTGGTTTACAGCTGGAATGATATCCGGAAAGCTTTGTATCCGTGTATCTCTTCTAGTTGTGTATTATATTATTTTCCGCTGCTATGTATTTAAATGTAATTTAAATCTCTGATATTTCTGTGTAATATTTATTCATACTCTGTATATTCTTGTATTCTGATGAATCGTTGTAATATACAATGAAATGTTCTTCCGCCTGCGCTTTGTTGTGGCTTGTTCTCGAACTATCCGCGCTTTCCTCACCGGGGAAGTTACGGGTTTTTACAACCCGTTCCGCGAAAGTGGCGTGGTCCTGTGATTAGCCATATTATAAATGTGCTAAGTAGATTTCTCATACCAGTCCCATGACTGACTCGTAGTTTGTTTCACTTGCAAACTCGGGTGCCCCTTATTTCTACACAAGCAGCCTTGTATTCAGGTCTAGCAGGCTCTTTCTGGATGGCTGGAGCTGAAGATGGATTCTATCATTTACCTTTTTTTATGCTGTTCAGCTCCTATTGTACATACTATGTTTGCTTTTCGCTGTAGACATTTATGTATAGCTGAACTGTATTTGTACTTAGTATGATCCTGTATACTATGTAACTCTGATGATCATGTTTATCCAGTGTATTCTATTGTACATTATCTGGTGTATTTATTTAATTCTGTTCTGTTATTTCTGTTTATGTGTTATATTCCAAAGATTACCATTGCCGCCGTCAGTACAGGGTTTGGGGTCGTCACAATTTTCGTGTCCATCCAAAATCGGACATCAAATTCACATTTTAATCCTTTGTTGAATATTATTTTAAAATATTTCTTTAGTCTTGAATTAGAATCAAACCCAATCAATTAACATATAATGTCATTTATATGGATTTCATGCATCACATGTACACAACAATAATGATAAACCATCATCGGTCATTTAGAGTGCATTACCCAACTGCATAAGCATTAAATATAAATAATTAATGCTTACAACAGTCTGTCAACCAATCGATTGACATACATCTAAACAATTGGGATTAGTGTATGTCAAATATCGTCCCAATACCTGTGTGGGGTTTCAATCAACAAACACTAATAGTTATTTGTGCAATTGGGCAATGTGTAAAATTTATCGTCCTAATCAATGTTAGTTAAATGGATGTGCATAAACAAATCGTCGGATTTGTAAATGAATATTTATTTTCATTTCAGGAGAACTTTATGTCATTCATATATACGTTAAGAATTATATTTTTAACGATAAAAATACTTTTTTTAAAACTTGACTATTTTATATAGTTCATACGTTCTAGAAAAATGATATTTTTATTGTTCAAACATTTTATTCAACACATGAATATTTTATATAGTTTATTTCAGAAAATTTCATATATGCTTCAGTTTTAGAAAAACTGGCATTATAATAGCGCGATAATAGAACCGGAGTAATGTCTAGCATTACCCCTCTCCTGATACTGGCTCGCGCCATACATGACCATCAATCCCATCAACAAAACCACAATACAATCATTTCTCAGCACAACCAAATTTACAACCACAATTCAATCCATACCAACTAATAGCCATGGTTTGTACAAATAAATTGTGTCAGGAGCTACTAAGCCCCCTCTATAATTTAGGATATATTTAACTGTAAAATAGTTTGAGCGAGAAAGAGTTCTCACATTGGAATCCACTCCGCCGTTATTTTCTAACGCTCTGATTTACTGTTATGGATCCATAATTTGAAAATGAGCTCCAACCATCACACGACGTTATTTTCTATTTTAAACGCGCCATTTCGGACAACTTTCACCTAATGACCATTCTTACGAAAATGCTCCATTTCGTCGGAATTCGTGAAAAGACAGTATTTGGACATAAGACTTTGTACGTGTTTTCTGAACAACTCCGCAATCCAAAATATGACTTCCATATACTCAAATCGAAAAGAAAATTGTGCTATTCGATTTTGGTACAGTTTTGGCCAGAAGTGCACGGTTTGGGAGTTATTGATTGTGGCAGCTCAGAGTGTTAAATGTAAATACAAAAATAATAAAAATTGTATTTTTAGTCGAGGAGGGGCCCACAGGTGGCGGTGGGTGGTCAGTGGCGGCGGAGTGGGCTAATGTTGGTTGGAGGATGGTGCTGGAGGCAGCTCTAGGCCGGTGGTGGGCCACAGTCGCAGGTTGGGCTGATTTGGGTGCCAGGGTTTTTAATTGGAGAGAGGAGAGTGGCGGAGGAGGGAGGAGATCGTCGGAGGGAGGGAGGAGGGGCGATTGGGGGAGGGTGCAGTGGCATCACAACAGTGGGCGACGCGGCCTAGAGGGCGGTGGCGTAGGAAGTGATGTTTTTTTATCTTTGAATGATGGAAGAGAGGAAGAGAAAGGAAGGGGGAGGGGATTTGACCAAATATATAGTTAATTAAATTTAATTACAAAAAGTCAGTTTTTCATTCTAACTCCAAATCAAACCTAACGACTATCATGCCTAGCTAATTACCCCCAATACGAACACAATGGGATATGTGCGGGAAGCCCATTCGACTGTTTCGATCAGTTTTCATCAAAATTAAAGTAGAAATTAATATAACTTTAAAAATTGAATTCAACATACATTTTAATTTACCGGGGCCACATACTGACCCCAAAAATTCCAGAAAAAATAAATCTAGCTATGTTTTGACGTTGTAGTCCTAACAAAACTAAATTCATTAAATTTGGAGACCGTTTGAAAATTGGTCATTTTCCAATCGATTAAATTCAAACTAAATTGACCAAACACGTTTAAATTCACCACGCTCACATATTAATTCCAAAAATTATGAAAATTGGAATATAACAGTATTTTGATATTCCGGATCCAACAAAAGTGGTTTCATCGAAAATGGAGGTCGTTTCAAAATGGCTATTTTTAAGGGCTATATATTATATTAAATATATATAAATTCCATAGCGATTATTTTGAATTTAAAACTAGACAT
Organism: Allium sativum; assembly: GCA_030737875.1. Lineage (NCBI taxonomy): Eukaryota > Viridiplantae > Streptophyta > Magnoliopsida > Asparagales > Amaryllidaceae > Allium > Allium sativum. Next base: position 140,324,291 of record CM060912.1, read on the forward strand.
AACTTTCAATTTATATTATGAAATCTGAATTTTTCACATTCATTAGAGAAAGGTACTATTAAACAAAATCAAATGTTTCTTGTTTACTGAAATCCAACTTATTTTGAATTCTGTACGTTCATTTGAAATTAGAAATCAAATTTTCAAACTATCGCGCCATTTTAGGCTCATTTTATAATTAAAATAAATTTATATGTTCTAGCAACGTTTAAAATAAATTCTTAGTCGTTATTATTTAAAATAAATCATTCTAAATATTCAAAATCCATTACAATAGCTAAAATAAACTTTTTTAATTGGTTCTGAAACTCCAGGTTGTTACAGACAAAAAAGAGAAGAGCAATAAAATCATGTCAAGGAGCTAAGTTTTTATATATATATGAGTATTGAGTTGTGTTAGATTTATGTTAAAATATATCCTCATAGTATAACATTCGATATATATACATATATATATATATATACATACATATATATATATATACATACATACATACATACATACATATATATATATATATATATATATATATATATATATATATATATATATATATGCTCTATAAACCAGCTGATACTGGACTGGTTCTGTAACCAGTCGACTGGTAGGAAATAGACCAGTCGACTGGTCATAGACTAGAAGTCCAGTAACAGCTAGTTGAAAAGAATATTTAAATATATATATGAATTTCATTCTTAACCAGTCGACTAGAGACTTTTCTACCAGTCGACTGATCAGAGATTAATAGTCATTTTTATGAAGAGTCACCTTCTTTTATGAAGAGATTCCTCTTCAATTATGAACAGAATTGGATGCAGACTCTTTGCTGAAACTTTTCGTGAAAGAATGCTACTCTTGTACAACTATATAAGCACTTCAAACATGTTTTCCAAATCGCCGATTCTCATATATTCTACTCTAATTTCTGATTTGCACTTCTATACTCATCTCATTCTAAAGCTCTTTTAAATTAAATTAACATGTTGTATCTTTGTTATTATTTCAAATCTCTTGATTCATCATGCAACATACTTCCTTCTATCTTAACATATATATCAAATACTCGAGGATAAGATCATAGGAAGGTTGTACTTCATCATGACTATTCAGTATTGATTAGAGAACACACTCAAAAATCAAAACTCTTGTAATTTGTGAAGTCCTGTGTGGGTGCTCAAGCGTGGACATCCTTGTTGGTGCTTGGGTATATTGTTACCTATTCCTCAGGGTTAAGAGAGGGCGTGATAGTGAATTCCAAAGAGGAGCTTCGAGACTGGACGTAGGGCGGGAAGTACGAACTAGTATAAAATTCTTGGTGTCTTTACTTACTGCACTTTATTTTATTTGTGATATATGTCTATAGCTTAGTTTTATTTGCATAACTATTGTAGCTTATAAGTTAGCTTATCATTTACACTTCCGCTATATCCATATAAAGATCCTATTTAAGTCCCACACCGACTTTTCATTTGGTATCAGAGCAAGGCCATCATTTAACCATAAAACCGTTATCTGATACATAGTTAAATCGGATAACAACACAAGTACTAGCACTAATACTGGATATACTAAAGGCCAATCTACTGCAAGACCACCCTTTTTCAATGACATGAATTATACCTATTGGGCTACACGAATGAGAATATATATGCAAGCTAATAGTTTTGATGCTTGGAATATTACACAAAAAGATTATACACAACCCACTACTCTATATACTGAATGGTCAGCAAATGAAAAAGAAAAGGCTACTGCCAATGCTAAAGCCATGAATATGTTTGTAATAACCCGGAAATGCGAGCCAATTTAAAAATTTTATTTTGGCAATTTTAGTGAATTTTGTATATTTAAAATGAATTATTTTAAATAATAACGACGAGAAATTCATTTTGAATAGAATTAGAACGTATATATTTATATAGATCATCGCTAGAATATAAATAATTATTTATAATCATAATAGGAATTGAAAATGGCGCGGTAGTTCGATAATTCAATTTCAAAGTTCAAATGAATGTACCGGATTCAAAATAAACTGGATTTTAGCAAAACCAAAAATATTTGGATTTAATTGAGAATATCTTTCCAAAGAATCCGAAAAATCAAAATTTCATAACGGGAATCAAAAGTTACGTCCAGTTGAAAATTCAGAATAGTCGCTATGGAATTCGGGCCCTTAAAAATGGAAATTTTGCAAACGACCTCGATTTTCTATGAAACCACTTTTGTTGGATCCGTGATGTCAAGTTATTGCTTGGTTTCAAATTTCGTAATTTTTCGAATTAATATGTGAGCGTGGCAAAGGAAAACGTGTTTGACCAGTTTTAGTTGATTTTAATCAACTGGAAAATGGTCATTTTTCAAACAGTATCAGAATTCGAAGAAACTTGTTTTGTTAGGACCATATCTTCAATACGAAGCTAGAAAATATTTTTGTGGAATTTTTCGAGTTAGTATGTGGCCCCGGTAAATTGAAATGCGCGTTCAAATTCAATATATAGAGTTATATGTCGATTTTGATGAAAACTGATCGAAATGGCCGAACTGGCTTACGAAACATATCCCATTATGTTCGGAATGGGGGTAATTAGCTAGGGATGACAGACGTTGGGTCTCGTTTCAAGTTCGAATAAAAAAGTTACTTTATGGAAGAATTAAATTAAATTATTATATATAAATAATTACTTGGTCAACCCTATTTTTGCACTCACCACTCTCCACCGTTCATTCAAATCGAAGAAGGAAATAAAGAAAAAATCCCCCCGTTCATCCACCGCCGTCCCCCCTCACACGCGCGCCTCCCCACCAACAGCGACGCCGTCGAGTTCCCCTCACCTCCTCCCTGATCCGCCCCTTCCCATTCTCTCCCCTCCCTTCTGAATTAAACCCTGCGCCCTAACCCTACGTCGACTGCCACGACCCCACTCCGACCACCCATGGCTAGCGCGCCTCCCACAGCGCCCACCTCTTCTTCCTTCGCCGCCTCCTGCTTCATCAGCTCGAAAATTCGCACCCCCTCCTCTCTCTAGTCCCTCGATTTCCATCCCCAATCCCGGAGCCCTCCCCCATCGATCGACAGCGCCCAAAACCCCCTCCTCCCCCCTTCAGTGATGCGCCTCGGACCCTCCCTCCCTCTTTCTTCATTGAAAAATTGTAAGTTTTAATTTAATTTATTTACTTAGTTTCTATATGGTTAGCTTTAAAAATAAAAAGGGAAAATCAGTCTTTTTGTAAAGTAAATTAAAGACATGATTTTTATAGATATAAAGAATAGGTTTTTAAAATGGAAAAGGTAAGATTTTGAAAGTATGAAGATATATGATCCTTGAAAACATAAAAATATGATCTTTATTCAAAGAAAGATATGATTTTTATGTTAGTGAAGATACGATCTTTATGATATGGAAAATACGATTTTTAACTAAGCCATGATATGAAATTATTTTTAGAAGGATAAAAATAGAATTTTTATATAGTAGGGAATATAAAGATATGATTTTTATATAGTGGAGATTTTAAAAATATGATTTTTTATAAGATAGAGAGTGATAAAAATATGATCTTTATTATATGAACAGCGGTATAAAAATAGAATTTTTATCTATATAGTAGTGGTGTAAAAATAATTTTTTTAACTATAAGGTAACAATAAAAAATGTGATTTTTATATATGTAGTGGCTACGGACAGTGAAATTGACGAAAGGCGAGCACGACGAAGATTTCCTATATATGAAGAGTCGTGGCTTTGGTTTAGCTAGTCGGTGAGAATTTCTCACTTTAAATTTTCTTTTTCTAGTTATAATATATACTAGGATGCAGACGGTGCTTAGTAGCACCCGACACCCGTCGTCCACGGACCATGGATGGCTTGTATGTTTGATTGTTTGTTGTGGTGAAAATTGATTGTGTGATGTGAAATGAAATAAAATATTTATATAGTTAAAAATATTTTATCTTTAAAAATATAATTTTTAACGGGTGTCTGAATAAATAAAAATCTGTGTTTGTTGATTTGAAACCCCACACGGGTATTGGGATAAAATACGGCGTACACTAATCCCAATAATTAGTTGTATGTCGATCGATTGATTGACAGGCTGTTATAAGCGTTAGATGTATATATATTTGATGCTTATACAGAGTAGTGCACTTTGGACGATGGTTGATTATTTTTCAGTGCCATTATATACATGTATTGGGTGGAATCCATATAATTAACATTATACGGTAATTGATTGGGCCTCATTCCAATTGGGAAAATAAAGCATATTAGAATATAAAAATAGTCATGTATTGACGATGCTCATGTGTTGAGAATATTCATGTGTTGAAACTATTCATGTGTTGAGTAAAATATTTTAACAATAAAATTTACATCTTTATCACATTTAATATTAGAAACTACTTTACGGTTGGAGTCTGATTAAAAATCAAACGATAGATCCCATAATTTTATAAAATATATTACATAACAAAAATAGTCATGTGTTGACAGTACTCATGTGTTGAGATTAGTCATGTGTTGAAAGAAATATAGATTCATGTGTTGAATAGAATAAATATTCATTTGTTGAATAAAATAACGAATTTATTGAAATATATAAAGCCGTGTTGATTAGAGATGCGCCATTTTGACGTGAGCGAGATTTATATCGATTATATTCGTTTTTATAATGAATATAGAAAAAGAAGTGATTTCAAAATATAACGTTTTGAAAATATTATCATTTATATAGTAATGATATGAAATATTCAATTTTAATTTGAAATTGAATATAGAGTTGAAATGGTTTTGAAAACGAATTTAAAATGATTTATAAAATATGTTTCAAAAGGAAACCGACGAAATATATATAATATATATTATATATATAATGGCCCGAATAGAACGCGCCGTGCCGCGGCAGTTCGTGAATTTCGACCGTTGACTTCGAATTGACATTACAGGAGATCCGACCGTCAGATTCTCCTAAATCCAGAACTGTTGGGTTCGTATCAAAATGAGCTTTCCAATGAATATTAGAAATTTGAAATCTAACGGTTGGATTTGGAATTATGTCCAAATCAAATTTGGAAAAGGTCGTTGTAAGTGCAGTACGATGGCCGTTGATGGAAATCGACTGTACGAGCCTTGATAAAATTATTAAAAATATCAATAATTTGTGTAAAATCATAATGTGTGAATTGGAAAGAACTGGGATGAAAAATTCCACATTTGAAAAGATAAAAATATATTTTTATCGAAATGAACTAGTTTTGAACTAGAATTGAAATCAATTTATTTTTGAAATAAATAAATTGAATTTGGAAGTGGTTTTAAAAATAATCAGAATTTCCAATATACGAATTGGAATGGATTTGAATCGAAATTATCTTCGGAATATTTCGATGTTGGATTCCGTGATTATACAAATATGGTTGTGGAAATTTGAAAGATATACTTTATATCGTTATTTCCAATACGATATTTGTTGGTTTCAGAATTTGATATTGAATATAAGCCGGTATATTTTCTATTCAGAGCCTTGTATTTAATATCAAATGTGATTTGGGTTTGTCGTGAATCGTGTTTTAGGTGATATTGATTCTTTAGCCTAATTAAAGACAGGATATTGTTTTTTTAAGAAGATTAAAAATAATTGGAGTTTTAAAGAATCTTTAATTAGATTGAAAGTGAATTGATAATTTAAACTATCAAATCTGAAAAGTGATCGAGATTGGAGCATCAACAGTTTTGCTCCAAGGCGATAGTTAAACCTTTAATTAGATTTGAACGTGAAATGGTAATTAATTTTACTGATAACACCATGGTGTTAGATATGGAGTATTACCAGTTTTGCTTCATGGGATGAATAGGTTGGGATTGGGAAATAAAATAAATAATTACTTCGGTGTGGTTTGCTAATCCCAACTAGTTTGGAAAACCATAATGTGGTTTGAAAAGATATCCAAAGGAAGATTAAATAATAAATTTAGAAGAATTTATCTTTGATAAAATTAATGGGAACCTTTCCCTAAGAATGTGAAAATTTGAATAAAGGAATATTTTGAATTGGAATGAGGCATATGCTGTGTCAGTGTAACATGTGTTTATTATATACACGAGTTATTCGGAAAGGCCAGGTTTACACCCATTCTGAATAACCGATTCGACGATATGTCGAAGATGAAGATGGTGGTTGAAGACCGAAAGTCTTCACATCGTTTGGGTGATTACTGATGATCTTTATTGGGCTGTACACCCAAGATGAGGGAATCAGTTGGTGATCGTCTAGACGTACTTGGAGATCGATGGATATGCGAGGAAAGTGCCTCCGGTTTCGTTCAGACCTAGAACGAACTTGTAAATGGACTATGTGTTTGACATTGGATTTTATTCTGTGTTGATTGATCTTTATTAAATATACATCTGTTTGGCGGCGGAGAATTTATTCTCTTGCTTAACGCCCTTCTCTGAGACGTACGAGCTCTGAGGTTATATATCGATGGACATCAGTCGCATGGCATAAATTGCCTGTGTGGCACGCCTAAGTGGAAAATGATCAAGGCTTCTGTTGAAAAGCAAAGTCTTATGGTTGATGATCAAAGCACGGCCTGTGTGGTGCAACTTTGTGTATAACGTGAATTCGCGAGCCTCACACCTCGGTATGAGTCAAAAACGGGATAGTGACTACAGGGAGAGCACGACGTTTCTTTCTAGCTAGTGGTGGTGTCGGTGCTTAAACTGGCTGACATTTATATACTTTTCACCTATGTGGTTGTTGGAATGCGAGGCGCCTCAGATATAGGTCTGTTAGGACCGGGAAACGTGTGCTCAGGAATTGCCAATCCTCAAAAGTAAGAGAGGACCGGCCCTGAAGATCCAAGGATCATAGTGGGTCCTGAGACATTTGCTAGAGTGTCTAGAATCGGAGAGGAGCTTGCCCCTTGCCTTGACTCATGATGGAAATCCAATTTCCAATACGTGATATTGCGGTTTTATTTGTAGAGCCTAGTATGGCGACATGATATATGGTACCCATGCCGTCTATGATTGATATTTATGATTGAAATTGTTTTGACACTATACACTTATAATAGTATCAAATGATTTGTTTTAAACGTACCAAGCATGTTTGGCTATTATAAGGGAAAACCCTATCCTCCGGCTTGCGTTGCATTGTGTGATGGGACCTGGGTCTTATAATAGCTTCATTTTTCCAAAAAGAATTGCGCTGTTTTGCTATGTGCACTAGTGTTCTTGGGAGGAAACCCGTTCCATGTTGTACGGCGTGGTCCCTTGAATTACTCTCTTTTAAAGTAAAGATTAATAACTGTTTTTAGTTCTCATACCAGTCACATGACTGACCTGGAGTTTATTGTTTTAACCTAAACTCTAGGTGCCCCTATTTTCTACACGGGCAGCTAGTAGTTTTGGTTTTGCAGATTTATATTCACAGGATCCTGATTTACAACTGGAACAATGCTCGGAAAGCTCTGTATCCGTGTATTACTTTCAGTTGTGTTTTGTATTGTTTTCCGCTGCTTTGTAATTTATTGTAATCTCTGATATTCTTTGTTGTATAATATTTATTCATACTCTGTATATTCTTGTAATCTGATGGAATTGTTGTAATTAACAATGAAATGTTCTTCTATTTACGTTCCGATGTGTGTTGTTCTCAAGGCAATCCTAGCTTTCCTCCTCAGGGAAGTTACAGGCTGCTACAGTTGGTATCAGAGCTTTGGTTTACAGAGCTCGAGAACAAGACACATTAGAACCATACGAAAGAATTCATCAGAAATTGGATTAGTAATATCCAATTAGAATGACTCGTTAGAGATGGGATCAGTAGTATCCTAGAATGAGTGTGAAGAGTACATTTTTCAAATGTAAACAATATTGTTTTGAAAATTTAAATCAATTATACGTATTTGAATATTTTATTTGTATTGAATTTGGACAATCCAATATATAAAGATTTTGCATATACGCGTCATGAACGTATATTCAAAGTTTTAATATACTTGATAGATATAGGATCACACTCTAGTCGCTCGGAGATGATTTTGATGATGGAGCTCCATCACCAATATTTATGTTCGTGGTTCGAAGGTGTGATATCTATATATTTCCATTAGACTGGTGTGAGAACCGAAACTATATAGATTTATTATTGTGATTTGGCATCAAAAACAAGATTTTCAGTATATATATCAAATTATGAATTTGAAACAATAACTCATTAATTGATTGATAGTTGTGTTGTTTGTTTATATGTTTGATAATTTTGAACCATTTAGCCTAATTGAACCAAATATTGAACTGTATTGAAAAATTAGTCACATTGGCTTGCATATACATGTACTTACATTGAACAGGTCATAGCAAGGAGGCTAGAGCAGAGAAATAAAATTGTTTGCCCGACAAATAGGTACATGTTTACCATAATTTACTGTTTTGTTTGGGTGATGATGATTTTGTGAGCCGATTGGCTAGCCGCTTGGCATTTCCTTTTTCTTTTGAGTTGAAGATGGCCATGGGAGGCTATATGAAATATCCCGAAGTCCCCGGTGCAGGGGAGGTTATGGCGAAATTTTTCGGAAATTTAGGGTGTTAGCCAAATTTTTGAAAAATTTGGAAAGTTCTTAGAAACAGAAAAGTTGAAGAACTTAAGCCATAATGAAAATACAGAAAGTTGAGTTGATTAGTGAAACAACTTTCGGCTTCGTTGCTTTTCAGGAACGAAAAGTTTTAAGTGGGGGAGATTGTAATAACCCGGAAATGCGAGACAATTTAAAATTTTTATTTTGGCAATTTTAGTGAATTTTAAATATTTAAAATGAATTATTTCAAATAATAACGACGAGAAATTCATTTTGAATAGAATTAGAACGTATATATTTATATAGAACGTCGTTTGAATATAAATAATTATTTATAATCATAATAGGAATTGAAAATGGCGCGGTAGTTCGATAATTCGATTTCAAAGTTCAATTGAATGTACCGGATTCAGAATAAACTGGATTTTAGCTAAACCAAAAATATTTGGATTTAATTGAGAATATCTTTCCAACGAATCCGAAAAATCAAAATTTAGCGGGAAACAAAAGTTACGTCCAGTTGAAAATTCAGAATAGTCGCTAGGGAATTCTGGCCCGTAAATATGGAAATTTTGCAAACGACCTCGGTTTTTTACGAAACCACTTTTGTTGGATCCGTGATGTCAAGTTATTGCTAGGTTTCAAATTCCGTAATTTTTCAAATCAATATGTGAGCGTGGCAATGGAAAACGTGTTTGACCAGTTTTAGTTGATTTTAATCGACTGGAAATGGCCATTTTCAAACGGTCTCAGAATTCAACGAAACTAGTTTTGTTAGTACCGTATCATCAATACGAAGCTAGAAAATATTTTTTTGTAATTTTTCGAGTTAGTATGTGGCCCGGTAAATTGAAATGCGCGTTCAAATTCAATATATGGACTTATATGTTGATTTTGGCGAAAACTAATCGAAATAGCCGAACTGGCTTACGAAACATACCCCATTGTGTTCGGAATGGTGGTAATTAGCTAGGGACGACAAACGTTGGGTCTCGTTTCAATTTCGAATAAAAAATTACTTTATGGGAGAATTAAATTAAATTATTATATATAAATAATTACTTGGTCAACCCTATTTCTCCACTCACCACTCTCCACCGTTCATTCAAATCGAAGTAGGAAATAAAGAAAAAAAACCGCCGTTCTTCCACCACCGCCCCCCTCAGGCGCGCGCCTCCCCACCAACGGCGACGCCGTCGAGATCCCCTCCCCCTCCTCCCTGCTCCGCCCCTTCCCGTTCTCTCCCCTCCCTTCTGATTTAAACCCTGCGCCCTAACCCTACACTGACTGCCACGACCCCACTCCGACCACCCATGGCCAGTGCGCTTCCCCCAGCGCCCCCTCTTCTTCCTTCGCCGCCTCCTGCTTCATCAGCTCGAAAATCCGCACCACCTCCTCTCTCCAGTCCCTCGATTTCCATCCCCAACCCCGGAGCCCTCCCCCTTCGATCGAGAGCGCCCCAAACCCCCTCCTCCTCCCTTCAGTGACGCGCCTTGGACCCTCCCTCCCTCTTTCTTCGGTGAAAAATTGTAAGTTTTAATTTAATTTAACTTATTTACTTAGTTTCTATATGGTGAGCTTTAAAAATAAAAAGGGAAAATTAGGTTTTTTTTATATAGTAAATTAAAGACGTGATTTTTATAAATATAAAGAATAGGTTTTTAAAATGGGAAAGGTAAGATTTTGAAAGTATGAAGATATATGATCCTTGAAAACATAAAAATATGATCTTTATTCAAAGAAAGATACGATTTTTATGTTAGTGAAGATACGATCTTTATGATATGGAAAATATGATTTTTAACTAGGCCATGATATGAAATTATTTTTAGAAGGATAAAAATAGAATTTTTATATAGTAGGGAATATAAAGATATGATTTTTATATAGTAGAGATTTTAAAAATACGATTTTTTATAAGGTAGAGTGTGATAAAAATATGATCTTTATTATATGAACAACGGTATAAAAATAGAATTTTTATCTATATAGTAGTAGTGTAAAAATAATTTTTTTATCTATAAGGTTACAATATAAAAATGTGATTTTTATATATATATAGTGGCTACGGACAGTGAAATTGACGAAAGGCGAGCATGACGAAGATTTCCTACATATGAAGAGTCATGGCGTTGGTTTAGCTAGCCGGTGAGAACTTCTCACTTTAAATTTTCTTTTTCTAGTTATAATATATACTAGGATGCAGACGGTGCTTCGTAGCACCCAACACCCGTCGTCCACAGACCATAGATGGCTTGTATGTTTGATTGTTTGTTGTGGTGAAAATTGATTGTGTGATGTGAAATGAAATAATATATTTATATAGTTAAAAATATTTTATCGTTAAATATATAATTTTTAACGGGTATGTGAATAAATAAAAATATGTGTTTGTTGATTTGAAACCCAAATGGGTATTGGGATAATATACGGCATACACTAATCCCAATAATTATTTGTATGTCGATCGATTGATTGACAGGCTGTTATAAGCGTTAGATATCTATATTTGATGCTTATACAGAGTAGCGCACTTTGGATGATGGTTAATTATTTGTCAGTGCCATTATATACATGTGTTGGGTGGAATCCATATAATTAACATAATATGGTAACTGATTGGGCCTCATTCCAATTGGGAAACTAAAGCATATTAGAATATAAAAATAGTCATGTGTTGACGATGCTCATGTGTTGAGAATATTCATGTGTTGAGTAAAATATTTTAACAATAAAATTTACATCTTTATCATATTTAAGATTAGAAACTACTTTACGGTTGGAGTCTGATTAAAAATCAAACGATAGATACCATAATTTTATAAAATATATTACATAACAAAAATAGTCATGTGTTGACAGTACTCAAGTGTTGAGATTAGTTATGTGTTGAAAGAAATATAGATTCATGTATTGAATAGAATAAATATTCATTTGTTGAATAGAATAACGAATTTATTGAAATATATAAAGTTGTCTTGATTAGAGATGCACCATTTTGACGTGAGCGAGATTTATATCGATTATATTCATTTTTATAATGAATATAGAAAAAGAAGTGGTTTCAAAATATAACGTTTTGAAAATATTATCATTTATATAGTATTGATATGAAATATTCAATTTTGATTTGAAATTGAATATAGAGTTGAAATGGTTTTGAAAACAAATTTAACACGATTTATAAAATACGTTTTAAAAGGAAATCGACGAAATATATATAATATATATATATATTATATATATAATGGCCTGGATAGAACGCGCCGCGCCGCGGCAGTTCGTGAATTTCGACCATTGACTTCGAATTGACATTACAGGAGATCCGACTGTCGGATTCTCCTAAAACCGGAACCGTTGGGTTCGTATCGAAAAGAGCTTTCTAATGGATATTAGAAATTTGAAATCTAACGGTTGGATTTGGAATTATGTCCAAATCAAATTTGGAAAAGGTCGTTGTAATTGCAGTTCGATGGCCGTTGATGGAAATCGACTACACGGGCCTTGATAAAATTATTAAAAATATCAATAATTTGTGTAAAATCATAATATGTGAATTGGAAAGAACCGGGATGAAAAATTCCACATTTGAAAAGATAAAAATATAATTTTATCGAAATGAACTAGTTTTGAACTAGAATTAAAATCAATTTATTTTTGAAATAAATAAATTGAATTTGGAAGTGGTTTTAAAAATAATCAGAATTTCCAATATATGAATTGAAATGGATTTGAATCGAAATTATCTTCGGAATATTTCAATGTTGGATTCCGTGATTATACAGATATGGTTGTGGAAATTTGAAAGATATGCTTTATATCGTTATTTCCAAAACGATATTTGTTGGTTTCAGAATTTGATATTGAATATAAGCCGGTATATTTTCTATTCAGAGCCTTGTATTTAATATCAAATGTGATTTGGGTTTGTCGTGAATCGTGTTTTAGTTGACATTGGTTCTTTAACCCAGTTAAAGACAGGATATTGTTTTTTTTTGAGAAGATTAAAAATAATTGGAGTTTTTATGAATCTTTAATTAGATTGAAAGTGAATTGATAATTTAAACTATCAAATCTGAAAAGTGATCTAGAATGGAGTATCACCAGTTTTTCTCCAAGGCGATAGTTAAACCTTTAATTAGATTTGAATGTGAAATGTTAATTAATTTTACCGATAACACCGTGGTGTTAGATATGGATTATTACCGATTTTGCTTCATGGGCTGAATAGGTTGGGACTGGGAAATAAAATAACTAATTACTTCGGTGTGGTTCGCTAATCCCAACTAGTTTGGAAAACCATAATATGGTTTGAAAAGATATCCAAAGGAAGATTAAAGAATAAATTTAGTAGAATTTATCTTTGATAAAATTAATGGGAACCTTTCCCTAAGAATGTGAAAATTTGAATAAAAGAATATTCTGAATTGGAATGAGGTGTATGCTATGTTAGTGTAACATGTGTTTATAATATACGCGGGTTATTCGGAAAGGCCGGGTTTACACCACCCATTCGGAATAACCGATTCGACGATATGTCGAAGATGAAGACGGTGGTTGAAGACCAGAAGTCATCACATTGTTTGGATGATTACTGATGATCTTGATTGGGCTGTACACCCAAGATGAGGGAATCAGTTGGTGATCATCCAGACGTACCTGGAGATCGATGGATATGCGAGGAAAGTGCCTTCGGTTTCGTTCAGACCCAGAACGAACTTGTAAGTGGACTGTGTGTCTGACATTGGATTTTATTCTGTGTTGATTGATCTCTATTAAATATACATCTGTTTGGCGGCGGAGAATTTATTCTCTTGCTTAACGCCCTTCTCTGAGACGTACGAGCTCAGAGGTTGTATATCGATGGACATCAGTCGCATGGCACGAATTGCCTGTGTGGCACGCCTAAGTGGCAAATGATCAAGGCTTCTGTTGAAAAGCAAAGTCTTGTGGTTGATGATCAAAGCACGGCCTGTGTGGCGCAGCTTTGTGTATAACGTGAATTCGCGAGCCTCGCACCTCGGAATTAGTCAAAAACGGGATTGTGGCTACAGGGAGAGCACGACATTTCTTTCTAGCTAGTGGTGGTGTCAGTGCTTAAACTGGCTGACATTTATATACTTTTCACCTGTGTGGTTGTTGGAATGGTGAGGCGCCTAGGATATAGGTCTGTTAGGACCGGGAAATGTGGGCTCAGGAATTGCCAATCCTCAAAAGTAAGAGCGGACCGGCCCTTAAGATCCAAGGATCATAGTGGGGTCCTAAGACATTTGCTAGGGTGTCTCGAATTGGAGAGGAGCTTACCCCTTGCCTCGACTCATGACGGAAATCCAATTTCCGATACGTGATATTGCGGTTTTATTTGTAGAGAATAGTATGGCAACATGATATATGGTACCCATGCCGTCTATGATTGATATTTATGATTGAAATTGTTTTGACACTATACACTTATAATAGTATCAAATGATTTGTTTTAAACGTACCATGCATGTTTGGCTATTATAAGGGAAAACTCTATCCTCCGGCTTGCGTTGAATTGTGTGATGGGACCTGGGTCTTATAATAGCTTTATTTTTCCAAAAAGCATTGCGCTGCTTTGCTATGTGCACTGGTGTTCTTGGGAGGAAACCCATTCCGTGTTGTACGGCGTGTTCCCTTGAATTACTATCTTTTAAAGAAAAGATTAATAACTATTTTTAGTTCTCACACCAGTCACATGACTGACCTGGAGTTTATTGTTTAAACCTAAACTCTGGGTGCCCCTATTTTCTACATGGGCAGCTATAGTTTTGGTTTTGCAGATTTATATTCAAAGGATCCTGATTTACAACTAGAACGATGCTCGGAAAGCTCTGTATCCATGTATTACTTTCAGTTGTGTTTTGTATTGTATTCCACTGCTTTGTAATTTATTGTAATCTCTGATATTCTTTGTTGTATAATATTTATTCATACTCTGTATATTCTTGTAATCTGATGGAATTGTTGTAATTAACATTGAAATGTTCCTCTGTTTGCGTTCCAATGTGTTTTGTTCTCAAGGCAATCCGGGCTTTCCTCCCCGGGGAAGTTACTGGCTGCTATAATGTTGCATTGTACCTTGGATAGAAACGAGTTTAACCGGTTTATACATGCAACACAACATATGAAATCTGGACAACACTCAAAGTAACTCATGAAGGAACAAGCAAGGTCAAACAAAGCAAGATATCCATGCTTAAAAACCAATTTCAAAATTTAGAATGAACGAGAATGAGTCTATAAATGACATGTACTCACGATTTCAAAATATTTATCATTCTCTATTAGGATTGGGTTAAAAAATACTCTGATTTTCAAATAGTCTCAAAAATGTTAAACTCTTTAACGGATGAGTGGGAAAGAAAGGTGTTAGCTATTGAAGAGGCTAATGATCTTTCTGCCATGAAACCCGAAGAGTTAATCGGTAATCTCATGTCCTATGAAGTAAATTTGCAACCAAAGAAATCATATGTACAAGACAAGAAAAATTTAGCTTTCCATGCTGAGAAAGAAGATTCAGATGAAGAGGATATTGCTTTTGTAGCAAAGAATTTCATAAAATTTCTGAAATATAGAAAAGGCCAAAGCAATAATATGAAAAGAATTCATCAAAAGAGCCTGACCCTACCCTGGTGGAATGCTTTAATTGTCACAAGACCAGACATAATCAAAAGAATTGTCCAAAATTGAAGAAAAATCGCAATAAAAAGACGAGCATTCTCAGTCACTTGGGATAATTCAGATTCATCATCTTTTGATAATAACAGTGATAGTGACAACAAACAAGCAAATGTATGCTTCATGGAAAAGGATATTGAGGTCAGTGAATTTACTTATGCTGAATTAATGGAAATTAATACGGAAGTTTTAGAATCTAGAAATAATTTTAAAAGAAAGTATAAACAAGCAAATGAAGATAGAAAAAGAGCAGAATTTGAAAGAGACTTATTAAAAGATGAAAAAGAGATTTTAGAAGATGGGATTAGAAAATTACAAGAATATCTATCAGTAGCAAATTCTCAGATTTCTATGTTGAGTCAAGAAATTGAGACTCAAAAGAATAAAAATGATATACTAGCTTCTGAGAATCATGACTTGAATACTATGGTTAAAATTGTAGAACTATAAAATTCTAGTTTAAAAGTTAAACTGGATAGTATTTCTAAGAATGTTAATAATTTTAATAAAGGTACAGAAAATTTATCTAAGATATTAGAAAATTCTCAACTAGTTTCTAGTAAAAAAGAACTAGGATATGTTCAGAAAATTAATTCTCAGAAAAAGTCGAGTTCTAAGAAATCTAGTATTAAACCATTAATTCCTAGTAGTAAATTAGATATTTCTACTAAGAAAAATTACTTGGGAAATATTAGTATATGGGTTCCAAAAACCAAAAATACTCTTATTAGAAATAATTATGTTAAGAATTTTTTAGGTACCGTTCACAACTATATTAGTTATGTTTTCAAAAAGGACTCTGAACCCTCTTGCATTTGTTTTCCTAAGATTTAACCTTTAGGACCCTAACAGAGGAAGTGGGTACCAATAAAATTTTATCTTTTATAGGTGCCACTGATATATGTCAGTGACTAGCTCAAAACAAGAAGGTAAAGGAGCTTTTAATTGGTGTTCACTTTCTTCATTTTTTGTTAGTTATTTATTTATGGTTAGTAGTATAATATAATTCTAAGAATATAAATATGTTCAACTTACTTAATATGGTTTCATTTTTTTTTTAACTAAACTAAAATATATTAATAGTATTTTTAGTAAAGAACATCGTTTTACAGACAAACTTTTCATTTAGTTTCTAGACTTATTTGTTATATTCAGGATTTCAGATAGGAAAGGTTGATCAAACTCTTTTTATTAAGAAAGACATTAAAGATATTTTGATAGTACAAGTATATGTCGATGACATTATCTTTGGATATACAAATGAAGAATTATGTCAGGGATTTTAAAAAATAATGACTAGTGAATTTTAAATGTCTTACATAGGAGAACTATTCTATTTTCTGGGTTTACAAATTAAACAATTATCAAATAGAATTTCCATTAATCAAGAAAAATATTGCACTAATCTAATAAAATGTTTTGGAATGGAAAACACTTTAAGTAAACCTACACCAATGAGTACGACGACATATTTAGATAAAGATGAAGATGGTAAAAGTTTCGATCAAAAGTTAGATCGATGCATAATAGGTTAACTTTTATATTTAACTGATAGTAGACTGGATATTATGATGAGTGTTTGCTTATCTGCTCGTTTCAAAGCTAATCCAAAAGAATCACATTTGAGTGCAGCTAAACGTATATTACACTATCTTAGTAGTACCAAAGATTTTTGATTTATCTATCCGAAAGAATGTTCCTTCGAATTAGTTTCATATATTGACGCTGATTTTGGAGGATCACAGATGTATCGTAAAAGCACAAGTGGAACTTGTCACTTTATCGGTAAATCACTTATATCTTGGTTCACCAAGAAACATAATTGTGTTTCAATGTCAACATGTGAAGCTAAGTATATATCTGCGGCACTAGCTTGTGCTCGAGTAATATATATGCAGCAAACACTTAAAGATTTTAAAGTTCATCTAACTAATTCCACAATTTATTATGAGAACACAAGCGCAATAAAATTATCTAAAAATCCAATAAACTGATCTAGAACTAAACATATTGATATAACGATATCACTTCTTGAGAGATAACATTGAAAAACAAATCATCAATTTAGATTTTGTAAACACAGAAAATCAAATTGCTGACATATTTACTAAACCCCTTTTAGAGAATTCTTTCATAAGACTTCAAAGAGAATTATGAATTGTTTCTTTTAAAGATCTCCGAAGACTTATACTACTTATTCGATTACTTTGCAATCATATTGTTTAATACTTTTTAATCGATGACAAAGGGTGAGATTATAATCTTCTATGCTCATAATGATGGATCTACTCATTTATTGTAACAACCCGTAAAATCTGGGCCAGTTTAAAATTTTTATTTTGGCAATTTTGGCGAATTTTGATTATTTAAAATAGATTATTTTAAATAATATCGACGAGAAATTTATTTTGAATTTATTCGAACGTATATATTTATACGCGCCGTAGTTAGAATATATAATATTTATATATAATTATAAAAGGAATTGAAAATGGCGCGGTAGTTCGATAATTCGATTTCAAACTTCAATTGAATGTACCGGGTGCAAAACAATCCGGATTTTAGTGAAACCAAAAATAATGGAATCTAATAGTGAATATCTTTCCAACGAATCCGAAAAATCAAGATTTCATATCGGGAATCAAAAGATATGTCCAGTTGAAAATTAGAAATAGTCGCTGTGGAATTTATATATATTTTTATATATATAAGGCCCTTAAAAATAGCCGTTTTGCAAACGACCTCGGATTTCGACGAAACCAGTTTTGTTGGGTCCGTGATGTTAAGTTATTGCTAGGTTTCAAATTTCATAATTTTTCGAATCAATATGTGAGCGTGGCAAAGGAAAACGCGTTTGACCAGTTTCAGTTGATTTTAATCGACTGGAAATTGGCCATTTTTCCAACGGTCTCAGAATTCGATGAAACTAGTTTTGCTAGGACCGTATCGTCAATACGAAGCTAGAAAATATTTTTCTGGAATTTTTCTAGTTAGTATGTGACCCCGGTAATTTGAAATGTGCGTTTAAAATTCAATATAGTGATTTAAATGAAAATTCAAAAGGAAACTGATTGTAACGATCGAATTGGCCTACGATACATATCCCATTGTGTTCGGAATGGGGGTGAAACGCTATGGACGACAGGCGGTGGGCCTCGATTCGAGGTCATATGTAAAAGTCAACTTATAAGGAATATAATAATTAAATAATAAAATAAAAAAAAAAAAAAAAACTTTTCCCCTTAACCAGGCCCCCCCCCCGTTTATTCTTCATTCAAAACCGATTACCAGAGAAAAAAAAAAAAAAAAAAAGAAAAGAAAATCGATCTCGCCCCCGCTATTCCACCGCCGACGCGACTGCCACCCACCGCCCTCCGCCACCGACGCCTCCTCCTCTTCCCTCCCTCCGTTCGAACCCTACAGCCCCCCCCCCAAACCCTAACTCCACGAAGAAGCGACGCCCTAGATCCAAGCCCCCCCCCCTCGTCGAAGTCAACGCGCCGCGCCTCAGGGTGGAGGAGCCACCAGTGCCGCACCAGTCCCGACCCCCTGCGCCCTCCCTCCACTTCCGCCGACGAGGACGAGCCCCCCCCCCTGTAAGCAATTCTTTTTATTTTATTTTATTGTCTTATTTTTATTTTATAAAACAGAATTTAGAAAAAAATACTGATTTTATATTAAGTTTAAATACTGATTTTATTAATATGTTATTTCTGTTTTTTTATTAATAAGTTTAAAAACTGAATTTTAATTATGTTAAAACTGAATTTTAAAAATGTTAAAACTGATTTAAAATGATTTTAAAAACTGATTTAAAATGATTTTTAAAAACTGATTTAAAAAGAAAATAAAAATCATACTTTTAAAAGGAGAAAAGACGGGATTTTTATTATGTAGAAGGAGCAAGACATGATTTTTATATTTTTAAAGGAATAAAAATATGATTTTTATATTTTTAAAGTATCAAAAATATAATCTTTCATATAGTAGAAGGGTAAAAATGTGATTTTTATGTGTGTAGAGAGTTAAAAATATAATTTTTACATGATCGGGATATTAAAAATGTCATCTTTATATATGTAGAAAAATAAAAATGAGATTTTTATAAAGATGAAATCTTTAAATTTGAGAAAGCAAAGTCCACGTTTTTATAAAGGCGAAATCTTTATTTTAGGAAAGGCGAAATCTTTTTATATAGTAGCGTAACTAAAAATTCGATTTTTATATATTGAACTTTGAACTAAAAATTCGATTTTTTATATATTGAACTTTGAACTAAAAAATCAGATTTTTATATATTGAAAGCGAAGTCAAAATCATATTTTTATATATTGAATAGCGACGTCAAGATTCGATTTTTATTAACTGAATAGCGAAGTAAAAATTCGATTTTTACATATGTAGTGGCTACGGGCAACGAAGACAAAGAAGATGCGATAGCGATGAAGACTTCTGCAAATGAAGTGCCGTGGAGCTAGGATAGCTATATGTGAGAATTTCTCACCTTTCAATTTTATTTCTAGTTATATATATATACTAGGATGCAGACGGTGCTTAGTAGCACCCGACACCCGTCCACAGACCATGGACTTGTTTGTTTGACTGTTTGGTGATTGATTGCGATATTGGTTTGAATGTGGTTTGAGGTGTGAAAAATCGAATCGATAAATTGGTTAGGATTAGACGTGCGCCGTTATAAGGCGAAGGAGTAAGGCTAGGTTAGACCCTTACTCCAAATTTTGTGGTTTGCATAACGAATTGATTTGATTGATGTGTGAATGGCGTGGCCTTTACTAGACCGGGGATAAGGCTAGGCCTCGTCCCGTTTCTAGTATCGTGCCGTTATGCCGCCGAAATTTTCTAAAATAAGTTAGAAAAATAAAAATATCATTTAATTGAATAAATGAATTGAATAGAAATTCATAGGTTGGAATAAAATGTTTTATCGTTAAAAATATAATTTTTAACGTGAAGTGAATAAAATAAAATCTTCATTTATAAACCGAACGGTTTGTTTATGTACACCTATTTGAATGACGTTGATTGGGTCGATAAATTTTACACATCGCCCAACTGCACAAATAAAATATGTGTTGGATTGTTTGAAACCCCACACGGGTGTTAGGATGAAATTTGAAGTTCACTCATCCTGATTGATTGAATATGTCGATCGGTTGATTGACAGGCTGTTATAAGCGTTGAATATCTATATTTGATGCTTATACAGTATAGTGCACTTTGGTTGATGGTTGATTATTTTTCCATGCTATTATATACATGTGTTGTATGAAAATCCATATAATTAACTTTATATGGTAATTGATTGGGCCTCATTCCAATTTGAAAAATAAAGAATATTATAAAATAAAAGTTCATGTGTTGACAGTACTCATCCGTTGAGATTGGTCATGTGTTGAACGAAATATTTTAGTAATAAAATTTACATCTTTATCAATATAAAATAAAAGTTCATGTGTTGACAGTACTCATCCTTTGAGATTGGTCATGTGTTGAACGAAATATTTTGATAATAACAGCTATTTTTGAAAAAGAAATATTTGAAATAGAATATTTGAAAATAGAAATTTATGAAGCCGTGTTGATTAGATTGACGCCATTTTGACGTGAACGATATTTATATCGATTTTAAATGATTTCGAAATGAATTGAATTGAAAACGATTTCGAAATGAAATGAATTGAAAACGAATTCAAATTGAATTGAAAGCAAATTGAAACGAATTCAAATTGAATTGAAATTTGAATTGAATAGAAATGAATTTTAAAACGAATTTATAGAGAAGAATTCAATTTTGCTTTGAATTGAAATGGAAGTTGAAATAGATTTTGAAAACGAATTTTAAAACTATTTATATAATTCGTTTTAAATAGAAATCGATGAAATATATATTATATATATTATATATATAATATAATGGCCTGAATAGAACGCGCCGCGCCGCGGCAGTTCGCGAATTTCGACCATTTATTTCAAACGGACATTACGGGAGATCCGACCGTCGGATTCTCCTAAAACCGGAACCGTTGGGTTCGTATCGAAAAGAGCTTTCTAACGAATATTAGAAATGTGAAATCTAACGGTTGGATTTGGAGATACGTCCAAATCAAATTCGAAAAAGGTCGCTGTAAGTGCAGTTCGATGGCCATTGATGGAAATCGACTGTACGGGCCTTGATAAAATTATTAAAAATAGTAATAATTTGTGTAAAATCATAAGAAATGATTTGTGAAGAATTGGGATGAAAAACTCCATATTTGAAAAGATAAAAATAGATTTTTATCGAAATGAACTAGTTTTGAACTAGAATTATAATTCTATTTATTTTTAAATAAATAAATTGAATTCGAAAAGGGTTTTAAAAATAACCAAAATTTCCAATGATTGCATTGGAGTGGATTTGAATCGAAATTGTCTTCGGAATATTTCGATGTTGGAATTCAGGATTATACAGATGTTGTTATGGAAATTTGAAAGATATATATTTATATCGTTATTTCCAATACGACATTTGTTAATCGTAGAATTTGATATTGAATATAAGCCGGGATATTTTCTATTCAGAGCCTTATATTGAATATCAAATGTGATTTGGGTTTGTCGTGAATGGTGTCTTCACTAACACTATTCTTGAACCCAGTTGAGAAAAGATTAAATCTTTTTATTTAGATTTAATGAAGTGTACCAATTAAAAATGATATTTAATTGGAATTGAATTGGGAATGATTTTTGGGTTTATCGTGAACAGTGTTTTAAATAACACTCGTTCTTTAACCCGATAATTAATGAAGGTGATTTTGGGTTTATTGTGAACTGTGTTTTTAAATGACACGGATTCTTTAACCCAGTCAAAGATTAAAACTAAGTGGAGTTTTAATGAATCTTTAATTAGATTGAAATGATCGAAAATGGAGTATCACCAGTTTTGCTCCAGGCGATAGTTAAATCTTTAATTAGATTTGAACGTGAAATTGTAATTGAATTTACCGATAACACTGTGGTGTTAGATATGAAGTACTACCAGTTTTACTTCATGGGATGAATAGGTTGGGATTGGGAAATTATAACAAATGATTACTTCGGTAAGGTTCGCTAATCCCGACTAGTTTGAATTGATATTCAAAAGTTGATTAAAGAATAAATTCAAGAATTTATCTTTGATAAAATTAATGGGAACCTTTCCCTATGAATGTGAAATTAGAAACTAACTGTCGGTTAGCCAAGCAGAATGGTTTTCTGGACATTGATCTGATGTTGGTTTCGGCCTTCGGGGTTAATATTTGGGGAATTATTCTCTTGATTAATTTACGGTTAGTGACTGATGGATTGGAATGAGGCGTATGTTGTGTTTGTGTAACACTTATTTAAAATATACGCGAGTTATTCGGGAAGACCGGGTTTATCCCATTCTGAATAACTGATACGACGATAAGTCGAAGATGAAGACGATGGTCGAAGACCGGAGGTCTTCACGTCGTTTGGGTGATAACTGATGATCTTGATTGGGCTGTACACCCAAGAAGATGGAAACAGTTGGTGATCGTCCAGACGTACTTGGAGATCGATGGATATGCGGGGTACTAGGTGCCTCCGGTTTCGTTCAGACCCAGAACGGACTTGTAAATGGACTGTGTGTCTGACATTGGATTTTAGTCTGTGTGATTGATTTCTATTAAATATATATCTGTTTGGCGGCGGAGAATTTATTCTCTTGCTTAACGCCCTTCTCTGAGACGTACGAGCTCAGGGGTTATATATTGATGGATATCAATCGCATGGAGTGAATTGCCTGTGTGGCATGCCTAAGTGGCAATTGATCGAGGCTTCTGTTGAAAAGCAAAGTCTTGTGGTGATGATCAAAGCACGGCCTTTGTGGCGTAGCTTTGTGTAACGTTTACCTCGCGTGTTTCACACCCGGTATGAACCAAAAACGGGAGACGGACCTCAGGGAGGACTTGCGTTTCTTTCTAGCTAGAAGTGGCGTCAGTGGTTTTACACGCCCTGACGAGTTTGACTTATGTGGTTGTTGCGGTTGCGAGGCGCCTCGGTTATATCGGTTTCGGCCGATGCAATCTGGTCGGCTGACGGACCAGACTTACACCCCATAGGGTGGGGAGACGTAGTGTTCAGGCATTCTTAATCCACATCGGTGGACCGGCCCTGTCGCTCCAAGGGACGATGCGTTCTGTTCCTGAGACACGGGCTAGAGCGTCTCGAATCGGTTGAGGACTATCTTTTGCCTCGGTCCATAGATGGAAATCCAATTTCCAAATACGTGACATTTGCGGTTTTATTTGTAAACCTATATATGGCGACATGATATATGGTACCCATGCCGCCTATGATTGATACTTATGATTTGAAGTTGTTTTATACACTATGCACTTATAGTAGTATCAAAGGATTTGTTTTAAACGTATCAAGCATTCTTTGGCTGTTATAAGGGAAAACCCTATCCCCCGGCTTGCGTTGCATTGTGTGATAGGACCTGGGTCTTATAACAGCTTCATTTTTCTTTATTTAGCATTGCGCTGTTTGTTTTATGCACTGGTATTCTTGGGAGGAAACCCGTTCCGTGTTATACGGCGTGGTCCCTTGATTTACCTAACTTTAAAAACAAAGATTAATAACTGTTTTAGTTCTCACACCAGTCACATGACTGACCTGGAGTTTATTGTTTTAACCTAAACTCTGGGTGCCCTTATTTTGACACGGGCAGCTAGTAGTTTTGGTTTTGCAGATTTATATTCACAGGATCCTGGTTTACAGCTGGAACGATATCCGGAAAGCTTTGTATCCGTATATCTCTTCTAGTTGTGTATTGTATTATTTTCCGCTGCGATGTATTTAAATATAATTTAAATCTCTGATATTTCTGTGTAATATTCATTTATACTCTGTATATTCTTGTAATCTGATGCATTGTTGTAATATACAATGAAATGTTCTTCTGTATGCGTTCTGTTGTGGCTTGTTCTCGAACTATCCGACGCTTTCCTTTACGGGGAAGTTTCGGGTCTTTACATTTATGCATCAAAAATATATGCGCTAACATTTTGTTGCAGGAATCCAAACAGTAAGTTTATATATTTATGAACTAACAAAATGTTGCAGAAATTCAGGGGGAGCTGAACATGTATACAAACATATATTCAGGGGGAGAATTCAATTTTTTTAAATAAGAATGCAATATTTTGTCATCAATCAAAAAAGGGGAGAATGTTAATTCACGAGAATTTCGATTAATGAAAACAAAGAGAAGAGCAATGTAAATCATGTCAAGGAGCTAAGTTTATATATATAAGATTTGAGTCGTGTTAGATTTATGTTAAAATCCATCTTAAAAGTATAACATGAATGTTTAATCTTTTTTTTTTTTGAAAATTGGTAAAATACTTTATTAGGCATATAAGCCTATATTGGGTTGATTACATCACGTGAAGTACATAATGTAACTAACATTAAGTAAAACTACTTCAATTAATACATTCCTTTTATATTTTGATAGCTAACCATTTCTTCTCCCCAAAAACCATGCAAATCATAGCGGATGTTGAGGGTTACTGCTTGTTTCAGGAGTTTCTCCCCTTAATTCCAACAGAATTAGATTTCGAGATTCAGCAATTATCCGTGCCATGCTATTGGTAAATGATTTATGTTTAATTCTTAGAGTGCTCCAGTTTATCTCATCAATGGCAATTTTATTCACCACACTTTCTTTCCTTTGAATATCCTTGCGTTTCTCGCCTTCCACACTATGCTCGCTCTAGCTATTATGACGGTGGAATTCAGTTTCGACAATAGGTCTTTGCTATTGTAGTTCCTGGCCAGGTACGAAACATGTTCCTCAATCTTGAAGCCGTGTTTTGATAATTTGAATTCAGATAAGGAATTTTTAATCATAGTAGATGAATAATCACACTCAAAAGAGTAAGTGATCGAGGCTCTCAATTACTGAGTTACACAGAACAATCATGATTTCATTAGTTATGCCCCAATTTGAGACTCTATCTCTAGTAGGTAATCTATGCAACAGAGCTTTATATGCTAAAAATGAATTTTTGGGACAATCTGATTTATACCAGACAATTTTACACCAGTCGAGATGTTGATGTTGTACATGCACTGCATTCCATGCTGATTTTATAGAAATATTGCTACTTGCATTGTTCCAACACCATTTGTCATTATTCCTGCCTGAGAATAATGCCATTCCTTGAATAATTTGTTTGTACTCGTTGTCACAAGGTATTGCAACACACTTCCACATTTGATTTTCTATGATACTGTCCACCATTTTTTTGGTAATCCAAAAGCCGAGTATGTATCCCACCCACCCTACTATGTCAACAAGAGTTTTGCCGTCAATCCACAGATCCTTCTATAAATTAGTATCTCTTCCATTTGCAACTTCTCTTGAATAGTTAGCTGCTAGGGTGTCTCTCATTCTTAAGATTGCCTTCCATGTGGATGATGCGTTATTGTCAATAGGCATATGCCAAAATTTGCCTTTAATATACCACTGTCTCATCAAACGTGCCCAAATGCCACCCGAAGTTAAAATTTTCCATCCCTGTTTAAGTGTAAAAACATCTCTCATCTCCCGCAAGTTTCTTAAACCGACACCGCCTTCTTCTTTGGGTCTACACAAATCAGAGAATTTTATCTTGTGCATCCCCCCTCTCCATATAAAATCAGTACATACTCTTTCTATCTTGTCAATAGAAGCCATTGGTGTTTGGAATGTTTGAAGCCAGTCGTTGACTTTGGCTTGAATCACTGTATGTACCAATTCTATTCTACCAGCAAATGTGAGAAGTTTTGAGCTCCATCCTTGCAGTTTGTCTTTGATTTTGTCAATCAATCCAACACACTCTCTGTCCATTATCATATTAGTGGACAAAGGAACACCGAGATATTTGACAGGAAGTTCCCCTTCAATAACGCCTAAAATCTCCAAGATTCTACCTCTCTCTCCACAAAATTTATTAAAGTGGCATTTAGACTTGTTCACACTTAATTTCAGACCAATATATTTCTCCAATAAAAGAAATTTGCCTTTAATAGTTCTTGCTGCAATTTCATTTGATTTAATGCATATTATCAAGTCATCTACATATAATAGATGGCTAATCTTAGGCTGGAAATTGTACAGCGTTTGATTAGTCTTTTGTGTTCAGCTAATTCCATCTATAGAGTAAAATACTCCATAGCTACTGCAAAAAGGTAAGGAGATAGAGGATCATCTTTCCTAATACCACGGTTAGAACCAATATGACCTTTAGGCACTCCAATAATCATGATAGAATATGTAGGAGTGTTAATGCATTCCCCAATCAGCTTAGTAAATTTTATAGGGAAACCCATACACCTTAGCATGTGAATTATGAAATGTCTATTAATTTTGTCATAAGCTTTGTGAAGATCGAATTTCGTACAAAATTTGTTTGCACCTGGTTTGTTGAAGTTTCTGATAAGTTCATGTGCCAACAACGAATTTTCAGAAATGCTTTGCCCTTTTATGAATGCACTCTGACATTCTGCAATGATGTCTGGTAGTATCCACTTCATTCTATTGCAAATGATGTTACTCAAAATTTTGTGCTCCACGTTACAACAAGCGATCGGTCGGTACTCTTCAGGTCGGGAAGGATTTTCAACTTTTGGGATTAAGCATATTAAAGTGTGATTAATCTCTTTAATGATTTTACCGCTCTCAAAAGCTTCTTGTAGCATCATGTGTATACTTTCTTTCAGGTCCTGCCGGTACAATTTATAGAACATGGAATTCAGTCCATCGGGGCCTGGACTCGAATCAGCGCTGATGGAGGAAATTGCATCCCATATTTCGTCAAGACTGACGCTACTGCACAACATCCGCCTGCCTTTGGCATTGACTTTTCTCCTGCATATGACAGCAGGTAAGATAGTTTCACATATGCCATTATGTAAATTAGAGAAGTATTCAATTGCATCATTTTCTAATTTGTCAGCATTGAAGCTATTAGAGCCACTCATATCTATAGACTGGTGACTACTATTAATATGAGATCAAATAGACATCCTATTATAGAAAAATTTGGTGCATTCATGGCCTTTAGTAATCCATTTTCCTTTTTCTTTTTGCTTTAACTCTAGCATTTTTTTTGAGGGCTTCCCTGAGTTTACATTGAGCATCTGTGTATAACTTCCACATGTCATCGGAATTATCCCTTGCATCAATCATTTGCAACCAGTTTTCACATTCATTTTGCAGTTGCATGATAATGTCATTTTATTTAAGTCTGCATCTGTTCTAGTCTTTCAGACTTTTTTTTTTTTGCAAACTTTAAGAGTTGGATGAGTGTGTATCTAGCATAGCCTGGTTCAATTTGACATTGGTTGAAATTTATTACATCCCCGTAACCTCTAATCATATGCTAAGAGTTAACATATCGAAAAGGCTTTCCTTTGTTAGTCTTTGGTTTTTCAGCAATTTTGATATGAATGGGACTGTGGTCGCTTGTAAAGCTTGACAAGATATTCACTTTGAGGTCTTGAAATTTGTTAATACATTCAACATTGACTAGTACCCTGTCAATTTTACATGATATTTTCTTTTCTTCACTTCTCCATGTGTATTCCAGGCCTGAGTGTATTGGTTCAAGCAATCCCACTCCAGTCACGCAGTTGTTGAACTCGGTAAGTTGCGCCACTTTTAAGTGTTTTCCTCCTTGTTTATCTTTTTTGTTTAAAAACTGCATTGAAGTCTCCCATTACAAGCCATGGTTCAGTAATGCTGGTCGTAATGCTTTTGATTTTGTCCCATAAATTACTACGATCAAATGGAAAATTACTAGCATAAATCGTTGTTAACATCATCTGCATTCCCCCTATATTAGTGGCATGCACTGCAATTTTGTTGTTCATCCTTCTCCTTTAAATTCATTTTTCATATATTTTTACTACAAAGAATTAGAATTCTCCCTTTACTACCACAATCATTATTATGATAGTACTCCCATTCTATTCCTAATGTGTTGATGAAGCTTTCTAGATTAGGAACCAAAAATTTATTTTCCAAAATGCATAAAATTGAAGGCGCGTAAGTCCTTCTAATATGTAAGAGGTCTAATTGACAAATGTTGTTATTTAGGCCTCTTACATTCCATGTTATTATTGACATTTGGGAGGTATTTTCCTGTTCCTCAAAACCCTTGGTGTGGAACTAGCCACAATTTTACTTTTATTTTCAACTTATTTACCTTTGAACTGATTCTCATACTCCTTGTTTGGTTTTGTCATTGTTTTGGATTTTTTTTCCTGGAGATTCTTCTTTCTCTTCTTTTGACAATCAATATCATCTATGTTTATTTCTTCATTGTTTTCAGGATTCACTTTCTCCATTTGAGTACCCTGGGAGTGAATAACTGGCTGATTTGACTCTTGGCTCTGGGCTTGTTGCTCAACCATCTCTTCTTGATCTTCTGAACTTTCCATTCCGACTCCAGCTGTCGGAGTGGTAGACTCTATCTGATGTGTATATGTTTTTTTGTCTTGAACCATTCAAGCTTGTTTGTAGATATGTCTCCCTTTGGTATTTTCTTTGTACCATTTCAGTAGTTGTGGTGTTTGGGTGGTACACACGTCAAATGCATTTAGTGTCTGAGTTTTGTCTTGTGTGTCTTGACTGTTTGTGCTAGACTCCTGTAAATTAGCTTCTATAGCTCTCCAAACCTGTGATAATGGCTTGACAACTACTAGACATTGCTCATCACTATGCCCAAAATACTTGCAGCTTTTGCACTTAGGGGGAAAATATTCATATTCAACGTCTTGAATATAAGTGTTGCCTTCTCTGTTCTTAGCTCTTACTCTTTTGATTAGCAAATCTGTAGCTTTAATATCTACCAATACACGAGCATATTTTAGTCTTTTGACGTTTCTAGTTATATCATCCATCGCCAATGGAGTTCCTACCAGACTTGCTATCTTACTTATGCCTCTGGCATTCCACGATGATAAGTCGAGATTCATTAGCTTAACCCAAACTGGATGTGATTCTAGCATGTCCCATTCAAGCGTCAAATTAGGTTCCCACTTTTCGATAAAAATCACTTTATTCTCCATGAACTATGGTCCATTATTTAAAACTCTTTTGCAGTCTTCTTCTTGTTCAAATTTTATTAGATAGAATACATTTTCTCTGGCAAAAACATCCCAAGATCCATACGGTTTCCATCTCTTTTGATATAAGCATTTAAGTGGATGTAATATGTCCTGTGTCCAACCAAATATATATAGATCGATTTATGCCACCTGCTATTTGCTTCATCAAAGATTGCATCATCTAAATATGCAAAGAAACCCTCTCCGTCAACAAATGCCTCAAAAGATTCCACTCCCCCCTCAATAAAGGTTGTAACGTCCCGTATTTTCAGTGGTATGATATTTAATATATTTTATTATATTAAATATTGAATTAGAATTATAAATGGATTTATTTCATTTAATTATTAAAATGTAGTTCGAATATTTATAATTTATATTATATTTAAAACGAGCTCGAAACGACGCGGTAGTTCGTGATTTACGATTTGAACTTCAAATTAATATACAGAATCCATTCTAGGTCGGATTTTTGTGAAACAAGAAAAATTAGGATCAATTTGATTATAATTATCTAATGAAAGGGAAAAATCGAGATTCCAGCTTTTATATTGTAAGTTATGTCCAAATCGAAATTTAAAATAGTCGTTGTGAAATCATTTATAAAGCATAACAATTATTTAATTATAACTAAATATTGGTTGCGAATTTGGATAAGATTTTTGAGGCATAGCCATAATTTAATTTTTAGAATTTTACAGAAATTTTTAATTCGTAAAATAAGCGACTTTTTATTTGGAGTATTTTACAGCCTGTATCAACATTTTGGGATTTCACAATATAAGTTGACCTACCGATATTATTATATTTTTGGAGTCGTGGAGCATTGCTGGTTGCAACAGTATTTTTATTTCTGTACGTGACGGTCTATACATAAACAGAATTTTATATAACAGGGTACATTTAACTTGGTCTCCATAAAATTCAAATCAAAGAAATGAAATAAATATTTAAAATGTCAACCCCTATCGTTATTTCCACTACCCAATTCTGAAATGCGAAAATGCCAGGTAAGGTAAAGAAATATGTCTGCCATTCTTTTGTGATCTTTAACATGACGTGAACAGTAGAAAAGACTACACACGATAAGATCTCCTCACATGACTTCACTTTACCCACTGGAATAGTATTTTTAGATATAACCTATATGCTATTACTTCATGACCAAGGCACAACCCTATTTTCACATAGATGAATTGTCATTTTCACTTGGCAAGCCTATTTCTCCTTACAGCTACCTATAGCCCCCCTAAAATCCGCAGGCTATCCATGAAAGATTAAATCAAGAACAGTGTCAACCCTAAAACAACTACAAACCAATACGTACCATCATCCTTGCCGCCCATGGCTTCAATAATCTATAAATACGAACCATCCCTTCTGTCTTCTTCCACCAAAAACACAACAATAAAAATACTACCTATTCTTTCCTTCTAGGTCAGTATAAATCAAAACCTTTTTTCCTTTCCAAAATTGTTACACCTTCCTCGTTCGTTCTATTTTTTTCCAAACAAGGAACAAAAGCAAAAGCTCATGAGTAAACTGTGTTGTTTTTGTGTGACTTCTCTTGAGGTGATGGGTCGATAGAATTACAGTGCCTTGGAAGTCTGAGCTTATCGTGAGCTTCAGATCCGCATGCCGTCGCTGGGTGGTGTCTGTGGTGTCAAGGTCGCAGTGGTGGAAGGCGGCACATCTGTTGATGGAGGGTTAGGTCTTCACGGATCTGGGAAAGGAAGTGCGTGTAGCAGGTGCGAGAAGTGGCGCAGGGTTCTGATGAGAGGGTGACGGTGAAGCAAGGAATGAACAGTGGAGGTCGGCTAATGGTTACTGGAAAAAGGAGGTTATCTTGTTTGAAGAAGAAATGAGTAGCAAGAAGTGAAGTGAAACACCCCACGTCCATTAATGTCACTCACAAAGGGAATGCATCAATGTCCAAGAAGCGTTATTGTTTGTATATAATAGATAAATTACACGAATAAATAAATAAAACAACACAACAGAAGATAAAACTTATTTTATTTCATCATAACTTAAAACGAGTTTACATAAGTAGTTTCCAAAGCCATTACAACAGGATCAGTAGTCTTTTTCAAAAACTTCAAAGTACATAAAGAAGCAAATACTTAAATAACATAAATGCATAAATCCCCACTGAGCATAAGCAAAGCCATAAAGATGAGAGAGTCCCAAGCGATACATCTACTCTCTTCAAGAAACTGAAAGAAATCGGCACTAAGCTGTAGTATTCCCTCCTTTCAAACCTGGGGGGGGGGGGGGGGGGGAGGAAGAAAAGAGGTGGAAAGTAAAGGGGGTTAGACATAAAGTCTGGCGAGTGCGATAACTTTAACAATATAATTATCAAAATAACTAGGCTAAGGCATAAGCTGGAAAATAAGGAAATGACTGTGAACAATTGGGTATGACAGGGAAATAAGACGAACAAAGATAACGTTAAAGGCGCCCCTAATCATTATAAGATAATTACTACACTGCACCACTATTAGTCACCCTAAAGGTTGATCCCGCCTATAGAACTTAATAATGATAATGGTTATTAGTGTACCCCTAGCTACCTTCATAGGTGTCGTCCGCCCCTATCTCCGCTAGGTGTACCCACTACCCCCATTCGATCGGCTCCCTAACTCGTAAATATCCGTACTGGCCCCACAGTGCGGTGTATCACTCCCCAAAGTGACAACCCGATACAACCAAAAATGCACGGCTTATATCTACACGATGCAACAACGTTTTACCTACCAGCCCGGGCTCACACACGCATATGAACCCGTTGGACGTGCGTTGCCACCGCTGACCCGTTTTGACCTCTTACAATCAAATCTAGTACGTGTGTTCCGTCCTCGACTTGGGTCGAACCCACAAAGATACTTAATGTGTTACTGGTTTGAAAAGGGCCCACATGCATGACACAAGCTTTCCACCTATGCATGGTCCCCTCTAAGGTTTTTTCCCCCACTTAACCCCATTCTTATTCATGTCTTATAACATGTTTCAATCTTGGTTAAGTGCATCTAATCTTATTTCAAATGCCACCCAAGGCACCCACTAAATTCCACATGCCACCCAAGGCACCCACTTAACCCCCTCATATCCCACTACATGTTTATCTGGTTAAGTGTTTATTAATTCATTAAGATCGTAACCTTGTAAAGACCTCCAACATTAGACTGACATTTGTGGCAGCTGGATTTGTCGGGCAGGTCCGGGCAGTCTTACACCTCAAACGAGCCAAACCTCGTTTCTTTACAACTGTTACACATTTAATTTATGCCTAAGACCTCCCACATTAGACTAGCATTTGTGGCAGCTGGATTTGCCAGGCAGGTCCGGGCAGTCTTACAGCACAAAAGAGTATAACCTCGTATCTTAGGCGATTGATTACACATAATTAATTATCCCCAATTTGAATAAATTTCCCTATTCAAATTGTCAATCAATTACAAATTTAACTATGTCCATAAGTGACTCAATTATGTCCATCTATTTATGGTATGTAAAATTATACCAATTGACATCACATTTAAGGCATTTATGCCAATTCTCAATATTAAATCTTTTAATGTTATCCCCTTGCCCCATGTTGTACGTTCGTTCATTTAACGTGAAGTATACGTTAGACTCGAATAGTCTAACTTATGAAATAAAGAAAAAACATCGCAACATGCATAGAATAAAAACTAGATCTAAACATAAGCGGTGAACTTGCATGTGTGAATAACGTTTTTCATCTAAAACTTGCATAGGCAAAAGTTACAAACTTGCATAAACTATGAATGTCATAGATCTAATCATAAGGTGTAAACTTGCTTAGGCAATAGTCACAAACTTGCGTAAACTATGGATGTCATAGATCTAATCATAAGGTGTAAACTTGCATAGGCAATAGTTACAAACTTTACATTACATGATTCATACTCCAACATATATATATATATATATATATATATATATATATACACACACACTTGCATGTGTGATTTATACAATATAGACTATGATGTAAACTTGCATCTAACTCTCACATGTCATAGCCTAACTTTAGATCCAATTTACACATAAAATAGATGTCATGAAACATGCAAGGTTGTATATGATTCTCACTAACTTGCATATGATTTATATCTAAATTAACATCTAAACTTGCATACGTACATATGATTTAACATATGAATTAGTTCCAACAACATAACCAAACTAGCATATGAAACATCATTATGAATTGATTGTACATAAGACAACAATTAACATAGATTTACAACATAGATGATAACATCACAGCTTTACAACGTAGATAATAACATCATAGATTTACAACATAGATAATAACATACGGTCAATGATTCACAACAAACCATATAATCCAAATCATAACTCAATCCAATTAAATTGTTAATTATATTATTAAAGAAATCGAACTCACAAAAAGAACGTCTTGCATTCTGAAATCTGAGTTCTGAAATTGATTTAGCTCGCCTTTGTAGTAGATTCGTTATTGTTTAGATTAGTGTTGAATAGAACTGAATTGATTAGCTTCTTTTTCCCTCTAGTTAGTGGCGGCTACTCTAGGTTACAAGATGACAACATGACGGCCATGATTCAGATTTTTATTTGATTTTAGGGTATGAGTCTACCCATGTTTATATTGAATTTCAATTTAATTATAGCCGTCGCATGATCTTAGGGTTAATCAAAACCACTCAGTCAGGATAGGGTGACACCTCAAGATCTATCCTCCTCTTGTCCGCATAAGATTTCTGCCTATCTTGCGCCGTCTTCATCCTCCTTTGAATCAAATCGATCTTTTCCTAAGTCTCTCTAATCATATCGGGCCCAAGTAAGATCTTGTCCGTAGATTCCCACCAACATGCAGGCGAACGACACGGCCGTCCATAAAGAGCCTCCAAAGGTGCCATGCCAATGCTAGACTGAAAGCTATTATTATATGCAAACTCTACCAAAGGAATATGCTCCTCCCATGTACCACCGAAGTCTAAAACACATAGCCTCAAAAGGTCCTCTATAATACGATTCACCCTCTCGGTCTGGCCGTCCGTCTGAAGATGATATGTGGTGCTCAAACATAACTGAGTCCCTACCGCCTCTTTCAAGCTCTTCCAAAACTCGCTAGTAAAGATAGGATCGCGATCGCTCACTATGCTAGAAGGAACACCGTGCAAACGAACTATCTCTCGAATGTATACGGAGGCTAACCATGGAGCAGTCCTCTTACTCTTCACGGGAATGAAATGGGCGCTCTTAGTAAGTCTGTCTACCACGAGCCAAATCCCCGTATTACCCTTCCTCGATCTCGGTAACCCGTCAACAAAGTCCATCGAGACACTCTCCCACTTCCATTGTGGGATCTCCAATGGGTGAAGTAACCCACCGGGCTTCTTTTGCTCTGCTTTTACTTGTTGGCATACCAAGCATCTAGCGACAAATTCGACCACATCCTTCTTCATACTGGCCCAAAAGTAAACTCGTCTCATGTCCATGTACATCTTGTCCCCGCCGGGATGAATGGTCATCTTCGAACGATGTGCATCACCAAGAATGGTCTTCCTCAAGTTCTCGTCTCGTGGTACACAAAGTCTACCGTCCCTATGTAACCAACCCTTATCATCTTGGGTATACCTACTGAGATGGCTCGATGACTCCCCCTTATGAGATTCTCTACTAACTCAACCAACTGTGGGTCATCTCGCTGTGCCTTACCAATCCGTCCCAAAAGCGTAGGTCTGACCTCTAAGGATGCTAGCAAACCGAGTACAAAGTCAATGGAAGGTCTAAAGTCAAACGTAGAGATGAACTCTAAGCTTCGCCGTTCAACAAACAATGGACTCAAGGACAATCTTTTCCTACTTAAGACGTCTGCCACCACGTTACCCTTGTTAGGGGTATATGCTATCTCGAAATCGTAGGACGCTAAGAATTCCATCCATCTTTGCTGCCTTAAGTTTAAGTCCTTCTAAGAGAACAAATATTTTAGTGATTTGTGGTCAGTGAATAGTTCGAATTTTTCTCCAAGAAGATAATGGCACCAAGACTTAAGCGCGAGAACAATAGCGGCCAACTCTAGGTCATGCGTAGGGAACTTTCTCTCATGTACTCTTAACTGCCTTCCTCCATAGGCTATTACCCTTCCCTCTTGCATTAAGACTGCGCCTAGTCCTATCCCACAAGCAACGGTATAAATGGTAAATGGCTTACTCCCATCTAGCAACACTAAGACTGAGGCTGTGGTCAAAGCTCTCTTTAAACGTTGGAACGCATCATCACAATCTACGTCCCACGTGAAATCTAGGTTCTTCTTTGTCAAGCGTGTTAATGGGGCTGATATTTTTGCGAAGTCCTTGATAAACTTCCTATAGTAGCCGGCCAACCACAAGAAACTCCTCACCTCGGTAGCATTTTTAGGGACCTTCCAATCTTGGATGACCACCACCTTCGCGGGATCCATAGCTATCCCTTCTTTGGAAACCACGTGCCCTAAGAATCACACTTCCTTCCTCAAAAAGTGACATTTAGAAAATTTAGCTTTAAGGTTATGCACTTGAAGGGTCTCCAATACTTCCCTAAGATGTAGGGCATGCTCTTCCTCGCTCTTAGAAAAGACCAAGATGTCATCCACAAAGACCACCACAAATTTATTAAGGTACTCCCTAAACACCCTACTCATCAAATCAACAAAGTATGCGGGGGCATGTGTCAAACCGAAGGGCATCACAAGCCATTCATAGAAACTGTCCGGAGCCCTAAAGGCAGTCTTGTCTGTGCTATCCTCAACCACTCTCAACTGATGGAAACCAGTGGCTATGTCCTACTGCGAAAACACTAAGGTGCCAACTAACTGATCGAAGAGATCGTCAATCCTCGGCAGTGGGTGCCTATTCTTCTTAATAAATTTATTAAGTTCTCTATAATCCACACAAAGTCTAAGGGACCCATCCGCCTTCATGGCAAATACTACTGGAGAACCCCACTCCGATATACTACATCTTATGAATCCCTTCTCAAGCAACTCCCCTACTTACTTATTGAGTTCCCTCCTCTCACGAGGAGCCATGTGGCATACTGGCAGAGATACTAGTTTTGCATTGTCTACAAGATAAATACGAAAGTCTATCCCACGTTTTGGGGATAGACCCCTCACCTCATCGAAGACATCAACATATTCACGGACTATACGAACAAAATGTAAATCATCATTGGATGCGTCAAGTGACTCAAGATAACTAAGCATCACCGGTCCTCTAGGGTCACAAGAAATGTCAAGGGTCTTTCCACTACGAGTCAACAATTTTACTACCCTTCATTCACAATCTAGGATGGCGCCATATCGGGCCAGCCAATCCATCCCCAGAATCAATCCATAGCCCATGAAACCAAGCACAAAAGCATTACATTCAAAACCCTATAGACCATGGATAAATGAGCCGACCCACCAATAGGATTTGAGACTATAATGGGATCCAAAACAAGACTAGTATCTAAGTGCAGTGTTTCAACTAATGATGTAGAGATAAACGAATGTGATGCGCCAGAATCAAATAAAGTACGGACAGGATGATCAAACAGAAACACTAAACTCTCGACGAAAATGTTTCTACCTCGTTCTTGCAGCAGTAGGACCGCGAGAGTCTGGGCCTGCTCCCTTGCCTGCCCTGGTGCCACGAGAGCCTGAAGCTGCCCTCTAGAAGTTCTTTGCCCTTGTCCTTGTTTCCTTGGGCAGTCCTTAACTAGATGACCTGTCTCTCCATAGTGGAAACAGCCAGTCTTCTTCTTTCTCCTACAGTCTTTACTCAGATGGCCTGGTGTCCCACATTTAAAGCACTTCTTCTTTCCTCTTCCATTATTGTTCTTCCCGTCCTTCTTGTTTTGTTGTTGTTGTTGCGGTTTCTTTTGATCCCCTTTCTTCTCGGGTGCCTTATTAGCATTGGCACTCTTTTCCTCTTCATGCATAAGCACCATATCAACTAGCCTCTCAAAGGTGGACCCCATAGTGATGTGGGTCATAGCTAACCCATGTAGTGGCTCGTTCAAACCCTTAATAAATCTCAAGGCCTTCTTTTCGGGTGTATTCACCAAGTCCAAGCCAAATCTCGCCAATTGATTGAACTTGTTCACGTATTCTTTCACTGATAGATTCCCTTGCTTCAATGCCAAAAACCTTTCCATGTATAGATTATCTTCAGCCCGTGAGAGAAACTTTGCCTCAAACCTACGCCTGATATCTGGCCATGTACCAACTGGACGCTCTCCATTGGTGACCTCCCACCAAAACGAAGCTTCATCCTTCATCAACCAAGCAGCCAATTGGACCTTCTTACAATCGTCCAAATCGAAGATGCCAAACAGATCCTCTACTTCTTTCAACCAATTTCTAGCTTCATTGAACGTTTCAGTCCCACTAAAAGATTTTCCACCCATCGAATGAAAGTCTTTACATATCTTGGAGAAAGTATCTCCACGCGGAGGAAAGACTGGAGCTGGGGGAGGAGGAGGAGGAACGTTGGCTGGTCCCGCGGCAGCGGCCCTAGTCTCGAGATATTGACGAAACCAACCAGGTACACGAACACCCTCCGTTATCTCAGATGCTCCTAACATGCTGAAAAGAAAAGGAAAGAGTATTAAAACAAGGGAAGAGAAAGAGAGATGTATGGCTTGCGGGGATTATGCTCTTTAAAGTAAACTTTCCTTGAAAATAGCTTCTTTAAAACAATTTTTTGAAAATACTTTCTAGGAAAATAATACTTTTGAAAACACTTTTCAAAACATTTTATCTGTTCTTGTAACCATAGCTCCGATACCACGTGTAACACCCCACGTCCATTAATGTCACTCACAAAGGGAATACATCAATGTCCATGAAGCATTATTATTTGTATAGAACAAATAAATTACAAGAATAAATTAATAAAACAACATAGCGGAAAATAAAACTTATTTTATTTCATCATAACTCAAAACGAGTTTACATAAGTAGTTTCCAAAGCCATTACAATAGGATCAGTAGTATTTTTCAAAAACTTCAAAGTACATAAAGAAGCAAATACTTAAATAACATAAATGCATAAATCCCCACTGAGCATAAGCAAAGCCATAAAGATGAGAGAGTCCCAAGCGATACATCTACTCTCTTCAAGCAACTGAAAGAAATCGGCACTAAGTTGTAGTATTCCCTCCTTGCAAGCCTAAGGGGGTGGTGGAGGGAAATGGAAGAAAAGAGGTGGAAAGAAAAGGGCGTCAGACATAAAGTCTGCCAAGTGCGATAACTTTAACAATATAATTATCAAAATAACTAGGTTAAGGCATAAGCTAGAAAATAGGGAAATGACTGTGAACAATTGGGTATGACAGGGAAGCAAGACAAACAAAAATAACGTTAAAGGCATCCCTAATCATTATAAGATAATTACCACAATGCACCACTATTAGTCACCCTAAAGGTTGATCCCGCCTATAGAACTTAATAATGATAATGGTAGTTAGTGTACCCCTAGCTACCTTCATAGGTGTCGTCCGCCCCTATCTCCGCTAGGTGTACCCACTACCCCCATTCGATCGGCTCCCTAACTCGTAGATATCCATACTGGCCCCACAGTGCGGTGTATCACTCCCCAAAGTGACAACCCGATACAACCAAAAATGCACGGCTTATATCTACACGATGCAACAACGTTTTACCTACCAGCCCGGGCTCACACACGCATATGAACCCGTTGGACTTGCGTTGCCACCGTTGACCCGTTTTGACCTCTTACAATCAAATCCAGTACGCTTGTCCCGTCCTCGACTTGGGTCGAGCCTACAAAGATACTTAATGGGTTACTGGTTTGAAAAGGGCCCCATGCACGACACAAGCTTTCCACCTATGCTTGGTCCCCTCTAAGGTTTTTCCCCCCACTTAACCCTATTCGTATTCATGTCTTCTTACATGTTTCAATCTTGGTTAGATGCATCTAATCGTATTTCAAATGCCACAAAAGGCACCCACTAAATTCCACATGCCACCCAACGCACCCACATAACCCCCTCGTGTCCAACTACATGTTTATCTAGTTAAGTGTTTCTTAATTCATTAAGACCGTAACCTTGTAAAGACCTCCCACATTAGACTCGCATTTGTGGCAGCTGGATTTGTCGGGCGGGTCGGGGCAGTCTTACACCACAAACGAGCCTAACCTCATGTCTTTACTACTGTTATGCATTTAATTTATGCCTAAGACCTTCCACATTAGACTAGATTTGTGGCAGCTGGATTTGCCGGGCGGGTCCGGGCAGTCTTACACCACAAAAGAGTCTAACCTCGTATCTTAGGCGATTGATTACACATAATTAATTATCCCCAATTTGAATTAATTTCCCTATTCAAATTGTCAATCAATTACAAATTTAACTATGTCCATAATTGACTCAATTATATCCATCTATTTATGGTATATAAAATTATACCAATTAACATCACATTTAAGCCATTTATGCCAATTCTAAATATTAAATCTTTTAATGTTATCCCCTTGCCCCCACGTTGTACGTTTGTTCGTTTAACGTGAAATAAACGTTAGACTCAAATAGTCTAACTTATGGAATAAAGAGAAAACATCACAACATGCATAAAATAAAAACTAGATCTAAACATAAGGGTGAACTTGCATGTGTGAATAAGGTTTTTCATCTAAAACTTGCATAGGCCAAAGTTACAAACTTGCATAAACTATGGATGTCATAGATCTAATCATAAGGTGTAAACTTGCATAGGCAATAGTCACAAACTTGCATAAACTATGGATGTCATAGATCTAATCATAAGGTGTAAACTTGCATAGGCAATAGTTACAAACTTTACATTACATGATTCATACCCCCAACACACACACATATATATATATATATATATATATATATATATATATATATATATATATATACTTGCATGTGTGATTTATACAATATAGACTATGATGTAAACTTGCATCTAACTCACACATCATAGCCTAACTTTTGATCCAATTTACACATAAAATAGATATCATGAAACATGTAAGGTTGTATATGATTCTCACTAACTTGCATATGATTCATATCTAAATTAACATCTAAACTTGCATACATACATATGATTTAACATATGAATTATTTCCAACAACAAAACAAAACTAGCATATGAAACATCATTATGAATTGATTGTACATAAGCCAACAACTAACATAGATTTACAACATAGATGATAACATCACAGCTATACAACATAGATAATAACATCATAGATTTACAACATAGATAATAACATACGGTCAATGATTCACAACGTAACCATACAATCCAAATCATAGCTCAATCCAATTAAATTGTTAATTATATTATTAAAGAAATCGAACTCACAAAAAGAAGGTCTTGCTTTCTGAAATCTAAATTCTGAAATTGATTTAGCTCGCCTTTGTAGTAGATTCGTTATTGTTCAGATTAATGTTGAATAGAAATGAATTGATTAGCTTCGTTTTCCCTCTAGTTGGTGGCGGCTACTCTAGGTTACAAGATGACAGCATGACGGCCCTGATTCAGATTTTTATTTGACTTTAGGGTTTGAGTCTACCCATGTTTATATAGAATTTCAATTTAATTATAGCTGTTGGATGATCTTAGGGTTAATCAAAACCACTCAGTCAGGATAGGGTGACACCTCAGCCCTAATGACTCAGTAAGGAGTCAGATAGGACTCTGCAATGAGTCGCCATATGGATTAGATTGCACTAGAAAGCTGTGCAGGCTTTCTGCTCGGCCTGGGCGCACTTAGCAGGTGCGCCAGTGCCACTTTTGTACTAGCGCACATCCCAAGTGCGCCAATGCAAATATTTTTTTTCTTTTTTTTTATTCTTCCGCCTGACTTCGTTCGTCCATATCTCCTTCATCCGGCATCCGTTTTATGCAAACTCGGACTCTTTCTCAACAAGAATTCTGAGACGAACACAATGGCGCAACCCGTTTCCCTTAATTCTCACATCATAGATTAATTATTCTTTAATTTAGTTAATTTGATTATTCAAAAATTCGGGGTGTTACATGAAGGTTTTCCATGAGGGCAGGGAGAGCATCAGGAAGATGCGAATAGGAGGGGGAAATGCGTGAATAGTGGAAAGGAGTGGCTGTTGCGTGGACTGTTGGGTGGATGCTTACATGGAGCGACATTTTCCTGGTACCAAAGAATAAGTGGGTGTTTCCGTGTTATGAATGTGGAGTCAGTTCGGTGGCACTACTGATGTTGTTCAGGATGGGTTTCAGAGGGACGACGCAGCTTAAATGGTGAAGGCGTGAGTAAAAATATGGAAATGGTTGGTTTGTTGTAGGCATTTCATGGTAACGTGGAGCTCATGAGTGGAAATATGGGGACTTTTTTTGCATGGAGTCTCTGGCAATAGATGGAGTACTCATTTGAGTCGAGGCTAGCGTCATTGGTTACGGGTTTTCTCCATTTTCTTTTACTATAGCAGAAGGGATACAAGGAAACTGGGAGAAGAAATTTGTGTGGCAAACTGGAAATCACCAATATGCGGCAGGCTGTGAATTTGTCTGTGAGGACTTGGGCCTTTGAAAATGAATATTTTTCAAGTATCAATAAGGTATATACGAGAAATCATACCTTTTTATTTGAAATGGTGGTATTGGAAGGTAGGATGGGGA
This sequence comes from Allium sativum, assembly GCA_030737875.1. NCBI lineage: Eukaryota > Viridiplantae > Streptophyta > Magnoliopsida > Asparagales > Amaryllidaceae > Allium > Allium sativum. The sequence continues at coordinate 140,366,447 of CM060912.1, forward strand.
GAGAGTGTACAGGCGGTATTCATAGAAGAGGAAGTACACAACATGG